>OX456527.1:115223641-115646141 GCA_949748255.1 Eustalomyia histrio
AATATTTTCCATGTTTACCGGAGATAACTGTTTATAACTTACATTTTTCCGGAACCTCGGCAGTGAAGAACGTTTGCTACCTTCACTTGAGTATGATTCGTCTTAACTTCATTTAATGCCGATGGTGTTTTACTTTCCTCTGCATTGGTATTGGGAAATTCCTGATTTTTTTGAGTTTCTACTATCAGTTGTGGTTTATTGGACGCATCACTTGCTAATTTTGATATTTCTTCGAAATTTCCTTTAGAATTATTGCGTGATAAAGCTGTATGACCTGAAAATGATAGTTGTTAAACAAAAATCTTCATAGAATTTATAAACAATCACCTTTTTCATTATCTTTGGCATATGGTGGACTTAGAGATTGATCTGTAATTTTGATATTTTCTTTATGATTTGTATCACCCGTTTGATCAGTTTTAGCACTCAATTGACTAGGACATGGATTTATCGTTTTTGAATTATTTTCAGAAATTTCAGTTCCTTGGGGTTTGGTTTCAAACAAATCATTATACATTTAAGATATTTTCAATTTTCCTACTCACCAGTTTGATTTTCGTTTCGACTTATTTGACAAGGCAATTGTTCCATCTTTTATAAATAAATTTTTAATTATCAAAGAAATTTTACTTTTGTTATAATTTTTTATGAAATTAAAATTGTGAATTATTTTTTTTAAAATATGGAAGAATAAATTTTTCAACTATATTAAAAAAAAAAATAGTCAATAATGACGACTTAATGAAGTTTGTTTCAAAAACTTCTTGATTTTCTTTAATTTAATTTTTCTCTTTATATATTTTTTTCACAGGCAATTAAAATTTAATATTGTTCTATGACAAAGTGTTTTAAGCTGGATTTAACCCTTTAACCACTAAGACCGTCTACAGAAGGTCATCACTAAAGTCCGATTATATCCAAAGCAATATTTTTGGTGCACTAATCGCCAACGACATTTTTGTCGGTTTGAATTTACCTATCGAACAGTGACGGTTTGAATGCGCTCAGTTGAATAGTTTGACAGATACACCCCTTTTCTGTCAAGATTTTTGTCAAACAGACACGAAAATTACTTATGATTTTGGTGCAAAATGAAAATTAAAAAAAAAACATACTTTCCAACAGTTCAATCGACTCGGAATTTCTTTTGGAAAGTAGCTTCAAGTTGTATTTTGATAATTTGTTGCGTGTTTGATTTCTGAAACAATTTTTTTTGTTTAAATCGAGCTTTTTGTCTTCAGGGGATCTTTCATTTTTTCCACCTGGCGCTTTCAGGTTACATTTTTTTGACAAACGGACTTCACATTCGTGCTTTTTAGTCCAAAATGATCCTAGAACCAAAATTTCATTCGAAAATACCTCGTATTTCGACTTCAGTGGTTAAAGGGTTAAGTTTAATTTATTTCCAATAGTAGATGTGGATATACAAGGATGGTCAAACATATAATGCTGGGTTCAAGAATTCGCAATAAACTAATTAATTTAGGAATATTTAAATGTGAGAAAACAGCTAGAAATAGAGCAAAAAAACACCCCTAATTAGCTAAAATCATTCACAATAAATATATTTTTTCCACTATCTTTAGCAGTTTTCTCGTGCGTGTAAATGTGCCTCAATAATCATTATTACGATATGGAAGTCCCGGCTTTAAATTCAGAAGAATCATATCCCCCCCCCCCCCCATTAAATTTTTTAAATAACTTGTTTCGAAACCGACTGAAATTTTAAAAACCGCCGAATGGTTTCCAAAGATACGCTAAATCAACCTGAGCTACTGTAGCATATAATCGCTTTAATTTTAATTTTGTTGAGAAAATGAAAATAAAAACAAAAAATAAAACAGAAATGAAAAATATACAAAATAAAAAATGTAAAAGCCGGAACCACCAAGTTTTGTCTACGTAAAACATAAATCAAAAACACACAAAAGGAGGAGCATTTTACCAGACGTATGCTCACCATGTTTGTTTTTAATTCTACACTACACTCATTCCTGCCCTTTCAATTAATATTCGTAGTGTATGTGTTATACGTATATACCCAATATACCATATAGCAATCAAACTGCAAGACAACTTGAGAATAAGCTTATATAAATAGTGTGTTTTAATCTTTTCTTAATTTCGTTTATTATAATGTTTATAAAATTTCAATTTACAAGCAGTATTTAACAATGCTTGAGAAAAGATTATTATACATAACTTTTTCTCAAGTATGCTTATAAACAACATACAACAACAATGCAATATGACGATAAAAATAGAAATATTTTTCAATGCATTCTAGTCTTGTTGTCTTTGTCCTACACTTATAATGTATACAACAAGTGCCGTTACTTTTTTTTTAATTTTGTCAAACGTGTTTTGCGTGCTCATTTGGTTATAAGTTTTATAAAGTGAGGGTGCAGTTGCATATTAAATTTAATTATTTTTATTTATGGTTAAAATTAATTATTATTATTTATATATAAAATGAATTATTATTTTTTATATTTAAAATTAAAATAAAAAAAAAATGAAATTAAAGAAAATAATTGTGATTTATATTTTTTAACACTTTATAATAGATTATATGTGAAGCTTATTCTACAATTATGTAAAAAAGCTTATAAATATATTGAGTCAAATAAGCTTTTCTATACACAAGTTAATACAATATAATATTTGTAAGCTTATTCTACAATTGCAAGAATAAGCTTGTAGTAATCATACACACATAATATTTTCACGAGGGTTCCGTTTTGATTTTTCTACAATTGTTGTTTTTCAAAAATTCTCAAGTCTTTTTCAGCTTAAGGCTTGTGTTTATAAGCTTATAATAATATTTTTCTTAAGTCATTTGGTATGTTGGGTAGCACTTGTAATCCTCCTTCACTACCTCCATCCTCAGCTCTTCTTATACCTTTGCTGATTGCTTACAATTTATTCAATTCAAATAAAATGCATTGCACTTTTCAGTTGACCATTAACTATTGAGCGTTCAAGACACAGAGAAACGGGAAAAAAATTAAAACGCGCATATAAACTAAATATTGTGTGCTACAGGAATCCAGTCATATTTTTGAAAAAAAAAAAAATATTAGAATTAATTGATTCAATTGAAACGAATTTAATACAAACTACTTAAATTTGTATGAAACAAATTTAATCGTAAAAGTACTTTAAATATGATTATAAAACACTTATAATTAATTGTAATTTAGAAAAAAATTCAAGCGTTTTTTTTTTGTATCAGATTTTTATTTCGGAAACCTTACAAGTGAGTATTGATAAATTTAGTTAAATATGCTAAAATTATGAATATCAAAATATGTATTAATTTGCATAAGGTGTAAATTCTTTGTTTGATATACGTAAGTAGTTAATTCGTATTAGAATTGTGGAAAAAAATACCATAATTATGCTAGAAACGCAGCAAATATTAAAATACAGTGGGGAGCAAAAGATAGAAATAATAGCAAATTTTGTTAAAGTGCAAAATAAGAGTTGATTTAAAGTTTAGGATAGATCAAGAGGGCCACTTTGGACCTTTAATTTGCTATGATTGCCCTTAACCAGGCTAGGCATTTCATAGGACGATAATCGTTCATAATTTCTGTTAAAGGCAGCATTTTTATATGGTAAATGTACTCAGTGAATAACACTTAAAAACAGCCCCTAAACCTACATAAATCATAGCTAAGGGTGTTTCTCTTTGCCAATAAAGCCTCTTTCTGAGCGTTCTTTTCTTATATTGGAAATTTCAGAATGTTCTGAGCCATTTTCGAGTCATTTAAAAAAAATTTTCAAATTTTTAATTGCAAAGCAAATCAATTGAAAAATGAACTTTATAAAAAAAAAACATTTAAAGACAAAAAAAAACCTATTTGTTAATGTTTACTTTTGAATAATAGTAAATTTTATGTTTTTTTTTATAAAATTGCCTCCCCCTTCTCCCCACACGCTTTGTTTTCAAAACAAAGAGTGTGAATGAAATTTGTTTCCAAAATGGCATTTAATTTTCCCAATAAGGTTGGACAGGGATGGTTAGCGTGCAGGTGGAGCTTCAAGGGGGCAGTTTACACTATGACGGCCTACAAATATTTACTATTCTTAGTATTAGCCTTACGAATTGAAAAATTTGTATCAATTTTTTTTTTAAATTACATTTCAAATCACAAATACTGGGAAATGTTAGATAAGTGTAACCAGAGATAGTTAGCATGTGAATGGACCTTCAAGTTTTATATTTCCAACTTTATTCGGAAAAGTACAATCTCTAGCTGTCAAGTACATATTTTCCAAATATTAACGATTTTTATTTTGAAATCGGTTCTCTACGTTAGTCCCTGATCCCGTTTCACAAACCTTAAATGAGTTATAATTAGTAGCATTGGCCAGCGCCAAGCTAAGAGATTCATCGTTCAATCTAGTGGAAACTTCAGGTGACTTCTTTCTCTGAACAGAATGGACTTAAAGGTCTTAACAGGATTTTTCACTGGACACTGTAATCTCAAATACCATTTGAGGATTAGAGGTCTGTCTGATTCGGATACTTGAAGGTTCTGTTAATTGCATGCTGAGACAGCGGAGCGTATACTCTGCATGTTTTCTAGGCTTCGTGTCAGGATACTACAATTCCTTGATGGATATACACTACCCAACTTGGAAATTTGGAAATATGTGCCTGGTAGGGTGATTGGCTTCATTGGAAGGGCAAACAATTAGGCTGCACAAAAGATCAACTTTTTCTAAAACTGGTTATAGCAGAATCGTTGCTACTTTGGAGTAAAAGCCTAACTGTTTTTAAAACAATTTCAAACAAAAATCACCAATATTAAGGCACATTTACACGAGACAGAAAATCCCTAGACTTTTTTAAAAAGTGCAACACTGTATAAGTCTATGAAATTGCGGCGTTAAATTTTAAAATATTATATTTTGTATCAAAACAACAACTTTGTGTCACTTTAAAATACAAAATGTCAGATTCAATATGGCGGTAAACTTACGATTTTATGCAAAATATTTTTTGCCATAGTGGATCTGCCATTTTGTATTTTAGACTTTTTGATTTGAAATTTTTCATCTGTTATCCAAAGTAATTTACAAATGTTTTTCGTTAAATCAAAAATATACACTTATTAAAAATCACGACCACCATTTTGATTGGATCTCAGATTTGTTATAAGCAGCCTTCAGAACTTCCAATGTGATATTTTTTTTTATATGACCCGTAATCGACCCTACAACAGTTTTTTTTTCGTTTTTCTATGGTATCGATTCACTGTGAGGCATTAATATTCGAGATGACAAATTTAGATCAAAATCTGCAAGATTTTTATCTCGTAGAGATGTGCCTTTAGAACGTATAATATATTCAAGTTATAAAGGAAAATAAGTTGTTTTACAGTCCTTTTTTTAAGATATAATTTTCCTGTGTTATGTTTATTTGGCAAAGAGATTCAAGTTCTAATGCTTTCAATGCAAGACTGTTCACAAATATTAATATTATTATCAAATTAATCATCTCTCACCACCTTTCATCGCTCCTTAATCCTTTTTCTAAAAATACACAACAATTAGGAGGAAGAATTCCCAGAGTGTTGCTTCCCTTAAAAACAAATTATTTCTGTCTGCAAAAGAATACATTCATTTAGATGTCGCGTAGAAACTCGAACGTCCAGTTCCCTTTAATAGATTTGCGACTCTGTTTCCATCTTTATTTTTAGCCATCTGTGAAAACTAAAAAAAAGTTTGCTACCTAGTTCTCAGTAGTCGGTACTTTAATCTCAAAAATCCTTAAAAATATTGTAATCGGCAAAATCGGTTCGTGATGGAGCCTTGTATTACCCTCAAAAGGGTTTTCTAAGCAATTACATACACTCACAATATTATTTCGTTAAAAACAACTTAAAATAAATATTAAATTAATCGAAAATGCAATCAAAAAGAGGACTACTTATTTTTCATTATATTCAACCCATTTTGTTGTTTATTTTCAATCATTGTTTAATAATCGACAAAAGTAAAAACAATAGAAAGTTGTTTAAAATAACCATCAAACATTTAGCAGAAAATATCAACTCCTACTGTATGTCTGTAAATTTTTATAGTTTGCTTTTTTGAATGACTGATTCAAATAGTTAAAAAAAAATTTCTATGAATTTCAATTGATTTTTCATTTAAAAACAAACTTAACGTACTACTTCTTAAATAAACTACAGTCGGTAACGGAGTGAGTGTATAATAAATCTAAAGCTCTTGAGTTTTGCAGTATAATTTAACTGCTTAATTTCAACACTATGTATATTTATTTCAAGCATCTTTGCTGATAGACACTAGTAATAATCAAGCTGAGCTTAGGTCCAGCTAACTTAATTATATAATTTTGTTCCGTTACTTCTGAATTTGAGCTCATACAGTAACTGATGCGAAAGCTTAAACGTGAATCTAGTTATCGTTCATCCAATACATTCCAAAACAAGGGCCGAATAGAAGTTTAATTCGGAAAGTACTCCAAAATTAAGTTCTCAAGATTTAACTGAAATTTATAAAACAATTTTAAAAAACTTCTTAATCCATTATTTCAACACGGGAACATTTCCCTTTATAATGAATTTGATATGATGAAATTGACTTGTGCTATTAGTATGTACATCGCAACAATCGGCATTTTGTAATAGAAAAAAAAATAAATAAATTTACCCCCATAATACCAGCGATTAGTATTAATTCCAACGTTCATCTTTCATTACTGTCAAATTGGCTTTACAAATAATTCAAATATTTACAGTAAAATGAATTGGTTGGCAATAGCTGTCTCCATATCAGCCACTCTAAATATAGCGTTAGCTTGTAGTCGTATGCCAGCCGGAACAACAGCAGCAAAATCCCCAGTCGATGAAAATTATGTAATTTCTGTAGCGGGAAATCCACAGTCATATATACCGGGACAAAAATATAATGGTGAGTTATAAATTAATAATTTTACTTAACATTATTATTTTTATTATTGTCACTTTTATTCCACAGTTTCTATAATAGCTTACAATGATCAAACGTTTATAAGTTTTATGCTTGGTTTGGAACATGAACCTGGTGGTGGTAGTTTAGATGCCATAGATGGCTTGGGATCATTTGAAATATCTGATTTAGCTGAGACCCGTTTTAGTCCACGTTGTGCCAATTTAGTGGAAAATACCAATACCAATGTTAAAACTCGTGTTGATGTTACATGGGTGGCTCCTTCGACAACTGGTATGGGTTGTATTCTCCTACGAGCTACTGTGGTACAACATCGTGATGTTTGGTTTATGGATGATGGTTTTCTAACTAAAAAAATATGCGAAGAAGAAATTGATGACATAGATAGTCAGCCAAGTATTGTAGATCCTTGTTGTGCCTGCGATGAGGCTAAATATGAATTAACATTTGAGGGTAAATGGTCGAGACATACACATCCAAAAGATTTTCCCGCCAATAGTTGGCGTACACGATTTAGTGATATTATAGGTGCCTCCCATACGATTGACTATCGTTTTTGGCAATATGGAGAGTTGGCTAGTGAGGGATTAAGAGAAGTAGCCGAACATGGTTCCACCAGAACTTTAGAAAGTGAATTAAAAGATCAGGTAAGTGTAACTACACATTAAAAGAAATCTATATTAAAGTTTCCCAACATTTTCCAACAGAGTGATCAAATTCGCACTATCATCAAGGCTAGAGGCATAACATATCCTAATGTAACGGGAAAAACTTTTGCTGTTTTTCGAGTCGATTCAAAACATCATCTTATATCCTTGGTATCTATGGTAGATCCATCACCAGATTGGATTGTTGGTGTATCTGGTCTAGAGCTATGTTTAGCCAATTGTTCTTGGGCAGAAAGTAAAATTCACAATTTATATCCCTGGGATGCTGGTACTGATAGTGGGCCATCATATATGGTAATAATTAATTGTGTTCTTAATATTTTACATGAGTATTAACAAAGCGTTTATTTTTTTGGTAGTCAGCAGATCAACCTCAAGTACCACCCGATGTTGTACGAAGAATTAAATCAAACTTTCCTAATGATCCCCGTTCACCGTTTTATGATCCGACAGGAGCTCCCATGAAACCTTTAGCCACATTGCATATCAATCGTCGTCGTTTATATGAAAAAACCTGTGATAATGGTGAAAGTAAGTCATAATAGTAGTCATTTACACTCAAAGAAAAGGCTTTATCGTATTTATAAAAAAAAAACGAAAACTTTATAATGGAAAACTTCATAGATTTTCGTCCAATTTAACATTTCATAAAATGATGAAGCTGTTGCATACTAGCATGACCCGGCTCAGAATTTCACTCGGTACCTGGCCCAATTCCATTATCGAAGTGTGTGTCCGTTTTGACCTATCTCTCGGTTTTTGAGATATGGACCATGGCTATTCAAAACATCGAGTAAAGAAATTTGCATTATATTTGTTTAAACAAAAGTTTCTTTTTATTTCTTGCCTTCCAGTTTAAACAATAATTTTGTTTTTATCTATTTTAAGACGATAACGAACCCCCAGAATGTGCAACACACTCCTGGACGGCATGGGATGAATGTAGTGCTCAATGTGGACCTGGTAAACAATTTCGTACACGTGAATTTAAAAATCCAGCTATGGCTCGTCGTTCTAAATGTCGCAATAGTCTGCGTCAAGAACAAGATTGCACCGGCACTCAATGCGGTTCCTTTGATGAGGAAGTGGCAGCAGCCGTTGAGACTGATAATTTGGTAACGAATAATAATTCAGAAATGCCTGAATGTGCTATATCCGATTGGAGTGATTGGTCTTCGTGTTCGGTTTCTTGTGGTATAGGTACTGAAACACGTGCAAGGCGATATTTAAATCAAAAGGCTAAGAAAAAATGTCAGGTTTGTTATAAAGTTTTAAGGTGAAAAAAGACCAACAATAATCTTTTATTTCTGTTTCAAAAAAAAAACAGCAAGTTAGTCGTGTTAAACTTCAGGAAAGGCGTACCTGTAAAGGTATCGATTGTGGTGGTGATATTGGTGGCAATGGTCATGATGATGGCAATAATGAGAATAATGAGGCACAAGTAGATGGTACTAAATCCCTATTTGGTAATATTGATGAGGACGATAATATACGTTATCGTGATTTAGAGAGTTTTAGTCAAAAACTTGATGACTATATACCACCGGAATGTGGGGTCTCACATTGGTCTGACTTCTCCCCCTGTTTAGGACCTTGTGGTGGTACAGGTACCAGTGAACGCCAGCGTGTTGTATGGAATAAAGATGAAGTATATGGTGTACGTAAACCTGATCATGACTCTAATTTGGATCCATGTCGTCATATCAAACGACGAGAGGTAGTTAATTGTACTATACCCAGTTGTGATGCTATAGTACCACCATTTTGTTATGACGAACTTAAAGTGAGTTCTTGTCGTGATAGTGACGTTGCCAACTATTGGTTTTACGATCATATGAGTGATCAATGTGCCATCTTTTGGGCTGATAAATGTGATAAAAATCGTAATAAATTCACTTCTAAAGAAGCCTGTGAGGAAACATGTCGTCAGCCAAGACAAAAAATGGAATTACAAAGTGAAAATTTACGTATAGATCCTATAGATTGTATTGTCTCCGAATGGGTTAATCATGCCTGTAATGCCTCATGTGGTGAGGGTATACAAATCAAAACACGCAAAGTTTTAAGATCTCCCAAATATGGTGGTAAACCCTGTCCCAAACATTTGGTACGTTTGGAAAAATGTTATCAACGTTGTGATGATATTTATTCTGTTGGTGGTTATGCCTCTGGCAGTAGTTATACAGATCGTCGACGTAATGGTGTAAATATTCATCATCATAATGCGAAGCAGCCGCAAAGTGAAAAGGATGAATGCCGCTATTCTGAATGGTCTGTATGGACTCCATGTACTGTGAGTTGTGGTGATAATTCATATCGTCAAAAGACTCGTACTCTTTACAATACTGATCTTAGCTACAAGTGTAAAGATCGTGTAAGAATTGAAAAATGCTCAATGATGCCATGTCTAATGACTAGCAACGATGATAACGACAAGTGGTAGTTTATATTACGTATACATATTTCGAGAATTTAGTATAAAATTAGATTAAAAATTAATATTGTTAAATTATAGTTACTAGATTAAAATATAACTTACTCATTATTTAAATTGGTATTTATTAAATTTAAAAAAAAAAATTGTGAGGTTAGTGATCGCAGTTGTGATCAAAATCATTAAGAACATGTTTTTTATTAGCAGAAAATTTTATAAATTACACACTTGTTTTTAAAGAAGTAAACGTAAATTTAAAGAAAGGTTTCCCGATGGGTTCCATCTAATCTTAATGAAATTCGGATATGTGATAGAGGAGAAAAACTAGGAACCACATATTTTTTGGCGGCCCTACCGCATGGATTAAGAAGTGAGGTGAAAATTATGTCACTTGTCAGGTAATATGATGGTTAGCTTAGGTTGAGGCAAATGCAATCGGAACCTATGAAATTCCGATTAAGCTAAAGGGCGATTTTTTGCTTTTTGGTTTTTCAGTGTACATTTTTTCAGTGTAAAAATTTATTCGTACAAACAACTCTTGCAAATTATTGATTTTTATTATCAAAATTCGTGCTGTGCGAGAAATGTGTTTCGTAAATTACGTCCATTTTATGGTCGTCATAATCGACCCACCGAACAGGCTATTTAAGCTGTTGTGACCAAATTTCGCACCAGTTTCACTTTATTGGACATTAATCCACCAACCCGCATGCGAATGGTGCGTACCGAGGAGAATATTTTTGCTGTATCGACCAGTGTAAAAGAAGATCGCGATTTGTCAATCCGTCGCCATTGTCAACGATTGGGGATGTGTTATTCGACCACCTTAAAGATTTTATTTAAGGACCTTGGTATGAAACCATACAAAATACAGCTGCTGAAAGCACTGAAGCCAGGTGATGTACAATAACGAAGTTTGTTTGGTGAATGGGCATCAGGAAAGTTGGATGAAGATCCAATCGAAAAAATGTCTTCAGCGATGGGGTACATTTTTTGCTAAATGGATACGTCAACAAACGGAATTTGATGTGAAGAACAGCCAGAGGCAGTTCAAGAGCTGCCAATGCGCCCTGAAAGATGCACTGTTTGTTAAGGACCGTACTTCTTTAAGAACGATGAACATCGCACCGTTACAGTCAATAGAACAAGGTACCGTGCGGTGATTACCGACTTTATTTTGTTCAAAATGGAAGAATTGGACTTGGTTGACGTGTAGTTTCAATAAAACGATGTGACATGCTCACGGCATGTGATACCATGAACCTATTGAGAGGCGAGTTTGGTGAGCAATTAATCTCACGTTGTGGAGCAGTCCATTGGCCGCCAAGATCATGCGATTTGGCCCTAATCTCTCATGTACAGAGACAAGTCAGCAACAATTTCAGCCCTGGAAGACAACATTACAGCTGCTATCAGTGAGATACCGGCCGAAACGCTAAAAAAAAGAATTTCTCCGTACCTGCAAATTTCTAGGAACAAATAAATTTGGAATATTAAATGTGTTATAAATATAAAATTACTTGAAATTTACCGTTTTATAAGATGAATTGAAAAACCCTAATGGCAGAAACAGAATTTGCTTAAGTGACTAAAGGATGTGTGTGAAGATAAATTGGAATTTAACTAGCAAAGACACAACCCATATTATTTTGCTAAGATCCTTTTAAAGGTTAACAGAGTAAATGACCATTGTGACCATTTGGAGATAGATGAGCTCATCAAATCAAATACATTTTTTAGTTCCAAGTGTCTAGTTTTCATATTCGGGAGTGGTTCAACATTGATTCACTTAAATGTCTGCTGTACCAACTGAACCTTTCGATTTGGCAACAACAGGCTTCCGTAACCATAGAATCAGTTTAAGTGGAACTTGTTCTAGCATAGATTAGACTAAATTTTACTGAATGATTTTTACAACTTTTTCTGTTAACATTATATTTGATGTTCAACTTAGGTCATTTAAAACCCGATGCCTAGATTAGGTATAAATATTGTTGAAGCACTTCAATAAAGTTTACTTGTGTTTACTGTTAATCAACCAATAGATTTTATTTATGAACGGTTTGGAATTAATTGATTTCAACCAATATAAACTAGCTTAAATTCGACACATCTAAGAACTTTCTTAACCGCTCTATACAACATCTATACAGTGAAGAAAAACATTTAATTAAACTGCATCAAATTATTAATAATTTGTTTGACTTTAGCTTAAGCGATCATTGAACCTTCTCAATTTATTTATTCTAAAGAGACAATAAATATCTTCTCTATATTGAAAACTATACTACACAATCAAACAAATATACTATTTTAAATAAATCAACAAATATGAGCAATAAACTATGACGCAGTATTAATTGGTAAGCGTGCCTTCCTTATGATTATGCTATAAATGAGTTTACGACGTCAGAATAGTAAAAAGATGCTGGCAGCTGGATGACTGACTAGAGCATGTCATCACATTCAATCTAAATAATTCGCGTCTTTCCCACACAGTGTCTTACGATGATACTCTTTTTTTTTACTATAGGTATTAGAGGGACTCTTATTTTTGGAACTTGTAGAATTTACCAAGATTGTGAAGACTTTTTTTAACAAATATATTTTTTCTAATTGCAAAACTATTAAAATTTTGACTATACCCCAGCGAATATGGCAATACGAAGAAGATTCTGTAGGGGGAAACTGCAAACCGAAAGCAATACGAAGGAGATTCTCCTGTAGGGGGAAACTGCAACCCGAAAGCAATACTTCTTAGCAACAAATTAAGACAATTATTATAGCTGAATAATTGACTGGCAGATAAAACGACGATATTTTAAGAAATTTATTATAGCATGGAAGATAATTCCGCGACATATTTAAAATAAAGGGTGGTTAAATTTTAAGGACCGATGTTGAATGTGAACCACACCTAAACGTCAAGTTTTTTTCTGCATTTTATTAGACATTTCTCAATTTCAGACTAACTCAATTTAAACCATGAAAAGATACACAATCGAGCAACGCGTTAAAGTTATTCAGGCTTGTTATGAAAATGGGCGTTCAAATCAAAATGCATATCGTGCACTTCGTGATTTTTTCGGTCAATTTAATCGTTTAAATGTGCTTACAATCCGAAAAATCGTGCAAAAATTTGAGCAAACCGGGTCTGTAGGAGATGTGAAAACACCAGTGCATGCTCGTACAGCTCGTACTACAGAAAATATTGCACCTCTCACGCTCGTCGTTGATGAACATTATGCATAAAGGCTAGCATTTTCATGCTTACAAGGTGCATTTGACTCAAGAACTAAAGCCTCTTGACCATTCCAAACGTCGTCAATGGTCAGAATGGTGGCAAGAAATGGCAACAGTGGATGATCAATTTTCGAAGAAAATCATCTTCAGTGATGAGGCACATTTTCACCTCAGTGGATTCGTCAATAAGCAGAATTCCCGCATTTGGGCGAATGATAATCCAAGAGTGATTGTCGAAAAACCAATGCACCCACAAAAAGTGACTGGTGCGGTTTATGGGCTGGTGGCATCATCGGGCCGTATTTTTTCCAAAATGAGGCCAGTCAGGCAGTTACTGTGAGTGGTGTTCGCTATCGTGAGATGATAACGAACTTTTTATGGTCCGAATTGTAAGATATGGATGTGCACGATATGTGGTTTCAACAAGATGGTACCACCGTGTTATCTCACGTGGTGGCGATGTCAATTGGCCGCCAAGATCATGTGATTTGACACCGTTGGAGTTCTTTCTTTGGGGTTATTTCAAAGAAAAGGTGCACGTCGATAAGCCAGCAACAATTCAAGAGCTAAAGGATAAGATAATTTGACACATTAACGGCATAGAACCTCAATTATGCCTCAGCGTCATCGAATATTTAGACCATCGGATAGAGGTGTGCCGCCAAGGTCGCGGCGGCCATTTGGCCGATATTTTGTTCCATACATAATTGAACTATACCATATTATCATAATAAAAAGAAATGACAATAACTTCCTAAATAATGTGTTTTATTCAAAATCAACATCGGCCCTTAAAATTTAACCACCCTTTACTATTTTGATGACAATTAAATAAAGAAATTACCGATATATCTTCCGAATATTAAGATGTACTTTTTGAAAATTCTGGAAAAAATACATAAAACTCCGATTTATTATATAAGTCTACATAGATCTTTAGAATATTTTTCCAATTAAACATCATTTAGAACATAAAATTGTTGACAAAGAAAAACTATTTTTTTTCTCTTTTAAGAGTATGCTAAACTTTTGTTGAAAAAAAATTAAATCAGAATTACCCACGGTTCTCTAATCAAAAGCTCCTGTCACATTTTTTAAATTTTAAAAAAATTGACTATTTCAGGAAAGAATAAAAGTCCTCTTTTTAAAAAAATTGTTAAATTGTGAGATCTTTATTAAATAAACCTCGGATTATGGGAACTTATTTCAAGACCTGAAATTTCTAAGACTTACTGGTTGTAAACCCTTGAAATTTCCCCGTTCATACGATAAATACAATCGTGCATTCTGATTGGTACTAAAATCTGCGATGTTTAACAAAAAAATGTTGTGTTCTCATACGAAAATCCGTGATTCTCTGCAACAAAATCGTAAATTTTCAAAGGTACGACAAATGTCCGAGGCTCTTTAAATTTTCCTCACAAATTTATATGTTCTCTCTCTCTCTCTCTATCAATAATATCAGAATGATTTTTTACACATAGTTAAGGGTTCATAAAGGCTCATTACAGTAAAAATAAGTACTACCCTACTGCGTATATTAATTGGTAATTGTCAAAACAACTCAAATTGGGGAGGCAACAATTATAAGGGGTTTAGTTTTCTTTTTTTTTTTAATTCATTCATTTTATTCAACTCATAAGAATGTATTCATGTTAAGAAACGATGACACAGTTTTCTTTTTCTTCATCTAATCGAAGATCTTAAATTGTATAAACAATTCAATCAGTCATTTTTGTAGTTTCAATGTGTTAAGATCTTGATATAAAATATTTCCGTTGCCATTAGCGTTGGCTATCCAAAATGAAAATAATTTTTGGAATAATTTCTATTATGTACATAATAATAATAATGGACCGCTGTTGCTTGGCTTGTTATCGTAAACCACAGGGAGCTAGTGGAGATCGTTCACCGGTTGATGAAAATTATCAAATACTAATTGATGGTAATCCATCAACTTATATACCAGGACAACAGTATAATAGTAAGTTTGTATTTTCCTTCTTTTGCAAATAAAAGAAGTTAAGATTTAAAGAAAATTAAAATATTAAAGAAAAACAAATAAAGTCTAGAATATTGTATGATTTTTTCCCTTTCTAAAGTTTCTCTTGCTGGTGCAAATGGTTTAAAATTTATTAGCTTCACTTTATTGGTGGAGGCTGAATCACCATCTTCCGTTTTACAACAGGGTGATGAGAATTTGCTGGGACGTTTTCAAATTATTGATAATGCAGAGACAAAATTTAGCACCCTATGTGAGAGTATGATTGAAAGTAGTAATACAAATAGTAAAAGTCGTATCGATGTAGCCTGGATGGCTCCGTCTGATTCAGAAAGTGGTTGTGTTTTATTTAAAGCTGCCGTGCTGCAACATCGTAATGTCTGGTTTATTGATGATGGCTTTTTAACAAAGCGTTTGTGTCCCGAAGAAATTGATGAGGTTAATAGTCAGACACCCTTAATTAACCCTTGTTGTGCATGTGATGAAGCCAAATATGAGGTTGTTGTTGAATTATGTAATACCGAAAAAACTTTTTATCTTGTTTCCATTTTATGTAGATTGTCTTGGAACGTAAATGGTTGCGTAATACTCATGCTAGAGATTTTCCTTCAGAGGCTTGGCGTACTCGTTTGGGAGAAGTAATTGGTGCTTCCCATACTTATGAATATCGTTTTTGGGAATATGGCGGTCGTGCTAGTCAGGGCCTTCAAGAATTAGCCGAACATGGTGCCACCAAAACATTGGAAAATGAAATAAGACAACATACTGGGGTAAGTTATTCGATGAAAAATTAACCAAAGCAGAGAGCTTTTAGTAGACAATAGTAGGTTAGCAGACAATTGTAAGTTGTAAAATACTCCAAAGCGTTGGCCAACATAAAAATTGTTGTTTAAATAATATTTAAATTTCTCTACGCACTGTGGCCAATGCAGATCTTCTTTTGCTACTGAGAGTTTCCAAATTCTCCTTTTAGACAAATAAATAAACCTAAGTTTCCTATCTCACAGCCCAGTACATTTTCAGTGTTCCAATGTCTCAGTTATCAGTGTCCGATCTACCACTTTTGTACCGTTGTTGCCCAAAGTCTCACAATGTCCAGTAAAGGAACCAGTTAATATT
This sequence comes from Eustalomyia histrio, assembly GCA_949748255.1. Classification (NCBI taxonomy): domain Eukaryota; kingdom Metazoa; phylum Arthropoda; class Insecta; order Diptera; family Anthomyiidae; genus Eustalomyia; species Eustalomyia histrio. Next base: position 115,240,074 of record OX456527.1, read on the forward strand.
TTAAAATCCTTTTTTTTAGGGCTTTGTGGTGTATTGGTTAGCGCGAGAAGGTTGCGAGATCGATCCCCAGCAACGGCAACATCAATTTGGAAAAATACTATGTATGAGTTTTCTATCGCAACCTCCTCCTTTGGTATTCCCATAGCAATTAACCCCGTCGAAGTAAAAAAGCTTCAACAATTTCGACAACACTTCATCAGATGGCGGACAACAACTGTTCTAAGTTGCATTATCTCGCGCAATTACAGTTTTGAAGCCTTGGTCTTTCACCACCTTTCGTCCTCCCTCTATTCCCTTTCCAAAGAAAGCAACACATTTATTAGTAGTAAGAATTTCATGAGTTTTCATTCTCTTTAAACAAAAAATCCTTTTTGTCAAGAGACAAAAGTCATTTCCACCTCACACTGGATAAAAAAATGTCATTCTTGGCGTGGCGTTGGCCGAGAGAGCATTTACAATAGTCTTAAAATTCAGACTCCCCACAGTCGGAGATTTTTCCTGACATACCCAGGAAGTATTCTGCGAAGATTGCTTTAATTATCGCTTATCTATCAATGTGGAAGTTAACCTTTGGATACTCAATCCAGTCCAATTATGAGGAATTTTATACGTTTTATCGGAACTTCTCCCTGATATACCCAGCAGTAATATGAAGATATCACTTTAATTATCACTTAGCTGTCAATGAACTTGATCTTGTCAGATATACGCAGCTCTGAATATTTTCCTTACTTAAAACCACACGTAAAGAAATAAAAGGTTTTGTAGTTGGGGTAAAAACTTGCTAAACAAAGTTTTGCCTGGTTTCCTAGTAAAAATCAGTTTGCAAATTAGGTACAGTTAGTATCTCTAGGATATGTTTAGAAGCTGATGCATACACCGACACAAGTTAACAGATGCAATCTATTCGCCCAGTGATTATACCTGCATTGTTTCTATGTTCTGTGTTTTCCATGAGAAATGGACTCTAAAGTCTGGACATGTTTCCATTCCTAGTTTATTCTTTATATAAGGTTAGATTAAAGTGGCAGGCATTAATTTACCAACTAGAGTAAGTCGGAAACAAGTTTCCCCGATACACGAATTTACAATGAAGATGTCAATGTTGGATAAATCCATCAGACCTCCCAAGACTGGACATCCGAATATTGCAGTTCTTAGACATTTCCTTATCTAGGTCTGCCAAGGGGTCTCTTTTATTCTGAAAGGTTTAATATAGCAAGTCTCTGCGATTTAAGTATACTTTTTTTATCTATGTACAGTTTTTTTTATCGGAAGTTAAAGCTAACGAATTCGAAGGCTTAAAAAGTGGGGTGTTATTGAAAGATACCAGAATTAGAAGATTAAAGTTTTCAAAGTCATTTTAACAAAATGTTTCTTAATTAATTTCAGTCTGGCAATATTCGAACTATAATTAAAGCACCTGGTATTATCTATAGACCCAATGTAATCGGTAAAACTTTGGCTACCGTTAGAGTAGGACGTGAACATCATGCCATATCATTAGTATCAAAAATTGATCCATCACCAGATTGGATATTAGGTGTAGCTGGTTTGGAATTATGTTTAACAAATTGTACTTGGATAGAGAAAAAAATACTAAATCTATATCCCTGGGATGTAGGCACCGATGCTGGACCCACGTATATGGTAAGTTTGACTACAAAAGTTAAATCGTTTTATATATAAAAATTGCCTTCATTTAAAGTCACCAGATCAAGCCCAATATCCACCAGATGTTATAAGACGTATAACATCTACTTTTCCCAGTGATTATCGTTCACCATTTTTTGATGAATCGGGAGCACCAATGAAACCTTTGGCCACTTTGCATGTAACTAGGAAGAGAACCTATGAAAGAGCTTGTAATTTTGGTAGGTAGATATTGTTTTTTTTTTTTTTTTGTGCACGTATATATTAAATTTTTTTTTTTAGAAGAAATTGGTCCTTTAGAATGTTCGACCCATCCTTGGAATAACTGGACCGATTGTAATGTTAAATGTGGTGCGGGTACACAATATCAAATACGTTCCTATAAAGATCCCCAGTTGGCGTCAAATTTTAATTGTTCAGTACTTTTAAGACGAAATCGTAATTGTGTTGGTTATCAATGTGGTCTCCAGTCACCAGAAACTGCTACAGCTGAATGTGAACTGACAGCTTGGTCCAAGTGGTCACCATGTTCAAAAAAATGTGGCAAAGGTTTTCAATCAAGAACGAGAGATTATAAAAATCCGTATGCAAAAGAAAAATGTCAGGTAACTTATTGGAATTTTTAAAAATTAGTTTTTTAATTTACGATTTGTAAAATTAAATCCTGGATTTTAAAAAAACTGATATAAAAGAATCATAAATAAATTAAAAGGATCTTAAAAGTAAAGTATTTTAAAAAGTACTAAAGTCTGAAGGTACTACATTTGGATAATCTGCAAGGTTTGATACCTACTAGGAGATTCTAAATATACTTAAGGACTAACTATTGAAATTAGAACATGTTTTGAAAATTTGTTTGTAAAATTTTGATTTTAAACTTTTAATATTCTCACATTTCTTTTACAGTCTGGCGTCCCAGTGGAATTGGAACAAACTAAATCATGTAATGGAAATAATTGTGGTGGTAACATATTCACCTCAGCCTATGACACAAACAATGACAATATGTTTAATGAGAATTTCGAAGATGATTTTCAACCAAATGTCTTTGATCGTCCAAATTATGATAATAATAGATTTAATACCGATGCAAATCAAAACTCTTGGAAACCAGAAGAAGTTACTTATCCCCCGGAACCATTTGATAATATGGATTATAATTATGATAACAATCAGTTTAGATCACAAATTGCTAGGCCACCATCAGGGATGGTTAATCCAAATGAAGAAGAAATTGTGAATGTAAATAACATATACGGTAGCGAAAAATTAGTGGGAAAGTCACGTAAAGCCTATGGCGAAGAAGAAAATCAAAATCAAAATCTTTTTGGAGATTTAGTACCATCAATCACGGAAAGTACACGTATAAATAATAACAAAAAACCAAAACCCTATCAAGATAAATTTTGGCCCGCCAATCAATATAATTTAAATCAAAATAAACCCTTAAATAGGGATAGACCTGGATATGGAAGTATTGATAGGCAGTCTAATCGATATGGCTTAGATCAAACTAATCCCTTAAATAAGGGAGATTCTTTGCTTAATAACCGCTACAACAATAATCCTTCCGAATTCTCCAACTTAAATTCTTATGGTTTTAAAGCTTTTAACGGAAATAGTGAAAGTGACAACTATTGTTTGCAAAAACCAATTGCCTCAGCGATTAAGTGCAATAAGAAACGGATAATTGTAAAAAATTATTGGTTTTACGATGCCGATGATGGCGAATGTAAATTATTTACGACCGATAATTGTGATGAAAACAAAAATAAATTTCGTAGACTGGAACAGTGTGAAGAAGCTTGTGCAAAGATGCGAGAAATGTTGCCAAACAATAGACCACAAATAGGTTATGGTAATAGGGATAATTTTGAGCAAAGTCATCAGCCCTCATATCGTCCTAAATGGAATTAAAAATTTGGAGTATTTCCTTTAAAATCAATGAAATCTTTTTTTAACATATTTTTATGCAATTTATGTACAAATAAAGTCTGCATAACATTAAGAATCAAAGTTTTTTTTTGCACATCAAGAGAGAATTTCATTCTGAACGAGCCGCCTTAATGGGATCTTGAAACGAATCCAAAAGAATAAGTTTTTCTAAATTTTTGTATGGAAATTTTAATACAAATAATAACTTTAAATTTTATAATATATTATTATATATGGATTATGTATACATAATCCATATATATAAAAAATTGTTGCAAGTGTGTTGTGACTTTATAACTCACGAACGGTCAAACCGGATTCGATTAAATTTGTAGTGTTTGTTCGTATGGTCGTGTAGATGATTTATCTAAAGTTTGTACGAAATCGGTCGACGCGTTCGTGAGTTGTGACTTTTCATGTCAACATGTGATTTGTCCATATAAAAAACAACAAATACGTAGGCGCCCATGAGCGTGTGCGGTATGTATACTGTGTGCTGACTTCATACACACGGCAAATACACGTTGTAGCGCATACACGCATAAACATTGTAAGTTGTCAGTGAGTGATAATTTTAAGGTTCTTTTTCATCGAATTCGCGGATCGAGAAATCAATGAATTAATGAATTTGATTCAATGTTAATATTCATGCGTAGAAAAGCATGCCGGGTTCCGCTCGTTTGTCTATAAATTCTAAATTACTATTTTACAGATTTGGAGAAAGTTTTGGAGCGAGACAAATTTTTGTGGTTTTATTCAAAAAGTTTGGATCATACATAAAATTATTTGCGCGACAATCGAGACCAATTTAGAAGCAAAAAAAATAAGCTTTTTAAAATATTCAAGCTCATAAGAGAGATGCTCGAAATATTAGAATTTGGAATCTGAGGAACAATTTTTTAAATCTTTTAAAATACAAATGATATGAAATAGAAACCTTTGGATGTTGTTAAAAAAAAGATTCGTAAATAAGGACAACTTGGTAATTTAATAATAGTATTGATTCATTTAGAGAAATTGTTCCATTTATTTTTGCTGGGTTTGTTCATATGTAGGGTAGAACCAGTCTGATTTAAAAACAAACAAACAAAAAACAATCTTACATTTCTCCATTAACCTTGAAAAGCCAGAGCGCTAAAGTGATAAGGAAAAGTTTTGCAAATTCTCTTAGTATTTCGTACAAAGTACAGATTAAACTTGGAGAGAATATGACAACAATATTGGCTTGAGTTTTAATCTTGAATTTTTACAAATAGTATAGTATAAACATTTAAAGTGTAAGCAACTGGCAAAATGAAGTGGTCGGAAATTTTATTTATTTTACTAATAATAATACCGGAAAATATGTTTAGTAAACGATGTAGTCGTTATCCTTCAAACACTTTTACACCAAAGTCACCAGTAGATGAACATTTTGTTATATCAATAACGGGAAATGTGCAAACTTATATATTGGGACAGAGTTATAATGGTAAGAAAATCAGTTTATAGCGACTGTAATTAAGAGAATGAGATATTCTATACAAAATTATAGACGCCTTGTTGTCTGGAAGTTCAATTGTGCAACTACATTGAGAAGGCATTGAACTTAAACTTTGTATTTCAACTTGAATGGTGTAGATTACACCATTTCTATATTTTTTTTTTAATTTAAATTTTTGTTACAAAATTAAAAAATTTTATTTTATAATTAATTTTTCATTTTAAGAAAAAATGTTTCTAGTGATTACCCTGTTAATAATATATTTTAATAGCTATTAAAATAATTTTTGAATCATTCCAGTAAATGTTTAAATCCTTTAAACCTAATTTTAAAATACATGCGAACTGCTATTTTTTGTCCGCGTAAATTGAGATCAATATGAAACGAAAAATTTTAAATTTAAAATATTTTATATTTATAACAAGTAAAAAAAGGCTTAAATTCGGCTGTGCTCAATATTCTAAAAAAATAATCTCTACTGTTTTTGATACAAATAATGTGAAAAACTTTAGAAGTAAAATTATGGAGTTTAAACAAATTTTTTGATTGGAAAGACTTTTTTAGATGTGATAACAAATATTGTTGTGAAAAAAAATTTTTGAATTAAAAAAATTTTTTTGAGGAAAAATTTTTTTTGGGATGATAAAATTTTTTTGTGGTGAAAAAAAAATAAATTTAGTAGTGAAAAAAAGTTTTTGAGGTGAAAAAAAAATATGAAATATTTTTCAATTCTAACCGACTGGTAAAAAAATACGTAAAAATATTTTAACTTGTTGGCAAATTTAGAAGTACCTTTACATTTTCACTCATAACTTTTTAACCGCTGGAGCGTTTGCGTTTTCGAGCCGTGATCGCTATTTCAACAGATAGACGGACAAACAGACAGACAGGCGAACAAACAAACAGACAGGCAAATAAACAGACAGACGAACATCGCTAAAACCACTGGAATATATGGTGGAGGGTATAAAAATACTGTTTGAAGGTCATTGCTCCAAAATTACGGGTCAGACGTCTAAATTTGCGCCTATAGCAAAAGAAGAAATAATCGGGATTCAGACGCATATACATTTTAATAAATATTACTTAAAAAGAAACTACTTTGAAATCAAACTAAGTTTGTTTTCTTTTTAATTTTTAAAATTGCAAAAGAAACATCTAAAATAATGAAATATAAATTTAAATATGAAAAGAAAATTATAAGATTTAACTATGAATTTTTCCCTGTGTAGGATTATTTTTAAAGAAAAATTAAATCTATTTTAAATATTATAAGATTAATTTTTGAAAGTTTTGAATAATAGTAATTTAGAATACGTAAAATTTAACTTTAATTTTAAAATTAAAAATTTTAAAATATAAATTATATTCTTATATGAATTTAACTTTAATTTAATAATTGAATTTTAAAATTAAAAATATAATTTTATAAATATTTTATTTTCTTACATAAATTTGAAAAAAAATCAAAACTCATGAAATTGGAAAAAGTGTATTAACGACCACATGCTGATTTTAAGCCTAAAATTTGTTGATAAAAACTAAATTTTTTGAAAAATGTTGAAGGTTATTTAATGGCGCCTCAAAGATAACATCTTCAAATTGTAAACAACTTCTATTGTTTACGTTTCTTGAGGCGTGTTTTTTCATGATTCATTAATATTTATACATATAATTTATATATTGTATAGCAGAGTTCACACACAGAGAGAAAAAAAATCCTAATTAAAACAATTATTATATTTAAATCAGCTTTAAATTATTTAAATTAAGTATTATTAAAAATATTAAAGTAAATATGATTATAGTTAAAATTAATATGTCAACATATTAGATTGTTTTTGCATTTTAAACAAAATTAAAAAAAAAAACATACTTAGTTTTATTTTAAAAATGTTTTTATTTAATTTAATGTTGTTTGCTGCTTTACTTTTAAATTTTTTAAATTATTTTTTTTTCTATGTATATTGAAAATTTATATTAGTCTCTTTACATGCTTACAACGGTCATCGTTTTATAAGTGCCAAATTGGTATTGGAAAATGAAAATGGCGAAAAAAGTTTTGACGAAAATCTGGGACATTTGGATGTTGTTGATGAAATAGAATCACGTTACAGTCCAAATTGTTATAATATGATCGAGACGACAAATACCAATCCAAAGACAAAATTAGACATAGTATGGGTGGCTCCAGCGGAACCGGGAAATGGTTGTGTTTTAATAAGGGCCACTGTATTGCAGCATAGGGATGTTTGGTTTATGGATGATGGTGGTTTGACAAAGAAAATATGTGAAGAAATTGTTGATGATATGGAAAGTCAAAAAATGGATATGGAAGAAAGACGTTGTTGTACATGTGATGAAGCCCGTTATGAGGTGAGTTCGCCACGATTAATCTTTATACTGGGCTCTTAATATAACTATGATTGCATTAAAATTTAAACTTTAAACAAACTATAATTGAGCTTTGATTGGGACTGGACTTAAAAAAAACCTACGATTAAGCTTTAATTTAGACTACAAATAGGCCTTTGATTAAGTTTAAGCTTGGTCAGTACATAGAACTATGTTTGAGCTGCAACTTGGACTATAAAAGAAGTTTTAACTTGGACTAGAAATATAATGATTAAGCTTTAAGCCTTCAAAAGAACTAAAATTAAGCTCTAAATTTGCCTATAGAGAGAGAAAAGAGATTGATTGTCAACGAATGGCTGGGTTGAAGCAACCCTATTAATTGGTTGTAGCAATCAAAAGTATTTCTGGAACAATTTAAATTAATTGTTTTAACCGAAATTCTATAGTATTAACCGAATCCCAATGAATTTGTTTTCTATGCGTATAAAAGGGACAAAGATTAAGGTTTACCTTGGGCTATAAAAATAACTTCGATTAAGCTTTAACATTAAATATAAATACAACTCTGACAATGAGCTGAAACTTGACCAATTACACTAAAATTCATATGTTTCATAATATTCGTAGATAACTTTTGAAGGACTCTGGTCACGTAATTTACATCCAAAAGATTTTCCTACTCGTGGCTGGTTAACAAAATTTTCTGATATATTGGGTGCAGCTCATACTTCGGATTATCGTTTTTGGGATATGGGTGTATTGGCCTCAACGGAAATGCAAGAATTTGCCGAGCATGGCTCTATGCGTGGCTTAGAACGGGAATTTGATAACTATTTTAAGGTTTGTAATAAATTTTTCATAAATCTATTTCAAATTAAAAATTAATTTCTCTTTAGCGTGGTAAAATACGTACGATTATTAAGGCTAGAGGACCGGCATTTCCTTACTTAAATAGTCCTTCCATAGCCTCGATACGTGTTGATCCCAAACATCATCAATTGTCGTTAGCTTCAAAAATAACACCATCTCCAGATTGGATAGTAGGTGTGGCAGGCTTGGAATTGTGTTTAAACAATTGTACATGGTTGGAAGATAAAGTTATTAACCTATATCCCTGGGATATTGGTACAGATGGTGGACCTACTTATACGGTAATTTATTTGATAATATTTAAATAATTAGATCATTATCAATTATAATCTTTTAAGTCACCTGACCAACCTCAATTACCACCAGATGTTATAAGACGTATGCGTTCAGATTTTCCACCAGATCCACGTTCACCATTTTTTGATGAATCTGGTACTCCAATGAAACCTTTAGCTACCTTAACCATTAAAAGACAAAGATTATATGAAAGAAAATGTCTAGATGAAGAATGTAAGTAATACACTCTTACCGAATTTGTATGTATTGCAAATAAAGTTTATTTTATATTTTAAGCTAACAATATGCCAGACATACCGCGAGAATGTTTTACCCATCCTTGGTCGGATTGGAGCGAATGTTCAGCCCAATGTGGCGAGGGTAGACAATTTCGTCAACGAGTATATAAACAACCCGATGTGGCAAAAATTTATAACTGTGATATTATGATTAGCAATAGTCAAGAACGTTCATGCCGCGGAGAGAGATGTTCTAATACATATGGCAACGATAACTATGAACAAACGCAATGGCAAGGGGAAAATGAAGAGGAAACATTTGAAGAGAGAATACCTCAAATGCCTGTGAAAGCGGCTAAAACAAAGGCAGAATGCTTGGTGGGACCCTGGTCAAATTGGTCACCATGTAATGTTACCTGTGGTGAGGGTAAAATGATAAGAAAACGTGAATATGTGAATCGCTATAACGAAGCAGAGTGTCAGGTAGGTATACTTCCTATGAATGAAAAGGACTGCGATCGAGCTGTAATATGAACTTTGATTTAACTTTGTTTTTACTGAAAAAGTTATGTCGGTGAAATCAACTGCAATTACTATTGACAAAATTAAATACTGTTATTTCATTTAAATTTAACAAACATTGCATTAAATTTTACCTGCTGATGTTAGTTAAAGTGCACTCAAAAAAGTTTGACAGCTAATACAAGACAGTTGATTGTGTAATAATCAGTAGTAGTTGTTGGTTTTTATGCAATAATTTAAGTTAAGATACATATATGCGATTTTTGAAAAAGTTTTTTTATTTTAAGTACAACTTTTATAATACATTTTTTTAATATGTATTTATTAACACATAATTTTTCCAATTTTAGGATGCATATTTTCTAACATTATACGAATATAAAAAATGTTTTGGAAGACAGTGTATGGGTCACATATCAAATACGGAAGTAGCTGATAATGACTATACAGATGAAAATAATAATATTCAAGAAGAAGAAGAAGAACAAGGAAATCAATTAGAAACTTTTTCAAAATACAATACGCAATACGGACAGCATTCTGAATCTTATGAAAATCCTAAAAGGTCTCAACAATATAATCCACGTTATCGTCAACAAAATGAACAATATGAAAATCCCGATAGATTTCAACATGTGGGAGATTCACAAATCAGAGAATTTAATGAAATTGATAATGCAAAAGATCCAGAATATAATTTTGAAGCTGATAACTTAAAAATAGAATCCGATGCAGAATTTAACTACAATCAAGGCAAACGTCCATTTCAACAAAATTCAGATATGGGAAATCTTTATAAAATACATCCAGCTTATCAAAAAAGTGATGAATCCATTTCGAAATTGACAAGCTCCTATGAAAAAATGCAAGGTTATGCAAAATATGGTGATCGTATTTTGAACAAAGCCCCTGAATATTGTTATCAACCATTGAATATTGTACAAAGATGTTCTGATCCACGTGTAATTGGTAATTTCTGGTTTTACAATTATTGTACCGATGAATGCATGCTGTATGCAGCCGATATATGTGATTATAATCGTAATAAATTTCTTTCATTGGAACAGTGTGAAGAACACTGTGCCCAACCAATGAGAAATATAGGTAGATTTTTAAAACAGAAACAAGCTCGGGGATGTCGTGGGGGACAACAAAATGAACGTAATTTTAAAAAGAGAAAATTTTATAATATTTAAATTTAAGAATTCTTTCACTTTTATTATAATAAAAAAATACTTATATACCTAATGAAAAAATTTGAGATATAATTATATATCATATCTTATTTAATCATATCTTATTTAAAAATTAAAATTGAGATCTCATATCATATATTTTGATCCGAGAAAGTGTTTATCTTATTTAATGTGAGTTTTAGATATGTTATGTAAGCTTTAGATATTTTATTGATTTCGTTGAGTTTCAAGGGAAAAATTTTAAATTTTTTGTTGTCCTCTTAGGGGAAAAAGTTTCACCACATTTATGAAAAGCTTCATAAATATAATAAAAAAATTCATATATTTTCATCCAATGTAATACTTCGTAAATATGAGCTGTTTCATTAAAAAGCAAATTGATGACATGTTTATGAAACCTTTCATAAATAAGTTGAAGAATTTTTAAAAAATATTAAGTTTGGATTTATGAAATACTTCTTCATATTTATGAAATGATTAAGATTTTTAAAATATTTATCAATCTCTATGAAACACTTGAACATATTTATGAAAATTTGATAAATATGAATATTTGTGCCCAAATAACAATTTTCTTATTTACTATCCTAACACGCCCTCTAGCGGAGTTATTTACAAACAACTATAAAAAGTTGACTGGCTAAAATTCTTCAACGGAGGGTTAACCAGTTATTTTCATTTTTTTTCTTGCACAATAGAATTTTGAAATATAAAAATTTAAATTTTGTTTTCAGAAAATGGTTAGCTTTTTAATGTATTTATACCTAGATCATAAAAAATACTTTAATTTTTGCAATCATGCGGAAATTTTCATTTGTAAAAACAAGTTGGCATAAAAACATGTTAACCATTTATCGTTCCGACCTAAAGGGTCTACCACCTAATATGAATTTCAAAAAAAAACTTAGTTTTCTTATTTTTCTAATGCACACTAAAGTGCAGTCTTGCCCTTATCGCCTGTAAAATGCATCAACGAATAAGGTGTAAAGTAATGCAAGGACACATACGGACTGCTATAAATTACTTTTCTTATTATTTGCAGTGTGTGGTTTTGATGGTTATTGCTCTTACCTTTTTCAGTTGCCAAAAATAAAATGAAAGCTGGATAAATGAGAACATATTGTAGAAACTGTAATAGAAACCAACTTCTATTTATTTAAACAACAACAACTATAGCTCAACTTTAACGGAACACACACGAAAGAAACTGAAACAATGCCTTAACATTTGGGTTGCATGCACTTAACAAAATATATTACTTATTTAAAATTTAGGTAAATTGGAAACCTTTTCAACATTATATTATCTTTAGCAAATTATTTATAATAAATTTTAAGTTTGCCTTCTTTTTTATTCCACGAAATAGGCAACAAAACGGAATGGCCGACCGGCACTATAATAATACTTTTTCTTAGCACAACTTGCTTTTAATTTCTTATTTATTAAACTGACAATATTAATAAACGCATTGGCAAACACTTTTGCTTGAATTTTATTGAAAATTTTTAGCTTTTTTTAATTAAAAACTTTTTTTTTTACTTAATTAAATTCCTTTGCACAAAAACAGCCGATCGCTACGAAAATCTCACAAAAACTAAATAGTAAAGAAAACAGTATTGCCAGAAAAGTTTTTGCTCATATCCCTATTTAACAAGTTGAATCACCAAAAAATGCACAAAACAAATTTCTAAATCCCCAAATTTGTCCCCCTTTCATAAAAGTTGGAAAAAATAAATACAATAAATAAGTAAAGTCTATTAGATAATTAACCCAAAAATCTAACAGCGGTATTCATAAAAATTTTAAACAGTGTTTCAAACCAATTTTAAGCAAAATTTGCTAAAATTGTATTCATAAAAGAATTTTAGCTTAAAATACCTTTTTTAAACCTTGTTCAAATAAACGAATTTTAAAATTGGTCCGACCCTATTTTAAACCTATTTTAAGATGACATTATTGCTTTGTGTTTATTTTCATTTTAAACATTTTTGCAAAAAATTGGCATTTAAACAAAAGAAGTTATTTGTTTTTGTTTAATAAATAATGGACCCTCTATATTTGATGAAAAGAATTAGTAAGAACCATTTTTATATGGAAATTGTGATATTTTTAGTTGTATTTTGTTTATAATAGAAACTATTGCCCAAATTTCAAACAATCGTCAGACGAAAATTTACAAAAAGAGGAGTGACCCGTTTTCAATTTTGGATAAAAAATTTTAGCAAAAATAATAATATTTTTGGATATTATTCATTGTGTTTTATAGTGGTGTGTTGTTTAATCAAAACAAAGAAAATAAAACCGGTTATTTAAATATTTTTTTCTACAATAAAATCATTATCTATGTAACACTTTTATTGGGCATTTTGTTTTGACTCTTTTTCTTTTTTTAGTTAATAAACAAGTTTTCATTAATTTTTTGTTTTATAAAAACAATATTTTTCCGAAAAACGACAAAAAAAAATACATAGAAACGAGTACCGTATGGTTTAGTAGTCATTGATTTGCATCATTACGATTAATATGACAAATAAAAAAATACAGTGTTGCCATCTTCAAGTTAAAAAATCATTAAATCGTTTATTAGTTAAAATACTGATTATGAATACGAATTTTTAATAAACCTTTTTTAGGCTTAAAATGTTTTTTAACTAAAATGCATTTGAAACTTGAATTAAGATTTTTTTATGAATACCGCTGTAAGTATTTAGGGAATAAAAGAAAAATTTAATGAATTCAAGTGGAATCATTTCTCTACCAAAAGATGTATTAACTAGATTTGAATGAATTCCTTATAGTGAATGAATTTCTTAATTTGAATTTTTAGGGTGGTATGTATAAAAGTTTCTTAATATTTTGATAAGGTATAAATTTGTTAAAGAACACATTTCCCTATTAAACCTTTAATAAAAATGTCTTGCATAGACGTGAAATAACAGTTTGTTAATTTTCCGTTTTATTCTGGCAACACTCTTATTTAATTTCTTTTACTCTCAAATAAATTGTTAGTGATTCATAAACTTTGTAAACGATTGACTTGTTAGTCGTAGAAGAATGATTTTTTGCAGTTTTTATGAACAATTTTTAAACATAACTAACAAGTTTTGTTGGATATATGAAAGTATTCGAATTACGATTGTTTTCTTTAAATCAACATTCCTATTCTATATAATTTATCTTTTATTTTATTTATGTAGCAATTTGAGAAATTTAGTGAAAAAAGGGGTAAATGATGCAATTGCGAAAGCTTTTTGTAATTTTTTGAATAGAAAATGCTAGATTCTACTTATTATTGAGTGGAAGACCCTTGAAGAAATCATTCAATAATTACACACTTTTTTTAAGATTTGAAAAATGATTTTCCAAACCTTATTAATTGTATCTTTTGGCTTAAACCAACTATAGAGGAGGCCATAAACTGCGTTCTTTTCTGGCAGTTTTAACCGCCACGGGTTATAATAAACAATTTATGAATACCGCTTTAAGCTAAATTGGCTTATAAACGTTAATTGAATTTTTTAAAAACTATGCATTCCACCCTCAATGTTTTTATCAAAGAATTCATTGTTATCGCTCTTACCTTTTTTTATTTGTTGCAAGAAATAAAGCCGTTAATGAAAGCTGAATAAATGAACATAGAAACAGTGATAGACACCAACAACGTTTGTTTCAATGACAAATTATTTAAACAACAAAAACTACAGCTCAACTTTAAAGAATCACACAAAAAAAAAACCGAAAAACTGCCTTAAGATTTTGTTTTGCATGAAATTTTAACAAAATATATTATTTAAAATTTTGAATTTTGGTAAATCGGAAAACTATTTAACATTATCTTTAGCAAATAATTTATAATTAGTTTTACGTTTTTCTTCTTTTTTATTTCACGAAATAGGCAACAAAACGGAATGAGCGACCGGCATTATAATAATAATTTTTTTGGCACAACTTGCTTTTAATTTCTTTTTCATTAAGCTGACAAATTTAATAAGCGCATTGGTAAACACTTATGCTTGAATTTTATTGAAAAACTTTAGGTTTTTTTAATTAAAAAACTATTTTTTAAATTAATTGAATTTCTTTGCACAAAAACATCCAATCACTATGAAAGCACCGCAAAAACTAAAATAGTAAGAAAACATTATTGCCAAAAAAGTTTTTGCTCATATTCCTATGTATCAATTTGAAATCCCCAAAACTAATTTCTAAATCCCCAAATTTATGAAATGATGGATATTTTTAAAATTAAATTATAATATAACATGTTCTAATTAGAAGTTACAGCGCTGTTATATCAATTACGAATCCGAATTTATCGGTACAAAACCAAATACATATTTAGGTTCTTACCCCGTTGCCACATGCAAGTGCAAGTGCCAAAAACTCAATACACTCATTAGAGTATTCAAAAACCGAAACCGAAAACCGGTCAACCGGTTTTTTTATTTTTAAAAACCGATCGGTTTCGAATATTTTGTAAATTCGAAGAAAACCGAAAACCGGTCTTTTTTGTTCGGTTAACCGGTTTTTTTTAATTACATCACCAACTGGTTTATTTGGTCTCTTTTATTTTTTCCGCACACATAATCGTTTGTTTGGTTATGAAGATTTAGATGTAAGTCTGATAGATTCCGATGAAGACTTAACTTTGGATATTCCAAATTCAAATAGTTTAATTTCTGATCTAATAACACAATAAACAGTATTTAAAATCCTAAAACAGAGACTACAAAATCATTCATCATTATATGATGATTTCATACTATACCTTGATAAATTCGACAAAAGAACTGAAGAGTTGGAAAATTTATATAATTATTTTATTACTATTTGTCCAACATCTACTATTAGTGAAAGAATATTTTTCACTTCTAGCTTTATCAAAAGCAAACAAAAAAAACGTCTTAAAACGAAACATTTAAATTGCATATTATTTCTAAAATATTATTTTAGAAGTGAAAAATAGATTTTCTTTTTACATATTTAAAATGTAATTTAAAAAAAAACTTATTTAATGCCAAAAGATTTAAACGCTCAAATAACTAACGTACCTAATTTTACCAATTTACAAACTTAATGATCTCTATTCATTTGATATATTAAAAAATATTAAAACCAATAAATAAAATGTTGAAATGAAATACAATACAAAAATATTATAAAATATTTTTTTTTCAAAGAATGTATTTTTTTATTTTTATTTCTTAATATATTAAATTTCTTTTTTATTTTTGTTTGTATTAAAACAATTAACAAATTATATAAGCTTTTTATTCAAATTAAAAAAAACCGAAAAAAACCGGTTGACCGGTTTTTTCTGCAAAAACCGAAACCGAAACCGGTTTTTTTGAAAATTCGATTTTTCGAAGAAAACTGAAACCGGTTTTTTCAAAAGGCCGGTTTTTTGAATACTCTAACACTCATACTTGAGTTGCCGAGTACTGAGTTTTATATAGGAGTTAATATTATCGCGGATTTTGTGCATGTAGGTATATAAGAATAATAAAGGTAAAGAATATAAAGTCGCCTTTTAAATGTAAGTTTAAATAATAAATTTACGTTTTTATAAAAGAAATATAATATGATACATATCCCCACGTATCGCAAAGTGTTAAGTACTTGGCAATACTGTAATTCCTTTAATACAGCCATTTTGGATAGCACTTCTTCTGTTGGCGACATTTTAAAAATAAACTTGAAATGTAGAGTGTAGCCACTCGAAAAATGTTATTATGTTTCGTTGATAACACGTATACACTACCGGCAAGTAATTGCATGCATGTAACAGCGGGGGTTAAAGTAAATACAAGGGTTAACCATTTTAAGTTAGTTTCCACTTTTCTTTTTTTTTTTTGTTTCATAATAATGTTTAATGTAAGTAAATATTTTAAGACGCGGAGAAAAAAATTTAATTTATTTTTAGGAAATCGTTAAACAGATCATGAAAAATACTTTAATTTTTGCAATCATGCAGAAATTTCCTTTTATTTGAGTACCATTTTGGCATATAAAACAAGTTGGCCATTTATCGTTCCGACCTAAAGGGTCTACCACCTAATATGAATTTCAAAAAACTACTTCGTTTTCTTATTCGCCTGTAAAATGCATCAACGAATAAGGTGTAAAATAATGCAAGGACACCTACGGATGGCTATAAGTTACTTTCCTCATTATTTGCAGTGTGTGGTTTTGCCGGTTATTGCTCTTACCTTTTTCTGTTGCCAAAAATGGAAGCTGGATAAATGAACATATTGTAGAAACTGTAATAGAAACCATCTTCTTTTTATTTAAACAACTATAGCTCAACGAAACAATGCCTTAACATTTTGTTTTGCATGCACTTTTAAAAATATATATTTTTTAAAGTTTTGAATTTTGGTAAATTGGAAACCTTTTTAACATTATATTATTTTAA
Organism: Eustalomyia histrio; assembly: GCA_949748255.1. NCBI lineage: Eukaryota > Metazoa > Arthropoda > Insecta > Diptera > Anthomyiidae > Eustalomyia > Eustalomyia histrio. The sequence goes on from OX456527.1 coordinate 115,257,018, forward strand.
ACAAACATTTTATAATTTAATTTTGCTTTTTCTTTATATTTTTTGATTTTTTCCACGAAATAGACAACAAAACGGAATGGCCGACCGGCACTATAATACATTTTCTTGCACAACTTGCTTTTAATTTCTTATTTATTAAATTGACTATATTAAGAAGCGCATTGGTAAACACTTCTGCTTGAATTTTATTAAAAAATTTTAGCTTTTTTTTAATAAAAACTATTTATTTATTTGATTGAATTTCTTTACACAAAAGCATCCGATCGCTATAAAAACTTCGCAAAAACTGATAAGTAAGAAAACAGTATTGCCATGCAAGCTTTTGCTCGTATCCCTATTTAACAAGTTGAAATCCAAAAATCCCAAGTACAAGAGAAAAGCTTCGAAAAATTAATTCCCTAATTCCTGTTTTTAAACTGAATTCCATAAGGAATTAAGTTTTTCGCTAAATTCGCATTGGACGTCTTTTTTTGCTTAAATCCTATGGACTTGAATTTTTCCCTTTATTTCCTAAAATCTTAAATTATTCGCTTAATTCTTTAGGACTTAACTTTTTCGCTTAATTCCCAAATTGTTGAATAAACTAGGAATTTTAAAATATTTTTGACATAAATGACATAAAAATACGATGTTTACACTATACACGATATTATATGAATCCGCCTATTGTGTTTTTGATAGCATATTTTATAAACAAATACATTGAATTTAACCCTTATTAGTGATTCTAACATCGTTTTTGTTAAGTTCAAACAGGAAATTATCCTTTGCACAAAGGCTATTTCAAATGCAAACATATCTTTGAAGCTTTCGATTTTAGTGCATTTTTTCCAATCGACAAATGTTAATTATAGAAAAAACATATTTTAAATTAAGATAAAATACAAAAATACGTAAATTAGGATTAAGATCCCCAAACCGGTTTAAATACCCACAAACCAAAGTTATAATTCCCAATTTAGGGAATATTCCTCTTTTTGGCAGCACTGAAATTTTTTTTTTTTTTGTAAAACTCGCGAATCGCTATTAATGCTTTTAATTAAGTTTGAAATGAAATAAATGATTTTTCTGTTAAATATTTATTTGCAAAAAAGAAAAAATATATCTTAAATGATTCAACAATTAATAAAATAAAAGAGATAAACTTTTTTAGTCTATGAAAATATTAAGCTTAAAAATTTTTAGTTTTTATAACGCCATCCTGATCTTTATTAAGCGTTTTTGTATCAACACATGCCAAAATATTTTCATCATCTTTATGGAACTCCTCTTCGATATAATTCCACCAAAACATATATTTTAGAGTTAAACAGAAAACGCCCAAAAATGTTAAAGCAAATGGACCCTTATAGTTGCACGAACAAGAAGAAAATGAGGTGGAATTGTAAGAGGATGATGATAAAATTTCCTTCCCTTCTTTACTACACATTTTTGAATAATTTCTTTTTATATTATTCAGGCCGAAAGTAGGAGCATGGTTATATACTGCAAGTCATTGTGGATTTGATGATGCTTTATCATTTTCAGGATTTGTGGGTAGTATATTGAATTTTATTATAGAACCTTTAGTACGTTTTTGTACTACTTTACCAATATCCTCGGGAGTTTTAATCGTTTGTTCAATAGCTTTGAATATTTTTTCACAATTAGCCAGATCATGATCGGAAGATCCTTGTATTAAAACCTGTACTTCATGACGTTTTTTCAACCATTTGGTAATATTTTTTAAACGTGATGATAAATCATGTTCGGTTATGCGTGAACCAATATTTAAAGTCTTTTCAGATTTCTTCTGAGAATTTGGTTTATCGTTGGTGGCAGTGGCCTGAGAATTATAAGACTTGTTCGTTGATTTAATATCGGCCAATTCATTTTGCAACATTTCCGCGGAAGTTAAAAGTCTTAAGTATTAGAAAAACGTTATTTAAATATAAAAAAAAAACATATATATTTCTTCCGAACCAACTTACTTATATACTGGCCTTTGTGTCTTAGAATCCATTTCTTGTATTTGCACCAAATGCATTGATCGACGTTTAGCCAAGCTTTTTGCCTCCTCTAAAGCAGTTACCATTATATTTTGTTGTTGTATCAATGTTATCTTAGGCGATTCCTTGTATTTCTTTTGTCCTGTCTGATTATTTTGCGATGTTGTATTGGGATTTTGTTTGTGTGGACCAGTCAATAGTACAGAAGACGAGTTTAACTCCTGCTGTGTACACTTTGTTGGACAATAAACTTTAAGCAATTGTTTTCCATTTGATAATTTTAATGCATTTCTTAATATAAAAGCCATTATGGAATTTTTGTTTGTGGCGTATATTTGTTTTATAATAAATTACTGGCTGTTCTTTCAAAAATTACGTTTTTTAATCGTTTATAACCAAATTTTTCCATAATAGTAACAGCTGATATATGACATTTAAATTCAATCACAAGGTTACCACTGGACGATTGATTTTGTTATTACCGAAAAAATGAGATGCCATCTTACTGGCTATTTTCGGTAAAGATGCCACTGTTGTTATAAAATGGTATTAACCCATATTGGATCATCATTACAGCTTTTTCTTAATATTAAAAGTTTTGTTTGCAAATCTTTAAAAAGATAAAATCTGCTATTTTTTATAATTATTTTTAAATAAGGCCTACTTGATTATCAACTCGCAAATCAGAACCGACCTTCAGTTCTTCTTTCCCGAAGAATTTTAAACACTTTTTAAAAATATTTTAAATATTCTTTTATTTACATTACTTTAAGAATTCTTTAATTCTACTACGTTACGTTTGGTGAAAAAATATATGCCAAAACATGTACAAAATGGCGTTCCAAACATGTTCAGTGAAAACATAGCTTTGCACTACAACCAAATCTACATTTCAGATTATAAAAAAAATTCATATTTTTATAAAATCATAGCTTAAAATTATTAGAAAACCTACCAAAAATCTTGAATTTTTTGGGGTTTTATAAAATTTTTTGGAAAAGAAAAACAAAAAAATTAAGAATTGGAAGAAAAGCTAGTGTCATACAAGCTTAAGTAATGATGATTTTGTTGTTTTCAAATGGATTTCTAAAAGAAATTGTATTTAAGAATATAAAATGTATTTAAGAGTGTTGTTGTTTGAAGTTAAGTTTTTATAGAAAATTTAACTTATTTCGTTGCGAAATGACCTTTTCTCTTCTCCAATGTAAGAAATAATAAAAACCAACTGGCCACCTGCATTATTTTTTAATGTGGCACTTTCCTATTGTGAAGTGATGCCATATTAAGACTATCTTTAAAATACACATGATGCCAGACTTATTTTGAGAGATTCGTTATTTTTATCTTTTTTAAATAAAAGGGGATCTTCAAATATATTTATATATGTACTTTTATTTTTGTAACACCATACAATAATATTTATTTAGTTTTGATTATATGTATATATTTATTTATAATTTTATATTTATCTTGATTTTTAAATAAATTAACTGAAAAAACAGGTTTTCTTGATGAATAACTTAAAAAGAGAATTGCACTTACATTTAAAAACAACATAAAAGCTATAGTTATTAAGCATAAATATATAAATATTTAATTTGATTTTCTTTTAATAATAGTAATGCTTTATCATAAGGTTTCGTTAGATTATGTACATCCGAGATAATTGTCAGTAAATACGACAAAATATAAAAAAAAAACAATTAAACGATATCTCTGTAATTGATTATCTATGTATGTAAAAGTTTACAACATTAAAAGCGATAAGAGATGATAATTTTTTTAATATTTATATATTAGAAAAAAGTAGACGTTTTTCGTTTTAATGATTTATTTTTTTTTTTTGAGCGGTGTTATAAACTATAGAAAAGGTTTTTATGGAATAAGAGGAATGAGATGAAAGAAGCTACAATTTCCTTAAACGACAGGTCTGAAAGAAACTCAACATTTTATTAAAAATTTTTTTTTTTATATTTAAAAAACATTAATATTTATGGTTACTTTTTTTGGAATGGAATCGGTAATTAATACTTTTTGCATCTCTAGGTACAATCTTGAAGAATAAGGAATGCAAGAAAAAGAATTTATATATAAAATTAAAACATTTTTTTTATTTTGAAGGGGAAAATAAGCTCCTAATGCAGCTCAATATCGATGTTTTGAGGGACTATTTAATAAAAATTATTTTAAATTTTTTAAAAAAATATATAGATCATTTGAAACTAATCGACTACTAGAATTGATTTAAAAAAAAAACTGAAATCGAAAATGAGAGAAATAGATAAATACAAATTTTGTTATAAAAAATATATATGAAGTATAAATTTCGATAGCTATATAGCTAGAACATGAAATTTTTAAAACTGGTTTATCAATGTACCTTTTATAACAAAAGAGATATTGAGGACATTTAATTTTATGTAAAAAATTAAAAAAAAATAATTTATGTCATAATTATTTTGAAAGAATTTTTAAAAACAATTACTTTACTGTTATCGATAACGTGATATTTTCGAGAACTTAAATTAGTACTTCAAATATCTTAAAATATTATTTAAAAAATAAACTGTTATCTATAACCTAAATTTAAACTTCGAATAGCTTAAAAAATCATAAAAAATTGTACAAAAGTTTTTATCTATCGATATAATCGAAGAATATTTATCGATAATTTAATAGAAAAATAATGCTAAAATTTATTTTGATAAAAAATAACGATGCCATCAAAAATTCATGGAAAAAATAGTGAAATATTGAAAATAAATAAATTGAATACAAAAAAAAACATTGTAATCGAAAACAATAAAATTTTTTGTCAACGATTAAAATATTAACCAAAAGTAGCTGAGAGTTAAAAAAGCAAAAAAAAACTGATAACAAAACTTGTATTACTATCGAAGTTCCCAAATGGAAAGAACATTTCTTGAATTGTTATCGCTAATAATAAATATTATTTATCAACAACAAACCTTTTTGATTAAAAATTCTGGATATGTAATGGGAAAGAAAATTAATTAACGAAAATTAACTTTAATCGATATCACAAATTCTCATAAGAATATTTATCGATAACACAATTTTAACAAAATGTTATGTTAGCGATAAATTTAATCGTGACTAGTGATAACAATGAATTTACTTTTATATTTTGTCGATGTATTTGTAAAAAAATAGTCGATTACATTGATTATTAAAATAAAATCTGAAAAATATCAATAACAAGTTTTTAAATCGATAATTATTTACTGCTATCGCCCATAAAAAGAAATAATTTCAAACAAAAATATAGATAAAAAATTTAAAAATCGATTACTGAAAATTAAAAAATGTATCAGTGTTTTTGATAACGCATGCTAATGTTATCAATAAAAAAAACATTCGAAAAATTAAAAAGCTTAAAATAAATGAATGAAAAATATCGACAACAGAAATTTAAAGCCGATTATTATTTACTGTTCCGATACCTTAAGAAAGTAGCAATTAGGGAAATTAATAACAATGGTTTTGTAAAAAAAACTAATTTCAGAGTTATTGATAACAAAAAATTTCGATAAAAACAAAAAAGGGAAAATAAAAATATATATAACAAAAATTTTTTTGCATTAAAAAATAAAATTAGTAGTATTTGTTATAATTTAAATAAAATCAATTTTAAAATACCAATAACTGATATAATCGAATGAAAACTAGGTTGAAGGAATAAATCACATTACCGTGTAATCGATAACAAAAAAATCTAAGTAATTAAAAAATAAATAAATTTTGAAAAATGACAATAACAAAAATTTTAAATCGTTACAAATTTACAGTACGATATCAATAATAAATAAAACAGTAAAAGTGGCTACTACAGAAATTGCAAAGATTATTTAATCGAGAACAACTCAATTCAGTGTAATCGATAAAAAACAAATTATTTGATGCAATAAAAACATCTAGAAAAGGTTTAAAACCCGATAACATATGAAATAGATTTGAAAAAATTATACAAAACATAAAAACACCGGTAATTGAAATTTTTAATTAAAAGAAATACATATCAATGAAAACGATAACAAAAAAAATTTTCAATAAATTAAAAAAAAAATAAAAACAAATTGTTAAGTTATCTAAAAGCAAAATTTTGAAACGACAATTATGTACTAAACTTTTCTTTAATTTTTTTTAAAAAGTTTTGAAATATACTAAACTTTTCTTTAATCCCCGAATCGAAATAATATTCCTCTTGTTTCACCTTATTACTTAGTTTACTAATAGTTTTTTTGTGTTTTGGGAGGGTTTTTGGAAACGATTCTCTAGAGGATTAATATATATTTAATATACTTTGTTTTTTTGTTGAAAATATATTAATGTCTTACCTAAATATTTCTATATAACTTAGACTCTTTGGATTTCGAATAATTTCACTTCAGTATCATACCAAATAGCTGGTTCTACATTTCGTAAATAAATAACACCCCATATATAGGTACGAAACCAGGCAGTAGTACCAGCATTAGCTTGATATTTTCTAATGAGTATTGGATGCGGCACCGGCAATAGACCAACTAAAGTGCCGTGTTGTAAAAATTTCAAAATTTCCGATTCATCTGTTAGACCTTTGTCGATGCAGATTTTCTCTACTTGGGGTACTAGAACTTGCAACAAACGCATAATTGTTTGTAATGGTAATTTTGAACGCCATGAGACAATCCATTCAGGAGTGGGTGACCATACATCGGCTGATGGTTGATGCACCATACGTATGCTACCACGATGGGCTACGGATAAACGACTAAATGGTGATTTATCAGCATTAGATTCTAAATGGCCATTAGGACTACTGGTCCGCGATTCAGAGGGAGATGTTTCATTAATCTTATCGAACCGTACTATATCTGAAGTACCATCTATGGTGGGTGTTGGATCAGCTGATCCGGGATGCGCCTGTTCTCGTTCAGTCATTTGATTTATGTGTGGCGTATCGGGTAGAGAAGCCTTTAAAGTACCCGGTTCAGCAGGCATAGCTGGAAAAGCACCTTCCATTTGTTGTTCACCCTGTTGTGTATGTGTCGATTCTGTTTCAGACTCTTCTACTAAAGTTATATTGTTAATTCCTGCGCTCACATTTTTATCCGTTACTGCTTTAATCTCTAATTCTTCTTCTAAATCGTCTTCCTCATCATCCTCATCTTCTCCACATTCTGGTAATTGATTGTTAAAATTTTGCACTACCGTCGTTATGCGTTTTTGTCGTACAGGTGGCAAATTAAATTTACCCACTTTACGACCACTCAAACATTTTGCTATACCCGCCATATCTGAAGGTAAATTAGCCATAGCATGAAATACATGACGCTTGCGTATAATTGTATAAACCAAATTCGAATTACCATCAAATTGATATTGTATGATATTATTAAAGATTTCCAATAGAAAGAAGACCAAATGATGATTACTGGGTGCGGATAGTAAAAACCAGGGCGTGCTAAAGGCCTCAAGTAAATGCAATAGTTTAACACTGGCCACCATGGAAAGTGTTTTCAAATAGGGTGATACATTTACTAAGATCGTCAGTAAACAATCGAATAATGGTTGCAAGCGTTGATGTCCAGTAGCGATAATTTTATGAAATACTGTAATTAACAAATCTGCATGAGTTCCCGTAAATACGGGAATATCCATGGGTACCGTAGCCGTGTAGGGTTTATTTAAACGTACACCAAAATTACGTTCGCCTAAATAAAAGAAAGTTATGAAATTTCAAAGCTACAGAAAAATACCTTCTATGAAAATGCCTTTTATCAAAAGGTTCTATGTTTTATAGTCCTTTTGTAAAAAGTACCTTTTATAAAAAGTACCTCTTATAAAAAAGTACCTTTAATAAAAAAGTACCTTTATTAAAATATATCTTTTATAAAAAAGTACCTTTAATAAAAAAGTATCTTTTATAAAAAAGTACCTTTAATAAAAAAGTATCTTTTATAAAAAAGTACCTTTTATAAAAAAGTACCTTTTATAAAAAAGTACCTTTTATAAAAAAGTACCTTTTATAAAAAAGTACCTTTTATAAAAAAACCTTTTATAAAAAAGTACCTTTTATAAAAAAGTAACTTTTTATAAAAAAGTACCTTTTATAAAAAAGTACCTTTTATAAAAAAGTAGCTTTTATAAAAAAAGTACCTTTTATAAAAAGTACCTTTTATAAAAAAGTAACTTTTATAAAAAGAAAAACCTTTTATAAAAAAGTACCTTTTATTAAAAATTAACTTTTATAAAAAGTATCTTATAATTATGTAATTTATATTAATTGGCCTATGGGCTTTAAAATTGCAAATAAATAAATCAATTGAATTGAATTGAAAAAATAATACCCTTAATAAAAAGTACCTTTCCCAAAAAAGTACCTTTTATGAATATTACTTTTTATAAGTAGTACCTTTTACAAAAAGTGCCTTTCATAAAAAAGTACTTTTGATTAAGAAGTAAAGAGAATATTATATTTTTTAAATTTTATTGTTAATCTCACCTGACAACAGCAATAGTATAAATACTCCAATATGCATTAGACCAACTTTCGATTGATCCGCTCGCGAATAATTTAAATGATATAGTATTGGTATTAAGATATCCAATACATCGGAACTTTTTAATACAAAATACAAAAATTTCTTATTATAATCACAAATTTTCCAAAACAATATTAACAACTCTTGATGACAGTGCAACCGTTTCGTTGAGTTGGGTAAATAATTCTGCAACAAGGGGTTATTAAGCAAACGTGTAATGCCTTTTAAAATAAAATGGAAATCTTCATCACGATGAACACGAGACAAATAATTGATAAATAAGTTATCACCACAAATATCGTCATAGGGTGAGGGAGCTGAGGGTGTGGAGTTAGCTCCACCCTTAACATGTTTCTGTAATTCCAATTGCTGCCGTAGTTGTAGTTGCTGCATTATCATGTCATGATCGAGGGTGACAATTAAGATTTGGAGACATGCTTCTACCAGTGGTTCTGTCGTATCAGTGAATAGAAGATGATTGTAAGGAACACCAAATCCTATAGGATCATAAGAGCATACCGTATTCAAGAAAGATGTAAATAAAGGTAAAGCATGGCGATTATCAGCCGATGTAAAATACGCTATCCATTTGTTCGGCTCCTCAGCTGGTTGAGGTGTTCTAAACATAGGTTCCGAAAAACAAGTTAATAATAATTTTAACAACTCCGTGCGTCTTTTTTCCATATTTGCATTTTTGGGTGGAGAATGAGCAAAACCCACACCAGCTTCCCATATATATTCACAACTATCAATATTTGCCAATTCTTCCGCTTTATCAGGACCAGGACGTCGAGTCGCAGTGACTGTAAAGTCTGGACAGAATAATAAATCGCATACAGCATTTAATAAAGATTGAGCCAAAGGTACGGTGTGATTTTGGGTTGCCAACTGATCGGAGCCTTCAGCTAAATCATCTATTGCCCCACCCTCTGCAGACCATCGTTTTCCAGATTTATCTTGTGTTGCTGGTAAACTACTCCAGAAAAAATGACGCCATTTATCATCCTCAAATATGTAGGGCATAATGCGTATTAACAACCTGACACAATTTAATACACACTGCTGTTCGGCTTGAGTACGACAACTACTATCCACCGCCTCCGCAAGTTTTTCCACTGCTTTATAACATAAGGTAGCCAAATTCGTAGGATTATCATTGCGTATATTACGTATTTCTGCTGCCGTAACTAATGCAAAGACATCTTCCAATGTTGTCTGATGGCCAGACCAGAATTGATCCCAAAATGGGTCATGAGCATCGATCTTTTGATTTTTTTGCGTCAGTTGTACAATTGCTTTACGAAAGTTTAACTTTGAGTCCGTATTACCCATATTGTAGGTAATTTACTAATATTATTAACACGTTTTACTAAAAGTAGCAATTATAACAATTAAATTTTTGTTATTTTATTAAATTTTTTAGGAAAATTTATAAACTTTTAAAAATTTTCACAATTTTTAGTCACTTTTTACAATTTTTACCAAAACACGCACCAGAAAATAAGATTTTTTCTTTGACACTGCAGGTGTTGCCACATAATGAATAATTTTGCAGACATGGGACTTTTTACACATTCGTTGGATAATTTTTAATGATGAAATTTTTGTGTACATTTATATTTAATATTCTCAAATGCTTAGAGCATGATAAATTTTTTTTTAAGATTTTTTGATATTTTGTAAATCTTATTGATTATTTTTTAAATTAAAAACATCTGAAATTGTGGATTTATATAAGGTGTGTGTCAAAATGATAAGGCCACTTATTTTTTGTTATTTTTATGCAAAAGTACAAGGAGTATAGAATAGTACCGTTCAATAAAATAATTGTTGCTCAAATGTAGTAAATAAATGTAGTAAAAAAGTAAATTGCTGTCATTTGCTTACTGTTAGTTCTACTTATAAGTCAAAATATCAATAAAGTGCGTTTTGGAATGCGTCCCAAAATTCGGGATACGAAACGTAAAAAAGAAATTAGAAAAATTTTATAAATCCTTTTTTCATATATATTTGCTTAATTTCTAATGGTTTTGAATATTTTTTTACAGCTGTTTAATATTTACTTTGAGACGGCAACACTAGTTGACACATATTTATTTTGCTAAACTGTGCTACCAGATTACCCGAAACCACAATTTGATAATTTTTTTAAACAAAAGAACTGCATTTTGACATTTTTTCAAGTCTCTTTCGAAACGTCATCACTTATTATAGAAAAAAGAGAAAAGAAAACAAGAAGGAAGAACTGAGTTTTTTTAATTTGTGGTTGCGTGGTATAATTTAAGAAAAATTAATTGATTAAATGTTATAATTAAATAAATAAAATGTAAAATCAATAAACTAAACGAAAAATAGCATAAAAAAACTTAAATAGTAACGCAATAACAACAAAATAAAGGAAATTACACCAAGAAAAGTTTTTGAAACATAATCATTGTCACCACCCTTTTAAGTTTTTTGCTTTAATAAAGTAAAAAAAAAATCAGTAATTTTTCACGAATAATTAACAATCAAGGTTTTTTTTCGTTAAATTAACAAAATGTCTTTACCTGGCAATGGCATATTTGTGGTACGGGGCGAAATGTCCACTTTGATGACTGCTATGCGTAGAGGTTCCCGTTGGAATGCCACCGCATACGTGGTAAGTTTGTATATGATTAATTACATAGTATGTGTTTTTATCATTAATGTATATGTGTATACATATGGTAGATTATGGTATTCCTAAATATTCATTCCTATTTTTTTGTTCTAGGATGAAGAAAAAGATGGTTTAATGAAATTATTTATGGATTTAAAGCAAGTTCTTAATCGTATTGAAGATTTACGTCTAATAGATCCCAATGTGTTTTTGGCTCCTTTTCTCGAGGTCATACGTACTGAGGATACAACTGGTGCTGTCACTAGTTTAGCATTGTCGGCCATTAACAAATTTTTATCATATGGATTAATAGGTAAGAAATAAAATCCGCAAAATTTGAACTCAAATTTAAAATTCGAAAGTATATAGGTTTTTTCATAATGCTAAAGTAATTCACGCTGCAGAGTGAAGTGTATTAAAATAGAGATGGCATGATTTAAAAAGTTGTATGTTCGAAGAAAAAAGTAAAAAAATCCACTCTGCAAAGTAGAGGTGCGAAATTTTGTGATGTACGTGAATCACGCGTGAACCACAATTTATATTACTTAGGTAATTGTGCGTGAGCCTTAGCGGTAAAAAATATCGTATTTGTGCGTACGTGAGTGGATTTTTTGTCGTGATTTTTTATAATTATTTCTTTTATTGGTTTTTTAATAAAATGTACTTTTTAATAAAATGTACTTTTTAATAAAAGGTACTTTTTAATAAAAGGTAATTTTTAATTTTTATTAAAAAGTACCTTTTAATAAAAGGTACTTTTTAATAAAATGTACTTTTTAATAAAAGGTACTTTTTAATAAAAGGTACTTTTTAATAAAATGTACTTTTTAATAAAAGGTACTTTTTAATAAAAGGTACTTTTTAATAAAAGGTACTTTTCAATAAAAGGTACTTCTTAATAAAAGGTACTTTTTTATAAAAGGTACTTCTTAATAAAAGTTACTTTAATAAAAGTTACTTTTTAATAAAAGGTACTTTTTAATAAAAGGTACTTTTTAATAAAAGGTACTTTTTAATAAAAGGTACTTTTTAATAAAAGGTACTTTTTAATAAAAGGTACTTTTTAATAAAAGGTACTTTTTAATAAAAGGTACTTTTTAATAAAAGGTACTTTTTAATAAAAGGTACTTTTTAATAAAAGGTACTTTTTAATAAAAGGTACTTTTTAATAAAAGGTACTTTTTAATAAAAGGTACTTTTTAATAAAAGGTACTTTTTAATAAAAGGTACTTTTTAATAAAAGGTACTTTTTAATAAAAGGTACTTTTTAATAAGAGGTACTTTTTAATAAAAGGTACTTTTTAATAAAAGGTACTTTTTAATAAAAGGTACTTCTTAATAAAAGTTACTTTAATAAAAGACTTTTTGAATAATAGGTACTTTTTGAATGAGAGGTACTTTTTGAACAAGAGGTACTTTTTAAATAAGAGGTATTTTTGAATAACATTTCTTTTTTTTAAATGAAAAGGGGGTTTTTAAATAAGAGGTTATTTTTGAGTGAAAGGAACTTGCTGCATGAAAGGGGATTTCTAAATTGAAGGCAGATTTTCAGTACAAGGTATTTTTAAGCAAAATGTGGTTTTTAATAAAAGCAGCACAAACTCTACTGTTACTCATGATGAGTATAACAATTTAATTTACTTCTTATTTCATATTTGCTTTCTCCCTTTTTAGATCCTACTTCACCCAACTTGGCTGTAATTATCGAAAATATAGCCGATGCTGTAACTCATGCACGTTTCATGGGTACAGATCAGTCATCAGACGGTGTTACTCTATTTCGTGTACTTGAAGTTCTGCACACTTTAATGCGTAGCCCAGAGGGTTCGGTATTAACCAATGAAGCTGTATGCGAAGTAATGTTGAGTTGTTTTAAAATATGCTTTGAACCCAGACTCAATGAATTGTTAAGACGTTCAGCGGAGCAGTCTCTAAAAGATATGGTTTTATTGCTATTTATGCGTTTGCCACAATTTGCTAATGATCGCAGTGAGTCGGGTTTGCTAAAGAAATTCCAAATGATGGCTGCTTCTATGGAGAAAGATAAAAAGCAACGTAAAAAAACTACAAAGCAACCAGAAGTAAATAATCTAAAACGATCTCAAAGTTTAAAAGGAAATGATTTAGCCAAGGCTGGTACAGAAGATCAGCAACTACGTAAAATATCGACTCATTCTCAGCCTTCAGAGGAAGGAGCTACACAGAATCTTACCACACCAGGACCGATAAATCATTTAAAAGCTCCCGTGTTGGCTACCACACCAGCAACACCAGCTGGTAATATAGTTGATTTACAAGGAAAAATAACCCAAACACCAACTACCACGTTTAATCAACATGAAGGAGAAGTCGGTGGTGAAAATACGACAAACAATATAGATTTAATCACTCCCTTAATCTCCGTGGAACCAGCTTCACCACAAGATGCTAATACAGAAGGTGAGGAGCAACGTCCCCAATCTCCTCAATCTCCCGGTGGCAGTAGTGAATATATTAATTCTGTAGGTGTACGTTTTACTCAACAAAATTCTGTTGATGGCTCTGAGTGTATGGCTCCCCTGGTACCCTATGGTTTACCTTGTATACAAGAATTATTTCGTTTCTTGATTTTACTTTGTAATCCTATGGATAAACAAAATACTGACACTATGATGCATATGGGCCTTAGTCTATTAACGGTGGCTTTTGAAGTTGGAGCCGATAATATTGGAAAATATGATTCGTTGTTGCAATTAGTAAAAGATGATTTATGTCGGAATTTATTTTCGGTAAGCTATTTATTTTTACCAAATTTCGCCATTTTCTGCATTGAAAAATTCACCGATTCTGACAACTTTTTTTATATATAAAAATTCTTACATTCAGAACAATTTTTAGATTCTGAGGATTTTATCGGCATAGAAAACTCTTCTTATATTCCAAGGATTTTTTCAGTATAGAAAAAATTCTTAGACTTTTGTAGAGTAAAAAAATTCTCAGATTTCGCGGACTTTTTTTGGGAAAAAAATCTTTAAATACATTTTAATTTCCTCAATTTTATTTATTTATTTATGTCTTTCTTTCTTTCTTTCTTTCTTTACTTTCAGCTTATGAACTCCGAACGTTTAACCATTTTTGCAGCTGATTTGCAAGTATGTTTCTTACTCTTCGAATCTTTGCGTGGTCATTTAAAATTTCAATTGGAATTTTATCTTAAAAAAATATCCGAAATCATTGCTAGTGATAATCCTAAAACACCATATGAAATGCGTGAGCTAGCTCTAGATAATTTACTACAACTGTGGCGTATTCCGGGATTTGTAACTGAACTGTATATCAATTATGATTGTGATTTATATTGCAGTGATTTATTTGAAAGAATTACCAATCTATTATCGAAATATACACTATCGGCTACAAATGCCATATACAATACTCATATTATAGCTATGGATACTTTAATATCTGTAGTAGATAGTATTGAGGGTAATTGTGTGGCAGCTAAAAACAATACGGGCGGTCCAAATCCAGCTACGGCTGAAGGAACAACTAATTCCTGTACCGGCACACCTACTTCGGGCTTAAGACATTCGCGTCATAATTCTGGCCTCGAGGGTGTAGTCATTGATGATCCAAATAATTTGGAGGACACCAAAGTGGAAAATATCTCTAAATTTATTAATACTTCATCACGTTTGCGTCTACTGTCGGGTGATACGGCCGCAGAAAAGGATATAACAAAAGAATATTTGAAAGAAGTTAAAAATAAGAAACGTATTCTTAGTCAGGGTACTGAACTATTTAATCAACGTCCTGATAAGGGGATACAATTTTTACAAGAAAATGGCATACTTAATTCCCAGTTAGATCCTATGGAAGTGGCTTTATTTTTACGTGAAAATCCTGGTCTAGATAAGAAAATGATTGGAGAATATATATCACGAAAGAAAAATGTCGATTCTAAGATTCTAATGAATTTTGTAGAATCATTCGATTTCATTGGTTTACGTGTCGATCAAGCTTTACGTTTATATTTGGAAACATTCCGTTTGCCGGGAGAGGCACCACTTATATTTTTAGTATTGGAACATTTTGCAGATCATTGGCATGTGAGTATAAAAAAAAATACAAGTTAAAATTCTGTTCAGAATCTGACAGGCATTTGAGAAAATTTCTATGGCAAAAAATTCGTCAGATTATAAAAATTTTTCCATTAGGAAAAAGTTTCTTAAATCTGAGAGTTTTTCTATAGAAAAATCCAAAAAAACAAATGAAACAAATTTTTATATAGAAAATAGTTTTCAGAACTAGAGAGATTCTTTTATATAATTTTTCTATAAAAAAGCCAGCAGAATCTGAAATTTGTCTATAGAAAAATGTCATTGAACTTTTCTAAAGAAAATATTTTCAGATTCTAAGAATTTTTATATAGAAAAAAGTGCTTAGAATCTAAAGGTTTTTTTTATTGAAAAAAGTCCTCAGAACTTAAACATTTTTCTATAAGAAAAAGTCCTTAGAATCTTAGGGTTTTATGTTGAAAAATTTCCAAAGGATATCAGGGTTTTCTGTAGAAAAAATTTCTTGTCAAATGAAGAAGATTGAAATTTTTTTTATAGAAAATATGCGAAAGCATTTGATAATATTTCTATTGAAAAAAGTTTTCAGAATCTAGCGATTTTTTTATATAAAATTGTTCTCAGAACCTTCAGAAGGAAAATCCATTAGAAGTCATTGAAGTTGAAGCATTTTTCAATAGAAATAATGCCTGCAAGTCTGTAGATTTGTATGTACTAAAGCAGGGGTGCCCAAAAGTTTCTTATGAAAGAGTAAACACAAATACATTAAAATAATAACAAATTTTTATTCAATATTTTTGATTGTAAAAACCAATACACACAAAGAAAAAAGAAAAAAAAATATTTCATATCATACGTTAAACAAAAACAAAATCTACATTGATGATCGCTGTCGTCAATGTTTACCAGCAAAGCATACGAATGTGTTGTTGGTTTGTATACATTGAAGAACGACAAAAAAACAAATAAGGCAAAGTTGTTTGTGTATTTCGTATTGCTATTGCTGAGTGCTCTATGTGTATTAAAACACACAGCCTATAGCTAAGAGCTTTTACAAAAACAAATGAGCATCAATCGCATAGGGCTTGGACACCCTTGTACTGAAAAGTCCTCAAAATTTTGGGGAATTTATTTAGTAAAATGCTCTTTTTTTATATAGGAAAAACTGTTCAAAAGTCCTCAAAATCTGAAAATTTTTCTATAGGAAAAAGTTTTCAGAATCTGAGGTTCTTAAAATTTTATTATACAAAACAATAAAATCCTTAGAATCTGAAAAATTTACTTAAGGAAAAAAATTCGTCTATTGGAAAAAGTCCTCAGAATCAAGAATATTTTTATAACAAGAAGCACTAAGAATCTTAGAATTTTTCTTTAGAAAAAAGTCCGCAGAATCTAACAATACTTTAATAGAAAAAGCTCTAAGCCAAATCTACAGAATTTGAGCTTATTTCTATAGAAAAAGTTATAAGAATCTGAAGACTTTTCTATAGACAAAATCCCCCCTTCCCCTCTGTCTGATATAAAACAAGGTGTTCAGAATCTATAGAATAATATTATTAAAATCATAAGTTTCTCTTAAATTTTTAAATTTTTTAAATAAATATATTTTTCATTTAGAAACAAAATGGTGAACCATTTGCCAATACAGATGCTGCTTTTAGTGTCTCTTATGCAACAATTATGTTGAATATGGATCAACATAATTCTAATGCTAAACGTCTTAATGTACCTATGACTCAAGAAGATTTTCTTAAAAATTTAAGAGGTCTTAATGGCGGCAAAGATTTTAACCAAGATTTATTAGCTGAAATTTTTAATGCTATTAAGTGAGTAAATTTATTGTCCACACAAAAAAAAAAAATAAAACACACATTATTTTGAATACGTTTTCTATTCCAGAAATGAAGAAATTGTTATGCCGGCCGAACAAACCGGATTGGTACGTGAAAATTACTTATGGAAGGTGTTATTAAGACGTGGTGTTACATCAGATGGTGCTTTTAATTATGTACACGATGCTACCTATGATATGGAAATATTTAATGTTATTTGGGGTCCCTCTTTGTCATCATTAAGTTTTATGTTTGATAAGAGTAGTGAAACTGGTTATCAAAGAACTTTAACAGGTTTGTTTTCTATTTTGAATATCTAAACTTAAAATTTTACCCAAAAATCTTTGTTTGTTTTTTTATAGGTTTTACCAAATGTGCTGGCATTTCTGCCTTTTATAGCTTACACGAAGATTTTGATGCATTAATTTTAACTTTATGTAAATTTACCACCATATTAAGTAGTGCCCAACAAGAAGCCCCTCATCCGGCTCTAAATGAAATTGTACAAGCTGTTAACTTTGGTTTGAATTCCAAAGCTCAGGCTGCCATGCGTACTGTATTTGCGTTGGTACATGATTATGGTGATAGTTTAAGAGATGGTTGGCGTCATATCTTGGATATATATCTGCAACTATTTCGTTTGAAATTATTGCCAAAATCTTTGATGGAAGTAGAAGATTTTTGTGAGCCTTCGGGCAAGGCTCAATTGATATTAGAGAAACCTAGCCAAAAACAAGAATCCGGTTTATTCTCCAGCTTATATTCCTATCTATCCTCAGAAGGACAACGGGAACCTTCGTATGAAGAACAGGAATTTATAAAAATTGGCAAAAAATGTATAAAAGAATGTCAATTGGATCAAATGATACAAGAATCGAAATTTGTACAATTAGAATCTTTACAAGAATTACTTAAACAGGTATTGGTCTTATTGAAGGCACCCAATGCTCATAAATCTATAGGCATGCCTTACGCTGAAGATATAGTAGTATTTTGGATGGAATTTTTAGTTAAAATAGTTATCTACAATCGTGATCGTATGATTCCTCTGTGGCCGGCAGTCAGAGATCAAATGTATCTTTTACTAATGGGTAGTTCTTCTTGTGGCTACGATTACTTACTTAATAGATGCATAGTAGCCATGCTTAAATTAGCTATATATCTAATGCGTAATGAAGAATTATGTCCCATTGTCTTGAAGTCTTTGAAAATGTTGTTGATGCTAAAACCAGCTGTTATTTTGCGTATTTCAAAACAAATTTCTATTGGAATGTATGAATTGCTTAAAACTTCAGCACAAAATATACATTCGGAACAAGATTGGCAAATCGTTTTTACCATACTTGAATGTGTAGGCGCTGGCGCAGAACCACCAGAGTATGAAGATGCATCATTGCCAGTACCAAATGGTATTTCTTTGAAATCCGATGGAGCTTTAAGTAGTGAAGAAGATTCTGGTTTACCGGATAGGGAATATATATCAGATTCTGATTTGGGTAGTAAACAATCATTGCAGCAAAAAATTCCACAACAGCAGCAACAACAAAATTCAAATACTGGTAGTCCTTTTACACAAAGCCCAACGGGAGAAAATTGGATATTGGTGAATAAAGATACGGATTTAACAGCTTTATCAAGGTAAATATTAAAAAAATATATATAAAAAGTACCCTTTATAAAAAAGTACTTTTTTATAAAAGATATTTTTTTATAAAAGTTATTAATTCATAAAAGTAACTAACATATAAACTTTTTTTATTTATAAAAGGTACTTTTTTTAAAAGTTACTTTTTTCAAAGGGTTATTTTTTATAAAAGGTATTTTTTTATAAAAGGTACTTTTTATAAAAGGTACTTTTTACAAAAGGTACTTCATATAAAAAATACATTTTATAAAAGGTACTTTTTATGAAAGGTCCTTTTTATAAAAGGTACTTTTTGTAAAAGGTACTTTTTATAAAAAATACTTTTTACAAAAGGTACTTTTTATAATAGGTACTTTTTATAAAAAGTACTTTTTTATAAAAGGTATTTTTTTTTAAAAATTAACTTTTTGTAAAAGATACTTGTTTATAAAACGTACTTTTTTCTAAAAGGTACTTTTTTCTAAAAGGTACTTTTTTCTAACAGGTCCTTTTTCTAAAAGGTACTTTTTTCTAAAATGTATTTTTTTTTATAAATAGCACTTTTTTATAAAGGGTACTTTTTTACAAAACATACTTTTTTATAAAAGGTACTTTTTTTATAAAAGTACTTTTTTCAAAAAGGTTCTTTTTTCTAAAAGGTACTTTTTCTAAATGGTACTTTTTTCCAAATGGTACTTTTTTCTAAAAGGTAGTTTTTTTATAAAACGTATTTTGTTATAAAAGGTACTTTTTTATAAAATATACTTTTTTTTAAAAGGTACATTTTTATTAAGGGTAATTTTTTATAAAAGGTACTTTTTACAAAAGGTACTTTGTATAAAATGTACATTTTAAAAAAGTTACTTTTTATAAAAAGTATTTTATTATAAAATGTATTTTTTTAAAATAAAATTACTTTTTTGTAAAAAATACTTGTTTATAAAAGGTACTTTTTTCTAACAAGTCCTTTTTCTAAAAGGTACTTTTTTCTAAAATGTATTTTGTTTTTATAAATAGTACTTTTTTATAAAAGGTACTTTTTTCTTAAAGATACTTTTTCTAAAAGGTTTTTTTTTCTAAAAAGGTACTTTTGTTTAAAAGGTACTTTTTTCTAAAAAGTACTTTTTTCTAAAAGGTGCTTTTTTCTAAAAGGTACTTTTTTCTAAAAGGTACTTTTTTCTAAAAGGTAATTTTTTCTAAAAGGTAATTTTTTCTTAAAGGTACTTTTTTCTAAAAGGTAATTTTTTCTTAAAGGTACTTTTTTCTAAAAGGTACTTTTTCTAAAAGGTACTTTTTCTAAAAGGTACTTTTGATAAAAAAGTATTATTTATCAGGTACTTTTTTTATAAAAGGTACCTTATATAATTTTCAGATTCTGGTGATCGTTTCTTAAAGAAAAGTTCTTTTTTTTCACTAAAACTATAAGGACATTTTTCTTTAGAAAATTCGTAAATTCTGTAAAGTTGCTAATATGAAAAAACTCGTTAATTCTCAGTACTTTTTCCTCTAAAAAATATATTCCCTCCACAATATCTGTTCATACTTCAAATTTCTTTATTTTTCTAGACCTCAGTCCCCACCTGAATCCATAATAGCTCCAGCTTTATCCACACTTGTATATAATTGCAAATTATTAGATCACATGCCATTTGCTTTGTTTAAATGTTGGGATTCATTGGCGTTTATAGTACGTAATGTAGCCCACATCACTCCCTATAACTTTGAAAGTTGCGTCAGATGTATACGTACTTTTGTTGAAACTTGTCGTGATGGTGGTATACGTCAACGTCGTAAATTTGAGGCTTCGTTAGCAGCTGGAGCTCAAAAGAAAAAGTCTACAAATAAACGTAATGATCGTTCAACAGATCGTAGTAAACATGGACATCATGATAATAATGGTTTGGAAGCTCATAACACGGGCGAGGACGGTGATGAGTCAGATTTGGCACAACGTTATGAAACTTTATCGATACAATTATTGGATCTCATGTATACTTTATATACCAGAACAGCTCAAATATTTCGTTGGTGGGCCGAAGAAGGCTGCGCAGTACCACAATGTTCAGCATTGTGGGCTCAAGGCTGGTGTCCTCTGTTACAGGGTATTGCACGTTTAGCCATGGATAGACGTCGCGAAGTTAGAACTTATGCCATTTCATGTTTACAACAAAGAGCTTTATTGGTACATGATTTGCAAACTTTATCGGGTACAGAATGGGCTTCATGCTTTCAACAAGTACTCTTTCCGCTACTCAACGAATTGCTGCCCGATAGTCCAGCTGTAAACCAACTGGATCCAGTACTGTTAGAAGAATCCCGTATACGTACAGCTACCATAATGTCTAAAGTATTTTTACATCATTTAACTCCTCTCATTGAGTTGGGCAATGCTTTCAATGAATTATGGATACAAATATTGGATTATATAGAGAAATTTATGAAAGTGGGTTCAGATATGTTATCTGAACAAATGCAGGAGATACTCAAGAACATGTTATTGGTTATGCATTCGGTACGTGTATTCCATAATAATGATGGTTCTTTGCATATGGCTCTGTGGGAGTTGACATGGAAACGTATAGGAGAATTTTTACCAAATCTTAAAGATGAACTATTTAGAGATGAAGGTAAGTTTGATTTTTTATTGCTAACTTGTCAATAAGTTTTTTTTTTTTGTTTGAGTATAAAGGTAAATTTGCATTATCCTTAAAATGGAAATTATTGAATAATCAATTTGAACAAGAATCTTATAAATGGAAATATCAAAATTTAAATGAAACCAACTTAAGCTCGCCCAAGACTAAGTTAACGCATACAAATTTTATTATCAAAATCAAAAATAATTTTAAAAGGAAAACTAATAGCAAGTGAATTTAAAAAAAAAAAAAAATATTGAAATTTATGAAGTAAAATTTATATTTTTGAAATATCTTTGTATAAATAATACGATACCTAAAAAATATTATCTGATTAATGCGTTTAAAGGGTTTATACACGAATTCATTATGAACATTGAAATTTTTTTGATATATCGGATTTATTCTTATAAATAAGTTTTTAAATTCTTTTTCATATTAGTTTAAACTGAGATTTAGATCATTTTTTAATTATAAAAATTAATTATAAATATTTATTTATCCCAATATTTCGTCACCACATTGGGTGACTTCTTCAGGGGAAATTTTTTCGAAGAAAACTAAAAGAATTTTCTAGATTCTTTTTCTTCATTTACAATTTTTTCATTCTGTGATTTTTATTCTATAAAAGTCATTAGATTCTAGGAGCTTTTATCTATAGAAAATTACTTAAACTCTTTAGACTTTTTCGATTAGAAACACGCTCAGAGATTTTGAGCACTGTTCCCTAAAGAGAAATTCTTAGATTAGAAGGATTTCTTAATATAGAAAACTATTTAGATTTTAAGGAATCTGATTCTTAGGTTTTAAAAACTATTTTCAAAATTTTAAACTAAAGACTTTTACTTGAATTTAAATTTAAATTTTTAAGACTTTTCCTACAAAAATAAATTTATTTTGAGGGCTTTTTCTCGTTTAAAAAGTCATAGCTACTGAGGTAATTTTTCTTTAGCAATTAATATTTTTTGACTTCTTTTTCTTAAACAAATATTTTAGTTTTCTAAAAACTTTTTTTCGATAAAAAAAAACACTCCCCAATTCAGAAAGACGGCACAAGACAGAAATTCTACTTTCTGTTGTGCACATTTTTAAGTAAATTTAAACACTTTAAATCTCATAAATTCCATTTTGGGCGGAAAAATAAATGATTTCTAAAAAAGCTCTTTTTCGTTAAGTTTACAAATAAAATCGATTTAAAGATTTTTAATAAAGTTTTGTATAAATTCAAATTTAGCTTCTTTTCGTCCTACGGGGCTTAGGTTAGGTAGATGTGGTAGCCTGCCAATCAGACTCACTTATACTATAAAGTCCCTTGTGATACCACGGAAGCTAATAAAATCATATCACTAGCTTCCCCCGTCGAACCATTCCGATTGCCTCAAAAAGCCCATAAGTCGGCCGATATCGATATCAGCCAAATCACCCAGGTCCTCAAAGAAACATGAGCTCAAATACAGTCCCGTCCTGCGAGCCAGGCAGGACAAGTGCAGAGAAGGTGCTCCGCAGACTTCTCCTCCTCATCGTCCCCACAGCTTCTGCAAAAGTCACTAGCCGCAACCCTTAACCTAACTGCGTGCCTTCCAATTAGACAGCGTCCCGTCATGACGGACACAAGTAGAGATATATCGGGCCTTGACAGTAACAGCATCCTGTGCTTGCGCTTCCTATCCAGACGGAGCCACATCTGTCTGGAACGAATACAACCACGGACAGAGGCCCACCTATCTCTTGCTAACCCATAAACACCCTTCCGCAGCCGAAACTTGCAAGTGGCCAAACAGATTCCAATTCGTGTGGAATGTGTAAGGTAGTCCCCAGTCTTGCAAGCTCGTCTGCCCTACAGTTCCCTGGTATGTCCCTGTGGCCCGGCACCCAAATAACGGGGCTTAGATTACCAGAAAAATCCAATTAATTTTAATAAAATCTCATACGACATTTAGGACAAAAATCGATTTAAACACTTTTAAAAAATTTTTGGTCAAAAAAATATATGATTTAAAATTAAGCTTGTTTCCGAGGTTTTGTTTACGAGAAAAATCGGTTAAAAATTTTTGAGAAAATCTCATATAAAATTCCTAATTTAAATTGATGATTTCAAATAAAGCTTCTTTTTGCCCTCCGGGCCTTATTTTACAAAAAAAAGAATAATTTTAAAAATTTTAATAAAAATTCCTAAAAAAAACTCCATACAAGTTTGACAGTCAGAACAATTGTTAACTACTAAGTTTTGGTTATTTTGAGTTAAGTTAGAAGTCATTAATTTACATAAAAACATTTTAAAAAAGCAATCGAAAACAAAAAATAACAAAATGTGCAAAAAAATTACAAATTTAGTGAAGTCAAATATGGGTGCCCTTTAATTTACACAAAAAATTAGTTAAATATTAAACAAAATTAACAAAAGGTAAGTCAATTGTGGTTACAGCTTACGTCGACGAGAACCAAAACAACAAAAAAAAAAACATAAATTCTAAGTTAATAAGATTCATAGATATAATTGTAATATTGCAAAATATTTCAATTCTTTTTTGTATTTAAATAAATTTTTCTATAAAGAAAACCTACCAGCTTCGAAGAAAAATATTTTAATTTAAATAATTTAGATTTTAAAACATTTTTCTTTCAGAAAAATCTTATTAACTTTTATTGGGTCATTTCAAAAAGTATCTATTGAAGAATTTTTAATTTCTTTTTTTTTTAATTTCTTAAGGCAATCGGGCTCATGTTATGAATCAATCCATACAACATTCAGCTAATACTGAAGCAAATAGAATGCCAACGGTAGCGATTTTACCCCAACAACAACAACATTTACAACAGCAACCACTACTTGCCCATGTTATAGCTCAATCGCCAACACTCATGTCCCCTGTAGAGTCACCAAGACACAGCATTATACTACAACCACCAGTGGCAGATATATTACAACAGCCGGCATTTATATTGGGACAAGTAAGATATAAAAGATATAAAACTTTTTACAAAACAATATGACAATGACAAAAGTGTGACAATCTAGATTTTTTTTCTAATTATATATGATGATAGTGACAAAACTGTTTACTTACATATTTGATTACATTCAGAGATTTTTTTTGTCACTAGAATCTTATATACTTGGATATATATGTATGTTCATATATATCCATATTTAACTGCCTTTTCGCATAAATGCAGTACCATATACTTTCATATACATACAGTCAAAAAAAAAAAAAAAAAGTTGGACACTTATATAAAGAACCCCATTATATATGTAACTCGTTAAGCTAGCACAGCCAAACAAAATGTAACTAAATTCTTATTTAATTGACTAATTTTGGCTTTTTATTTCTGCTTTGCAAATAAAGAATTTCATATACCTACATACATTTTAATCACATATGCATACATACTTCCATATATTAAATTATGTATATATATAAACATATATGGCCATATATGATCATATATGAACATTTTTTAACGGATTTTATTGTTAGAAGACGGAGAATTCGTTTGAAATTTGTTTAGTTTGTTAATTAAAATCAAAAGGACAATTGCCATTTTTTTTTTGTGTACGACAAATGACAAGAACAATCTGTAACAGGGATGGAAAAGTTGATACAATTGTACTTTTTTTTTGATACTATTTTTGATTTAAGAAAGTACCGTGATACTCCCGAGACACTTTTGATACTCTCCCAGATTTTTCCCAAATAAAAATTTGATATTCACTTATTTCAAAATTTCCCCTATTTATATTCAATGTTTATGTAGTATGGCAACTCCTTGATTTTTTTCTTTTTGTATTTTCTTATTCGTTTTTACTTATATAAACGCTTTACTTTATAAACGCTACATAGTGTTGTTAGTAGTGTTTCCAATTATTCGACACTGTCGGTTAATCGGTTAGGTCATTATTCGAAAAATGAGGAAAATTTATTAATCGGTTATTTGGGTCTATTAATCGGAAAAATTGGCGATTAATCGTTTAATGGAAAATAAATGCATTTCTTTCATCAATAAGAATACAAAGAGCTGTTTCTGTTACTGAAATATCAAGTTAAGTCTATTGCGCTGGTTTCTAAAGGGTTTGTCTAGGACAATTCAAAGCTACGTGAGATTTTTTAAGAATCGTGCCTTATAATCTTGGGTTTTTTTTAGAGGAATCTGACGACTTTTTAAAAAGAAAATGTCAGACGTGGGACATTTTGTCGATAAAGTTGGTTTTTATTTTCTTTATATGACACTGTCCAAAATTATAATAATAAAAAAAAAAAAATAAAAAAAACTAAATAAACAAGAGCTGCCTTCAAAAAAATTCAATAATAAATTCTTGAAAATATGGTATGAATAATTTTTCTAAATTCACAAAGTTTTATAGAACTGCCACTGTTTTCAGACTCTTTCACTAACTGTTTTAAGCTTTAGAGTTAAAGAGATTATCTATTAGAATATATATAAAAATCAGTCATATTCCTGACAAGTCCTCACCGATAAAAATAAGCGAATTCTTAAATATTTTTGATTTAATTCTACTACTAAGTTCCTACTTCATTAAATTTTTTTTGATAAATGAAATTAGAAACAAAATTTCATGTTATTTTTTAGTTTTTATACATTTTTTCATAGGATTTTAGAGAAACTGTTTTATAGAAAAAAAATGTTTTGAATTTATAACAATTTTATATTATTTTTTTTTGAACTGACAAAAGATCTCATTAAAACGCGAAGTTTTAGAAAGGCTAGACCTCTGCTAGGCACTGCTTAGAGGCTCTAGCCTTCCTAAAACTTCGCGTTGTGATGATATCTTTTGTCAGCTCGAAATATATGTGTAGGGAGGTTGAAAGCTTTATTTCAATTTTTTGGACATGAAATTTTAATTTTATATTTTTTTTAATTTAATTTTTAAAGGAATTGAAACAAAAATAAAAATTGTCTATATAGAGGCGATTAATCGAGGAATCGGTAAATCGATTAACCGAATTGGAAACACTAGTTGTTAGGCAAAATTGCACATTGTGCATTGAAAAATTTTATTCACCAAATTTGCGGAAGAAAAAGTTAAGAAGGGTTTTTATGTACAAATTTTTGAATATATTGAAAATTATGTTTTCATTTTTGTATAAAAAAATTTTAATTTTCTTTTGCTTAGGTAACTAAAATTTAATTACATTAACCTGATCTTTTATGGAATGTGTTTCCTTTTATTTTTATTATAAAAAAAATATATTTTTAACGTATATTAATTTTATGTAAAAACAAGTATTTTATATACGTTTTGTGTTCATTTTTATGTAACTTTTTGTTAAAAAAAATTTTTAACAAATGAAGTACTCTGAGGGTTTAAAATAGTACTCTTGAATATATTTTTTTTTCATACAGAAAAAAACCCCATTTTCCATCCCTGATCTGTAACACTGACAATTGTTATATTTGTGGCGAAAAGAGAATAAACAATTTTTTTTGTATAGAAAGTAGGAATTTTTTTTTATAAGATTTTTAATAAATCTATAACATTTGACATAACTGTGATAAATAAAATGTTTGTTTTATAATTTTGTATATAAGTGACAAAAATTTGAGACAATGACAATTGTCATAAGTTTGCTATTTTAAAATTCAAATTAATAACAACGATTTTTTAAATATTTTTATTAAAAAAAAAGGTTCCACCACATAATATGGCTCCCATGCCTATGCCTATAATTGTACCACAAAAGCAGCAACAGCAACAGCCAACACCACAGATTGAAGAATCATCTTCTCTATCCTCTGCAAGTGAGATACTGGTATCACAAGCTATAGAAGCCGATGATTCATTAACAACCATCTCTACATCGCCTATACAACAACTAACACAACCCGATGTTATAACATCAATGATCAATGACCAAAACCAACAGCAACAACAATCACACTCCAATAATGTTCCTACAAATACCAACAATGTGTTAACCTCCACCACCACCTCCTCAGCAATGCCCTTAAGTTCTACAATAACAGATGACACGGCAAATTTTAATAATTATCGAAGTAATTCGTTTTATATAGAACTTTTTGGATCATCACCACCTCTGCCAGAAATGCATCATCAGCAACCACAATCGGATAATGATACTGCTGGACAACAATCACAAAAGGATACAAAACAAAAACAAATTACAATGCAACATTTGTTGCAAGAACAATACAATCAATATTATCAACAATATCAACTACATCATGATTTTTTACAGCAACAAGAACAAAAACAAATTGATTCTTTAAATTGTAGTAAAGATAATACTACCACAAATTTGAATACTTCTGCATTTACTGGTGATGAAGTATCCACAATATCCGAAACGGAAGTCCATTATAAACCGCAGAGCAATGAGCAAAATGTTCATGTGCCATTTTCCCATTTAATGGCTGGCAATGAATATCCTTCATTACAAAAGCAACCAACTACAGCTATTGTACAAAGTTTTACACCCGTCTATGTGCAGTCACAACAACAGGCGGCACAAATGGGTAATGATATCTATCAGGAGTATGTACAAAATCCCTATAATTTAACCCTGCAACAAACACAATTGTCATCTACAAATATGCCAATCACACCAATACCTTTTGTACCTTTAGTAACAGTGGAAGAACATCAAGAACGTGTTAGGAACTTACAAATGAAATATGAACAACAACAACAGCAGCAGCAGCAGCAGCGACAACAACATACAACACATTCGGAATCATTTAATAATACTCCTGCCAATTATTTTTCTTCAACAGTGGATCTTAATTCTATACCTCCCGGTTCAGAAATGTTGTTTGGTCATCCTTAAAATTTATAAAATTTTAAAATTCAAATTCAACAAGCAAACAAAAAGTGTTTAGAAATAGAAAACAACAACCTTATATTGCCCATATCTTCATAAATGATTTAAAAAAAATGAGTAGTTAAAAAGTATGCTAGCCTAAGGATTATTTGTTAAGGAAGCTACATCATGTTTTATTTTTCGGGTGGTTTTGTTATACATTCCACCATTTGTTAGTATGTTATTTTTGTTTTTTCCTTCTTCTAATTTAGTTCAATTAAGTAACAAAAACCATTATTGCTACAAAAAATAAATATAAATTTAAAATCTGAATATGCTGTGTGCATTAAATATTAACGAAATTGTTTAACATATTATTTATACACATAAAAATTAACAAAAAAAAAAGATATATATATATTTAATAAATTGTACGTCAATATGTATATAACTTATATAAAGAAATAAATTAAATAAATACAAAATAAATCTATATACAGAATATTTTGTTCGGATATACCTACAGGTTGGTTGAAAAGTTCCTGCGCTCGAAATGAAAGAATACTGTTTTTGTTACGAAATATATTTTTTTTATTCAATATAATCTCCTAGAAGCTCAATACACTTGTTTTAATGATCTTCCAATAATTTTATCCCATCCTTATAATGGTTTTCCGGAAGCTCTGCAAAATAACCGTCTACGGCTGCTATGGCCTCTTCATTCGATGAAAAATGCTTTCAACGAAGGAATTCTTTGAGATTTCTGAAGAGATAGTAGTCACTGGGAGCCAAATCCGGTGAATACGGTGGATGTTCAAGCAATTCGTACTTTAATTCTTTGCATTTAGCCATCGTCAAAACTCTTTTGTGAGCAGGTGCATTGTCTTGATGAAAAATGATTTTTTTCTTCTTTAAACCAGGTCTTTTCTCACGAATTTTTTCATCCAGCTGATTCAAAAGGCTGCAATAATATTCAGAGTTGATTGTTTTACCTTTCTGAAGATAATCAATCAACAAAATTCCTTTTGCATCCCAAAAAAACTGATGCCATAACCTTCTTTGCTGATCGTTGTGACTTCACCTGCTTTGGAGCTGAACAACCAGCTTCAGTCCACTGTAAACATTCTTGTTTCAATTTAGGATCATGGTGGTAGATCCAACAAGTCTCATCCATAGTTATAAAACGACGCAAGAAGTCGGTTTTATTCGGCTTAAAACGCTCCAAATTACGCTGAGAAATTTGTTTTCGATTGTTAATAACTTTCCAAACAGTTTTTTCATACGTAATTCTTCATGTAAAATATGGAGTACTCGTTCGTCTAAGATGCCTACGGCATTAGCAATTTCACGCTTAGTCAAACTTGGATCTTCACTAACCATATTATGTACCTGCTCAATGATTTCTGCTGTGGTTGCAGTTTTTGGTCGTCCTTCGCGTGGATCGTCTTCGTTTAAATTCACCAGCCCAAAATTCAACGGTGCGTTTTGAAGGTGAGGACTCCTAATACACTTCTAACAATTGTTCATAAATTTTCTTTGCTTTTAAACCCTTCAAAACAAAGAAACTATTGACTGCACGATATTCAATTTTTTCCATATTAAAAAAAATCAATGACACGTCAACTTCAAATGGCTTGTAAACAAAGAAAGAATTGACAGAATGACTTGCAACTTTGCATGTGTTCTCAGGACAGTTATACCAACTTGAGAAAAAAAAAGTTTGGAGCTAGCAGTGCCATCTCTTGGTGAGCGCAGGAACTTTTCCACCAACCTGTACTGTTTCCTATTACATAATTTTTTTTAAACCATCCCAGCCTTTGATCAGGCGGGTAAAAATATCAGTTTGTCTTAAAAAAAAACGGTGAAAATAAAAATATCCGCAGAAATTTAAAAAGACGCTAAAATAAAAAAAAAGTTAAAGTTAAAAAAAAATGTAAAAAAATTAAAAATTTTATAAAAAAATCTATTAAATTCAGCTGTACCGAATTTGTTTATACCCTCCACAGTGTTCTTGTTACAAGTAATATAAAAAAACTTAAATGAGAAATTATCGTAGAGGTGAAAAAAATAAAATTATGGTGAAAAATTTTTTGTCAAAGTCACCAAAATAAAAATAAACCTAATGGACATACTCGTAGAATAATGTCCAGAGCAGAATGGAGTTGATTATATACAGTAAGCCAGATCTATCTAGATTTGATCAGACCCAATTAGATCTCAAATTTGTCCTCAGTTTAGAGATACAATTAGATCTATTCAGATGTGATATTTTTTACATGGATATTATTAAAGAGTTTTTATTGACGCAAATTGAATAATTGGGTCTGGAGAACATGTGGTTTCAACAAGACGCCGCAACTTTACATACATCTCTCACGATATTGGAAGTTTTGAAGGATGCGTTTTCGGGTCTGATTTTGGCGACTTGCAGAACCAAGTAAAAAATCAAGAGGTTTTCTAACAGTTTTTTTATATATTTATTCTTATTTTTGTTTTTAATTTTTTTTTTTAATTTTTGTTTTTTATTTTTTTTTTATTTTTAATGTACTTAATTTATATTTATTTAATTTCTTACTTAATTTTTAAAAATAATTTTTTTCACCCACATCAATTCCCATATAAATACAATTAATGCCAAAATTATACCAATAACATACATATATATTGCATAAGTTAAATGTTCCATATTTAAGGGTATTGGTCGTTCATCATCTTCCAGTTTGGTAGCATTTCCAGCAGTAGTATGTTGTATTTCATAAAATACCATATCACTCCATTTTATCATTAGACCCACCGATTGAGTTCTCATTATGAAATTCTTTAGAGAACTATAAAATGGTGAATTAAATTGCATGGGAAAGCTAAGATATATATTGGGTACACATAGCTGTGAAACAATTTTAAAACGTGGCTTCCATAATGTCACTTGTAAATGTTGTATAACTTTCCATTCTTCATTGTAGACAACATAGGCATAGGTAGTATTTAAAGTACTTATGTGATGGGATATAGTATTGGGGTCGGAAATTGTTATATGATCTGTAAAATTATTGGGTATTAAATCTAAATAATTATAGGCATAGAAGACATAATCTGTTAACATTAATGAGATATTAGCAGCTCTTAAATCTTCCAATGTTTCGATTTGTTTAGGATATACGGTACTACTTAAGAATGATGACAGACCGGCTGCATATATATGAGAATATAACAAACCGGTAAATGATAAAAACATAAGAATAAATAATTTTCTTTTCAATAATTTACCATTTACAGCTGGTGCAACCTTAATGGTCGCATAAGATATCGGCATGCTTAGAATACCTTGTAAGGTGGTGGAAAATGATTCCCACAGTCTCCACTGGCCATAAATTTGATGATTTATTAAAATATAAATTATTTGAAAGGCTATAAATGTTATGAATAAAATAATCCACATATCAAGATTAAAAGTTAAGGTTATATAAAGACCAGGAAATATTTCTGGTGTAACTGGTACTACTACACAGCTATTGGTATTTGTTATGGGATAACTATTAAAAAAACCAGTAGGTATAAGATATGTAGATGGATGTATGGAAATATCGATATTACGGGCATTTAATAATTTGTACAAATACTGCTCTTCAAAAGGATTTTTACTATATGATGGTAGTTCCACTAAAGTTGCATTGATTTTTTTTACAAATTCCATATATAAGTGACCAGCTATGCCAGTTACAATTTTTAAGCCGGTCCTTGGATCAGTAGTCTAAAAATAGAAAGAGATGAAAATAATAAAAAATTAAGTTCTATTGTTAAAGATATAGATTTTTTTTTTTTCAATTTTGTATCTTAGAGATTTTCTATTGAAAGAAAAAAAAACCCTAAGATTTTATGAGTTTTTGGTATAGAATTTTTAAATTTTCGAAATCAACGGATTTACAGGTAAAGTGTAAATAATTTACAGGTTATTATGCTAACAAAAAAAAAAATTAGAATCTGATGATTTTTCATTTGAAAAAAAAAAAAAAAATTCACTGCCCTTAAAATCTTCTTATCTTATTCAGGTACCCTGGGTCAATGACAAACTGGATCAGCACTTGTGAGGCACAATTTAACGAATGGGTGTCAATTCTACCAAAACCGAACTTGTCTTGTTTACAAAAACTACTACTTTAGGGGAGTTTGATGTCCCTCAACTCGAAGGGGACTCTTAAACTTTTCTGGAATAGAATTCCGAGAAAAGAATGGAAAAAGGCCTTAAGTGGTTTTATTCCTGCAGGAAGACTGTTGAAAGGAGGTTGGGTGGAGATGTGAGGAGAGATTAGGAAGATTTGCAATGGGCCACATGTCGTTCAAGTGTATTCTCTCACTTGGGGGCTCCTATTCAATACATTCTTACCTGCTAAAAATATACAAGCGCAGGCCAATAAGTCCGTGAAAGAGCAACACTGCTCCTGTCAACAGGCATCTGTCAGTTGACTTCTGTAAAAATTTGAACATTAAGTTTGTGTTTGACATCCATTGATTTGAGGGAAATGGCCCTATCCTCCGGATTTAGCCCCCAGTGACTATTATTTCCAAATCTAAAGAAATGGCTCAGCGGAAAAGGATTTGACTCCAACAATGAAATCATCTCAAACACAAACCTTGACAAATCTTATTTTCTGGAAGTGATACAAAATTAAAGAAACCTTGGACAAAGTGTTTTGAGCTCAAAGGAGACAAAAATCAGTGTTCAAAGTCCGTGACTTTTTGAGCTGCCCTTGAAAGTATATAATGAAGGAAAAACATTTTTTACCTTGGATTAACTTAGGTGTCTACCCCACCTGCCAGTAGGGTGGAACAAATGTCAATGAAATAATGCTTTATTTTTTCGAGTATTGAGGTACTTGATATTTCACTAATCTCATTTACGTCCTCCACCCGGGTTAAAAAGCCGAATGTATACGAGCATAATTAAACACATCTCGACGTCAACTTTCATGTACGTGAAGAAATACTCCTACAAAACAGAATCCTGTTGAAAGCACAATTTTTTGCCAAACGAATATTAACCGAATTTTTAATGTGCATTTTGGGACATAGCGAACAGAATTAATTGAGTAAATATCCTGATAACTAGTGAAACCCTTTGTGTGCTACATATTTTCTTAATTACCAAGTAATATCTGTTTTTACTGGTAGAATTTCTCATATAATTAATTTCACTTACCTTAAAAACATTTGGTATATCATGATATATGGGCGTCTTAAATTCATAACCCATTAAATCTTTAACTCTATCCAGCAAATATTCTCTGGGATTTTTATCGGTCAAGTTGATTATATTAATGGGCTTTGGAAATGGTGTATAGGTATAAATCTGTAACTTCAATTCACTTAGATTTGTTTTAATATGATCTCTTTGAAATAATAAAATAACTTTTAAAATATTTTTAGACCAACACCAACGAAAAAAACGATCAAGTTTTTCGGAGCGTGTAAGCGCCAGGATATTTGTCAACTCATGACCAATTAAAAGAAATACAATTCTTTTCTTTAAACTGGAGCCCAATGAAACAGAAACAAAATCCTTTAATTTCACATTAAAAATATCATTTAATATAACAATAGCTAAATTTTTATTACCCAAAATAGGTATAGATTTTGTATCATTCAGATAATCCCAGGGTGCTATTGTAAATATCATTAAGGGTTTATAGATTTTATGAGAAAATATATGATTGGCAAAAATATTTCCAACACTTTTATGTATAATATCATTTTTAAACTCATCATCATCTCTGTTGCGGGATGCAATTGCTGGCTCATATTGTCGATCTGGTGTCTGATATATGATAACAGTATCAAAATTATGTATATCAATAAGTTTATCACAAAGGTCCATTGTTAAACGAATTTGTTGCTGTATAATACTGTTTTTAGAAGGACTACAAGAAATTTGTCCAACTAAACCACTGAGAACTACAAAATAGTAGATAATATAAATATTTGGTTTAAATGCCATAACTTGTTTAAGATAAACTGTTGAAATAATTTCAATGTTCCTTATTTATATGGTGAGCAGAAATATAAGCTTATTAAATCAG
Source organism: Eustalomyia histrio (assembly GCA_949748255.1). Taxonomy (NCBI): domain Eukaryota; kingdom Metazoa; phylum Arthropoda; class Insecta; order Diptera; family Anthomyiidae; genus Eustalomyia; species Eustalomyia histrio. Next base: position 115,291,198 of record OX456527.1, read on the forward strand.
AAAAAAAAAATTGGGAAAATTATTTCTAACACCTGTTTGTAATTATTTTCATTAGTTACTTTCCCTAACTGTATAACTGCTACTCTAACTATTGTGATTGATTCTAATAACTTTAATTTGTTAGTAATTTCATTACAAACTATAATAAGTCCTAAAATATTATATTATTAGTAAAATATTTGGAAATCTAACTAAAAAAATGCACTAAAAAACTCGAGTGTTCGTTAATCGTCGCTCGTGTTGTATTATCTGGGCACAGTAGTTTCTTTTTTAACAATTTTTTCAGTTCCAAAATTTTAAAAGACGACCGATGATTATCGTCCACTTTCGAAGTTAAACTTTTAACGTTTTAAAGATATTACTTAACAAATTGTTGAACTAAAATGACAATTTAAAATTTTTATGTAATATGGAATATATTTAACTTCGGTAGTGGACGATAAACGATAATCGTTCATAGAATCTGGGCACAGTTGTTTTAAAAATTTGTTAAATAGTGAACGATAAACGATAAAATTAGTAAATATTTGTTCAATAGTGAGGGATAATCGTTTTATAGAATCTAGGCACAGTTGTTTTAAAAATTTGTAGTAAAAATTTGTTAAATATTTTTGCCACATTGAAGTTGTTTTTACAGCACTTTATAGTTATAATTTAACATTTAAAAAACTACATTTTTATTTGTTTTAAAGGTAAATAATTTTGTCTCTATTTTTACAAGAATTCCTTTAATATTTATAGATTCGCCATAAGTGAATAAATTCTTTAAAAATTTGCTAACTTAATCCTTAATGAAAATTGTTAAAAGTTATTTAATAAAATGTCAACATATCATTCACTACATTTAAATAATATTTTTTTAATGGAAATATCTGTCACATTGACAGTTAAGCACATAGGCAGAAAGAAAAAAACTATAGTTAAACCAATTATATCATATTTAAATTCATATCTTGTTTTTCTTTTACTAACATTTTTAAATTAAGTATGAATCTTATTGAATTAAACTTTTGTGTATTTAAAATAATGTCAATATTTTAGATGTGGTTTTCGCATTTTAAAAATAAATAGAAACACATTTAAATTAAAAAGAAAACAAACTTAGTTTGATTTCGAGGATGTTTCTAATTAACTTAATATTATTTTTGATTTTAAAATATTTTTTTCTGTGTGAAAAAAAGAATATTGTTATAGCTAAGTTATCAAATGCACCATAGTGTTATGACATTTGCTAAAAATATATACTGAATATATTATGAATTAATGAGTGGTAACCATAAAAAGAGTACGGAGACAAAGGAATGGAATTATGTGATATTATGGCCCCAAAATATCATTTAACTAGTTCCGAAAATTTCCTTTTGATTTTAAATTTCTATTAGGTCAAAATACTTTAAAAAGTTTTACTAGAAGTCTGGGCAAGTGGAAAACTTAAAAATCTATTTTAACATACAGTTAAAATATTTTAAAAACAAGCAGGAACAACATTAAATTAAATAGAAACAGTTCTAAAATCAAACTTGAGTTTGTTTTCTTTTTATTTTAACTTAAAAGGGTTTCTACTTATTTTTAAAATGCGACAACAAAATGGGAAGATTTGACACATTAATTAAAATATGAAAGTGTTCGTTTTAACTATAATCATATTTACTTTAATAAGATTCATACTTAATTTAAAAATGTTTGTTTTTAAATAAATCGTTAATTCATATAGTATACAATAGATGATTTAACTATGATTTTTTTCTCTCTGTGTTATTGTTTAACTGCTGATTTCCACTAAAGAAATGGCCACACGTTTTCTGGCAACGCTATTTCAGTTCTCTGCAATTTATTTAGTTTCTGGTGAGATTTCATAGCGATCGGTTGTTCTTTTGTAAATAATTTTAATTTATTAAAATAAAGTTCTTTTTACTAAAAAATAAAGCTAAAATATTAACAAAAAATTCAAACTAAAGTGTTTTCCAATATGTTTATAAAAATGAATTAATACAATCGTTAGTTTACAAAATAAAAAAATACAAGAAGGATGCTCTAAGAAAAAATAAATTGTAGTACGGTCGCTTATTCTGTTTTGTTGCATATTTCGTAGATCAAAAAATAAGAAAAAATAAAGTAAAATTAAAATATTAATAATTTGCTGAAGAAAATATATTTACAAAAAGGTTTACTATTTATTGCAATAAAAAACTTTCTTATATTTTGTTAAAATTGCATGCAAAATCAAGTTTAATCACAGTGTTTAGTTTTTTGCTTTGTTGTTTTGTATGTTCGTTAAATTTGTGATCCGTTATAATATTTGCCAACAAAAACATGTAAGAACAATACGTGAGAAAGCAATTGATATTTAAATATGTATTACGATAGACATTCACGTGGCCACACGGTTTCTGGCAACGCTATTTCAGTTCTCTACAATTTATTTAGTTTTTGTGAGATTTCATAGCGACCGGTTGCTCTTGTGTTAGGAATTTCAATTAATTAAAAAAATAAAGTTTTTTTATTTAAAAAAGCTAAAATATTAAAAAAAAATTCAAGCTAAAGTGTTTTCCAATATGTTTATTAAAATTAATTAATACAATCGTTTGTTTACTAAATAAAAAATTACAAGCAAGATGCCAAAAAAACATAAATTGAAGTGCCGGTCGCTTATTCTGTTTTGTTGCCTATTTCGTAGATAAAAAAAGAAGAAAAAAGTAAAGTAAAATTAAAATATAAATATATTGACACAAAGGTTTATTATTTATTGCAATATAAAACTATCATATTTTGTTAAAATTGCATGCAAAATCAAGTTTAATCACAGTGTTTAGTTTTTTTTTGTGTTTCGTTAAAATTGGACTATAGCTCTTGTTGTTTTGTATGTTCGTTAAATTTGTGATCCGTTATAATTTTTGCCAACAAAAAAAAGGTAAGAACAATGCGAGAGCAAGCAAATAATATTTAAATATGTATTACGATAGAAATTCAATTTTAATTTAATTGCTTTTTGTCACTTATTATTGTTATTTTAAACATAAAAGTCGTCATTTTAACTAGAGTCATATTTACTTCAACAAGATTCATACTAAATTTAAAAATGATCCTTAAAAATTAAGATGTTAATTCAAATAATACACAATAGAAGATTTACTGGCGATTTCTACTAAAGAAATGGCCACACACCAAAAACGTTTTCTGGCAACACTATTTCTATTCTCTACAATTAATTTTTAGTTTTTGTGAGATTTCATAGCGACCAGTTGCTCTTGTGTAAATAATTTCAATTAATTAAAAAAACAAAGTTCTTTTTATTAAAAAAATCTCAAATACTAACAAAAAATTCAAGCTAAAGTGTTTTCCAATATGTTTATTAAAACTAAATAATAATATCGTTTGTTTACTTAATAAAAAATTACAAGCAAGATGCTAAGAAAAAATAAATTGTAGTGCCGGTCGCTTATTCTGTTTTGTTGCCTATTTCGTAGATCAAAAAATAAGAAAAAATGAAGTAAAATTAAATTATAAATAATTTGTTAAAAGAAATATATTGAAGAAAAGGTTTATTATTTATTGCAACACAAAGCTTTATTATATTTTGTTAAAATTTCATGCAAAATCAAGTTTAATCACTGTTTTTAGTTTTTTGCTTTGTGTTTCGTTAAAGTTGGAGTATAGTTCTTGTTGTTTTTTATGTTTGTTAAATTTGTGATCCGTTATACTATTTGCCAACAAAAACAATACGTGAGAAAGCAATTGATATTTAAATATGTATTACAATTTATTTAGTTCTTGTAAGATTTCATAGCGACCGGTTGCTCTTGTGTAAATAATTTCAATTAATGAAAAAAATAAAGTTCTTTTTATTAAAAACAGCTAAAATATGAACAAAAAATTCAAGCTAAAGTGTTTTCCACTATGTTTATTAAAATTAAATAAAACAATCGTTTGTTAACTAAATAAAAAATTACAAGCAATATGTCAAGAAAACATAAATTGTAGTGTCGGTCGCTTATTCTGTTTTTTTTTGCCTATTTCGTAGATCAAAAAATAAGAAAAATGTAAAGTAAAATTAAAATATAAATAATTTGTTGAAAAAAATATATTGATAAAAAGGTGTATTATGTATTGCAATAGAAAACTTTATTATATTTTGTTAAAATTGCATGCAGACTCAAGTTTAATCACAGTGTTTAGTTTTTTGCTTTGTGTTTCGTTAAAGTTGGACTATAGCTCTTGTTGTTTTTTATGTTCGTTAAATTTGTGATCCGTTATAATTTTTGCCAACAAAAAAAGGTAAGAACAATGCGGGAGCAAGCAAATAATATTTTAATATGTATTACGATATAAATTCAATTTTAATGCAATTACTTTTTGTCACATTATTGATATTTTAATAATTTTATTTTTCCTATTCAACTGAACAAATATATTCTTTTATTAATATCTTTTTTAAGAAAAATATAGATTTTGGAACACATTTTTTTATTATTAGTTTAAATTGAAAGATAGGTTTTTTGATCAAAATATCGATTATTAAATTAAATTACTAGGTTTCCACAAGTTAAAACCTTAAAAATCTATTTCTTTTTAATTTAAACATAAAAGTGGTCATTTTAACTAGAGTCATATTTACTTCAACAAGATTCATACTAAATTTAAAAATGATCCTTAAAAATTAAGATGTTAATTCAAATAATACACAATAGTTGATTTACTGGCGATTTCTACTAAAGAAATGGCCACACACCAAAAACGTTTTCTGGCAACACTATTTCTATTCTCTACAATTAATTTTTAGTTTTTGTGAGATTTCATAGCGACCAGTTGCTCTTGTGTATATAATTTCAATTAATTAAAAAAAACAAAGTTCTTTTTATTAAAAAAATCTCAAATATTAACAAAAAATTCAAGCTAAAGTGTTTTTCAATATGTTTATTAAAACTAAATAATAACATCGTTTGTTTACTAAATAAAAAATCACAAGCAAGATGCTAAGAAAAAATAAATTGTAGTGCCGGTCGCTTATTCTGTTTTGTTGCCTATTTCGTAGATCAAAAAAGAAGAAAGAAAAGTAAAGTAAAATTAAATTATAAATTGTTTGTTGAAGAAAACATATTGATAAAATGGTTTATTATTTATTACAATACAAAACTTTATGTTTTGTTAAAATTTCATGCAATATCAAGTTTAATCACAGTGTTTACTTTTTTTGCTTTGTGTTTCGTTAAAGTTGGGCTATAGTTCTTGTTGTTTTTTATGTTCGTTAAATTTGTGATCCGTTATATTTGCCAACAAAAAATGTAAGAACAATACGTGAGTAAGCAATTGTTATTGAAATATGTATTACCACAAAAATTTAATTTCAATTAATTTAATAATAATTTTTCAACACTTTTGTATAATAGTCCAGTTTATCAATGAATTGTTTTACTAATATACATTTTATCATTTAATTGATTTAAACCAAATAAAAATGGATTAACTGAATCCAGGAATTTTTGAAAATTTTAGCTTTTGAGTGTTCAATTGTAAAAATGTAGGTATTTTTTTAAAGTTTCTATTTATTTTTCAGTTTAAATTGAAAATACATTCTTTTAACAAAACGAAATAACGGCTAAATTTTAGGTTACCACAAGTTAAAAATAATCTTTTTCTATTTAAATTAAATATGAAAGATTTCATTTTAACTAGAATCAAACTAAATACTTTAATAAGATTCATACTAAATTAAAAAAAAATATATTAGATGTTAATTCAAATATACAATAGTTGACTTACTGGCGATTTCCACTAATGAAATGGCCACATACCAAAAACGTTCTCTGGCAACGCTATTTCCATTCTCTACAATTTGTTTAGTTTTTGTGCGATTTCATAGCGACCGGTTGCTCTTGTGTTAGTAATTTCATTTTATTAAAAAATAAAAGTTCTTTTTATTAAAAAAGCTAAATTTTTTTCAATAAAATTAAAGCAAAAGTGTTTTTCAATATATTTATCAAAATTAATAAAATCGTTTAACTAAATAAAAAATTACAAGCAAGATGCCAAGAAAAAATAAATCGTAGTGCCGGTCGCTTATTCTGTTTTCTTGCCTATTTCGTAGATCAAAAAAGAAGAAAAAAGTAAAGTAAAATTAAATTATAAATAATTTGTTGAAGAAAATATATTGATAAAAAGGATTATTATTTATTGCAATACAAAACTTTGTTATGTTTTGTTAAATTTTCATGCAAAATTAAGTTTAAACACAGTGTAGTTTTTTGTGTATCGTTAAAGTTGGGCTATAGTTCTTGTTGTTTTTTATGTTCGTTAAATTTGTGATCCGTTATATTTGCCAACAAAAAATGTAAGAACAATACGTGAGTAAGCAATTGTTATTGAAATATGTATTAACACAAAAATTTTATTTCAATAAATTTAATAATAATTTTTCAACACTTTTGTATAATAGTCCAGTTTATCAAAAAATTGTTTTCCTAATCTACATTTTATCATTTAATTGAATTCAACAAAATAAAAATTGATTAACTGAATCCAGGAATTTTTGAAAATTTTAGGTTTTGCGAGTTTATTTTTTAAAATGTAGATATTTTTTTAAAGTTTATTTATTTTTCAGTTTAAATTGGAAATACATTCTTTTAACAAAACGAAATAACGGCCAATTTTTAGGTTACTACAAGTTAAAAACTTAAAAATCTTTTTCTATTTAAATTAAATATGAAAGATTTCATTTCAACTAAAATCAAACTAAATACTTTATTAAGATTCATACTAAATTTAAAAAAGTATTAGACGTTAATTCAAATATTATACAATAGTTGATTTACTGTCGATTTCCACTAAAGAAATGGCCACATACCAAAAACTTTTTCTGGCAACACTATTTCTATTCTCTACAATTAATTTAGTTTTTGTGAGATTTCATAGCGACCGGTTGCTCTTGTGTTAGTAATTTCATTTAATTAAAAAGACAAAATTCTTTTTATTAAAAAAAGCTAAAATTTTTTCAATAAAATTAAAGCAAGTGTTTTTCAATATGTTTATCAAAATTAAGTAATAAAATCGTTTGTTTACTAAATAAAAAATTACAAGCAAGATGCAAATAAAAAATAAATTGTTATGCCGGTCGCTTATTCTGTTTTATTGCCTATTTCGTAGATAAAAAAGAAGAAAAACTAAAATTAAATTACATATAAATAATTTGTTGAGGAAAATATATTGATAAAAAGGTTTATTATTTATTACAATATAAAACTTTGTTTTGTTAAATTTTCATGCAAAATCAAGTTTAATCACATTGCTTAGTTTTTTTCTTTGTGTTTCGTTAAAGTTGGGCCATAGTTCTTATTGTTTTTTATTGTCGTTAAATTTGTGATCCGTTATAATATTTGCCAACAAAAAAAGAGAGAACAATATGTGAGTAAAGCAATTGATATTTAAATATGCATTACGATAGACATTTACGTGGCCACACGTTTTCTGGCAACGCTATTTCAGTTCTCTACAATTTATTTAGTATTTGTGAGATTTCATAGCGACCGGTTGCTCTTGTGTAAATAATTTCAATTAATTAAAATGAAGTTCTTTTTATTAAAAAAAGCTAAAATATTAACAAAAAATTCAAGCCAGTGTTTTCCAATATGTTAATTAAAATTAATTAATACAATCGTTAGTAAACTTAGTAAAACATTACAAGCAATAAGCTAAGAAAATACAAATTGTAGTGCCGGTCGCTTATTCTGTTTTGTTGCCTATTTCGTAGATCAAAAATGAAGAAAAAGGTAAAGTAAAATTAAATTATAAATAATTTGTTGAAGAAAATATATTAATAAAAAGGTTTATTATTTATTGCAATACAAAACTTTGTTATGTTTTGTAAAATTTTCATGAAAAATCAAGTTTAATCAGTGTTTAGTTTTTTTCTTTGTGTTTCGTTAAAGTTGGGTTGTAGTTTTTGTTGTTTTGTATGTTCGTTAAATTGTGATCCGTTATAATTTTTGCCTACAATGTGAGAGCAAGCAAATAATATTTAAATATGTATTACGATAGAAATTCAATTCCAATGCAATTGCTTTTTGTCACTTATTATTCTTATTTTTATTATATTATTTTTTCTATTAAACTAAAAAAATATATGTATATTCTTTTATTAATATACATGTAAAAAAATATAGATTTTGGAATACTTTTTTTTAATTATAGTTTAAATTGAAAGATAGGTTTTTTTTTTATCAAAATTAAAATAATATAGATGATTAAATAATTCGGCCAATTCCTAGGTTACCACAAGTTAAAAACTTAAAAATCTATTTCTATTTAATTTAAATACGAAAGCGTTCATTTTAACTAGAATCATACTTGCTTTAATACCATTCATACTCCATTTAAAAATGTTCGTCAAAAAGTAAGATGTTAATTTCAATATTATACAATATTTGGTTTACCTATAATTCTTTTGTTTACTGGCGATTTCCACTAAAAAATTGTCACATACCAAAAACGTTTTCTGGCAACGCTTTTTCTATTCTCTGCATGCAAAATCAAGTTTAATCACAGTGTAGTTTTTTGTGTTTCGTTAAAGTTGGGCTATAGTTCTTGTTGTTTTGTATGTTCGTTAAATTTGTGATCCGTTATAATTGTTGCCACCGAAAAATGTAAGAACAATACGTGAGCAATATGTATAACGATAGAAATTCAATTTCAATGCAATTGCTTTTTGTCGCTTATTGTTATTGTTGTTTTTATTATTTTATTTTTTCTATTCGACAGAAAAAATATATGTACTTATATTCTTTTATTAATATCCATTTTAAGAAAATGTAGATTTTGGAATACTTTATTTTAATTATTAGTTTAAATTGAAAGATAGGTTATTTTATCAAAATTAAAATAATGTCGATTGTTAATTTACTCGGCCAATTACTAGGTTACCTTAAGTTAAAAACTTAAAAATTTATTTCTGTTTAATTTAAAGATGATAGCGTTCGTTTTAAATAGAATCATATTTGCTTTAATAAGATTCATACTAAATTTAAAAATGATCCTTAAAAATTAAGATGTTAATTCAAATAATACACAATAGTTGATTTACTGGCGATTTCTACTAAAGAAATTGCCACACACCAAAAACGTTTTCTGGCAACACTATTTCTATTCTCTAAAATTAATTTTAGTTTTTGTGAGATTTCATAGCGGCCAGTTGCTCTTGTGTAAATAATTTTAATTAATTAAAAAAACAAAGTTCTTTTTATTAAAAAAATCTAAAATATTAACAAAAAATTCAAGCTAAAGTGTTTTCCAATATGTTTATTAAAATTAAATAATAAAATCGTTTGTTTACTAAATAAAAAATTACAAGCAAGATGCTAAGAAAAAATAAATTGTAGTGCCGGTCGCTTATTCTGTTTTGTTGCCTATTTCGTAGATCAAAAAAGAAGAAAAAAGTAAAGTAAAGTAAAATTAAATTATAAATAATTTGTTGAAGAAAATATATTGATAAAAATATTTATTATTTATTACAATACAAAACTTTATGTTTTGTTAAAATTTCATGCAAAATCAAGTTTAATCACAGTGTTTAGTTTTTTGCTTTGTGTTTCGTTAAAGTTGGACTATAGTTCTTGTTGTTTTTTTTTTGTTCGTTAAATTTGCAATCCGTTATAATTTTTGCCAACAAAAAAATGTAAGAACAATACGTGAGTAAGCAATTGATATTGAAATATATATTACCATAGAAATTTAATAATAATTTTTCAATACCTTTATATAAAAATCCAGTTTATTAATAAACGGATATATTTTTGATTTGATTTAGTTCCGTTTATTTTTCTATCAAACTGATAAAACTATAAATTGTTTCCCTTATCTACATTTTATCAGCTTTTATATGAAAGTAAAAATTGTAAAAATGTAATAGCAATAAATGAATTTAACCAAATAGAAATGGATTAATTGAATACAGAAATTTTTGAAAATTTTAGTTTTTTTGACTTTATTTTTAAATATGCAGATTTTTTATGTTTCTATTTATATTTCAGTTTAAATTAAAAATTCATTTTTTTAACAAAACGAAATATCGGCCAATTTCTAGGTTATCACAAGCAAAATTTTTTTCTATTTAATTTAAATATGAAAGCGTTCATTTTAACTAGAATCATTTTTACTCTAATAAGATTCAAATATAATACAATAGTTGACTTAACTATGATTTTTTCTCTCTGTGTCATTGTTTACGGGCGATTTCCACTAAATAAATGGCCACATACAAAAGACGTTTTCTGGCAACGCTATTTTAGTTTTCTACAGTTTCTACATTTTTATTTTTTTTTTTTCATTTTAAATACGCTCTTTTAACAAAACGAAATAACGGAAAATTTCTAGTTTACCACAAGTTTAAAAAAGTTATTTGTAATTGTTTACAGGCGATTGCCTCTAAAGAAGTTTTCTGGCAACACTATTTCTATTTTATACAATTTGGTTTTTGTGGGATTTTCATAGCGATTGATTGTTTTTGTGTAAGGAGTTTTCAATAACTATAACAAAGTTTTTTTTTATTAAAAAAAGCAATAAACTTCCAATAAAATTAATTCATAAAATCGTTAGTTTCATAAATAGAATATTGAAAGTAATGTATGCTAAGGAAGAATAAATTATAGTGCCGGTCGGTCATTCTGCTTTTTTGTCTTTTTCGTAGATAAAAAAAAATATTTATGTATCAGGGATGGAAACTAGAAATTTTGTAATTCAATTTCAATAAATTTTTTAATAATTTTTCAACATTTTTGTACAATCAAAGTTAGTAGAAAAATTCGTAAACTTTTTTTTTTAGCAAATCTTTTTGCTATTTACATTTTAAAAATTCAGAATTTTTACAGAATATTTGCAAATTTTTGTTGCTAATTTCAGAAATTATTTTACAAATTTTTGAAAACCGTTTGCTAAAAATAGCAAAAAAATTTACTAATTTTATTAAAAGTGGATATAGAAGGAAATGTTATTTCTAATTAAACCTGTTACATAGATTAAAAAAGAGATCGGAAGTGAATATACCGACTCTCGTCTAAAAATAGGACATCCACTTAAAATAACACTAAAAAGTTTTTTCAGTTCAAAAATCAGCCCTAAAAACAATTAAAATTTGTACTTAAAAGCAAAAAAAAAAAAAAACATGTTTTTTAAAACAGAAATTACCAAATTAAAATAAAATGATAAATCCGCTTGTTTTTTAAATTTTTAAGTCTCTGATTTTTTTTTAATTTTGTCTAAAATATTTTTTGAAAAAAAAAATAAATAAATTAAAAAAAATTTTGATGCGTGATGAAAAAAATAAATTTGAAATTTTGTACTAATATTAATGATATTTAGTAAATGTTTTTTTTGCTGATTTTAGCAAACAGATTTTTTAAATCCACTTTACAAAAAGTTTACTAAAATTTAGTAGCGGCAGCTAATTTTTTCTAGACATTTAATTGTACTACATGTCAGCAGTCATGTGTTGCTAAGATTAGCAACAAATACCGCTGGGCTCAAATTAGCAAAATTTCCTGTAATATCAGCAAAATTTTCAGTTGCAATTACAGACTTTTTTTTGGTGAGTGTAGGTACTTAATCCGTACTCTTAATTTTGCTTTTTTTAAGAATAGATTTTCTTATGGGTTTTGCTTTTCGAGGTGAGTTCTTAAATATATTGTGGGAACTGTGAGTAGCATACATTTTCTCTAAAATACATGTTCTTTGCTAATACTTGAACTTTTTAAATATTGAACAAATGTTTTATATATAAAAAACTTTAAGCACAAATATTTTTTATTTACTTGAAAAATGTTCGAAATAAAATATTTTTATTTCGAACATTTAGTAACTTAAATTTGTTTTAAGTAAATAAAATAATATTTATACTTGAATTTTTTTTATAAGTTTTTGGATATTTACGTAAATATCTTCAGATAATGTATTTACCCACTTCTGTATGTGTCACTTTAACCGTTAAACCAAAGAGTATGTATTTTACAGAGAGATTTTGCTTCGCAAATACATGTATCATTTGCAAACTATTCCCGAAGGTATGAATCCACATGTGTTGATCCCCATATGTGTTTATATCTTCCGGCGAACAGTTCGCAAATATATCGAGAGTACAGTGAGAAGCAAAACCTCTCTAAAATATGTACTCTTTGGATAAACACATAGGGAAGAATATTATTATAGCCAAGTTATCAAACGCACCATAATGTTGTGACATTTTCTAAAAAATATATATATTGTTGGATTTTAATAGAACATGATTTACTGTTAAGTTGTTATATTCTGTCAGAATTAAAGACAGATGTCAAATTTGTAAAAACTATTAGTAAACAACATGTGCTATTGTATTTAATATTAGTTATATTTATGCGGTACATTTTGTAGACCTTTCTCTTCAAGTACCCCCAAAGAAAGAAGTCGGCGGCAGTCAAACCAGGAGATCGGGCGGGCCAATCGAGTCTTCCTCTTTTTGACATAATCCGGCAGCGAGTTCTCGCAAAATAAGAGGGTGTAAAGGCAGTTGGTGTATCAATTGAAGATTTTCTCTTCTCCAGTAGCGGTACTCTCGATATATTTCGTTTACACCAACAATGTTTTCAAGAGACCGACCGGTATGTTGGCACACAGGAGTCTTTCTGTCTATAATAGAGAACTGTATTTGCTGATTGCAATCAACACAAGAATAAATTGTGTTTGCGTTCAAACGCATAATATACTCCTTTGTTGATGATTTTAAATCAATCAAACGATGTGCAAATTGTTTTGTTACTGGTTTATAATCATCGGTCGTTGTTAAAACATTTTTTTATTCTGTTTATTCGAGACAACAATAATTATTTTGATGTAGAATAAATCAGAAAAAACAACAAACACGTTGTTGAGTGTAATCATAATTAAAACAAAATAGTTTCTTATCTATAAAAAGGGGGTGGTTTTGTAAAAAAACATATTTGATAAACTTTATATGTATATTAGGGTGGGTCTAAAATATGTTTTTTTATAATTTTCATTAGGAATACCAAAAATATTGTTCTTTGTGAAATTTTTTTTTTTTAATTAAGGTCGACATCTCAGGCTCGCCCAATCCGGTTAAAGTTAAATATTGCCTTATTTTCCAATCAAAATAAATGAAAAAAAAAAATTAGACAATATTTAAATTTTTCCGGATTAGGCAGGCCTGAGATATCGACCTAAATTTGTTTTCCAAAAAAATATTTTTATTTCACAAAGAAGAATATTTTTATTACTAATAAATGTTCAAAAGATTTAAATTTTGTATAAAAATGAAAAAAAAAAATTCAATTTTATTTTTTTTTTTTGAAAATTCGAATTTTTGGTCGAAAACTAAATGATTCCAAATTAAGCTCTTTTTCGCTCTCCGGGGCTTAGTTAAAGAGAAAAATCGATTTAAAGTTTATATAAAAATTAAATTTTTTTTTTGAAAATTCTAATTTTTGGTCGAAGAATAAATGATTTTAAATTAAGCTCTTTTTCGCTCTCCGGGGCTTAGTTAAGGAGAAAAATCGATTTAAAGTTTGTATAAAAATTAAAAAAAAATTAAATTTTTTTTTTTTTAGAAATTCGAATTTTTGGACGAAAAATAAATGATTTCAAATTAAGCTCTTTTTCGCTCTCCGGGGCTTAGTTAAGGAGAAAAATCGATTTAAAGTTTGTATAAAAATTAAAAAAAAATAAATTTTTTTTTTTTTTTAGAAATTCGAATTTTTGGACGAAAAATGAATGATTTCAAATTAAGCTCTTTTTCGCTATCCGGGGCTTAGTTAAGGAGAAAATTCGAATTTTTGGTCGAAGAATAAATGATTTCAAATTAAGCTCTTTTTCGCTCTCCGGGGCTTAGTTAAGGAGAAAAAATCGATTAAAAGTTTGTATAAAAATGAAAAAAAAAAAATTAAAAATTATTTTTTTTTGAAATTAAATTTTTGGTCGAAAAATAAATGATTTCAAATTAAGCTCTTTTTCGCTCTCCGGGGCTTAATTAAGGAGAAAAATCGATTTAAAGTTTGTATAAAAATTAAAAAAAAAATTAAATTTTTTTTTTTTAGAAATTCGAATTTTTGGACGAAAAATGAATGATTTCAAATTAAGCTCTTTTTCGCTCTCAGGGGCTTAATTAAGGAGAAAAATCGATTTAAAGTTTGTATAAAAATGAAAAAAAAAAATTTTTATTTTATTTTTTGTTTGAAAATTCGAATTTTTGGTCGAAAAATAAATAATTCCAAATTAAGCTCTTTTTCGCTCTGCGGGGCTTAGTTAAAGAGAAAAATCGATTTAAAGTTTGTATAAAAATTAAATTTTTTTTTTTGAAAATTTTAATTTTTGGTCGAAGAATAAATGATTTTAAATTAAGCTCTTTTTCGCTCTCCGGGGCTTAGTTAAGGAGAAAAATCGTATAAAAATGAAAAAAAAAATTAAAAATTATTTTTTTGAAAATTCGAATTTTTGGTCGAAAAATAAATGATTTCAAATTAAGCTCTTTTTCGCTATCCGGGGCTTAGTTAAGGAGAAAAATCGATTTAAAGTTTGTATAAAAATGAAAAAAAAAAAATTAAAAATAATTTTTTTGAAAATTCGAATTTTTGGTCGAAAAATAAATGATTTCAAACTAAGCTCTTTTTCGCTCAATTTAAAGCTTGTATAAAAATTAAAAAAAAAAAATTAAAATTTTCTTTTTTTTAGAAATTCGAAAAATGAATGATTTCAAATTAAGCTCTTTTTCGCTCTCCGGGGCTAATTAAGGAGAAAAATCGATTAAAAGTTTGTATAAAAATGAAAAAAAAAATAAAATTGAAAAAAAAAATAAAATTTTTTTTTTTGAAAATTCGAATTTTTGGTCGAAGAATAAATGATTTCAAATTAAGCTCTTTTTCGCTCTCCGGGGCTTAGTTAAGGAGAAAAACCGATTTAAAGTTAGTATAAAAATTAAATTTTTTTTTTTTTGAAAATTTTAATTTTTGGTCGAAGAATAAATGATTTTAAATTAAGCTCTTTTTCGCTCCCCGAGGCTTAGTTAAGGAGAAAAATCGATTTAAAGTTTGTATAAAAATGAAAAAAAAAAATTAAAAATTATTTTTTTGAAAATTCGAATTTTTGGTCGAAAAATAAATGATTTCAAATTAAGCTCTTTTTCGCTATCCGGGGCTTAGTTAAGGAGAAAAATCGATTTAATATTTATATTTCAATAATAAATATTTATATTTCACAAATAAGAATATTTTTATTACTAATAAATATTCTAAAAAAGCGGATTTTAGACCCACCCTAATATACATATATAAAATGTTTTTCTACAAAACCACCCCCTTATACAATGTGTTTCTATTTTGTTTTAATTATGAATAAACTCATACGCGTTGTTTGTTGTTTTTTCTGATATATTCAACGCTGACTTTTTGTTAAGTGATTTCATTTGCATAAAACATAAACGACAGATGATTCACACTGATTCCAATTACGCGTTCAGTAACATGATGCTGATTTTATTCTACAGTGAATTATGTTGAATTATTAAAAGTGAACAAGAATTTTTGTGTATGATTAAATCAAGAAAAAAGTTGATTTTGCAGTTCTCTGGTCTATAACCTTTCTGTCTATAACTTTCTCAGTCCGTTTTCTGGCTAGAAAAGGAAAATACAATATTTAAGATTTAAAGTTTGTATAAAAATGAAAAAAAAAAAAATAAAATTGAAATTTTTTGAAAATTCGAATTTTTGGTCGAAGAATAAATGATTTCAAATTAAACTCTTTTTCGCTCTCCGGGGCTTAGTTAAGGAGAAAAAATCGATTAAAAGTTTGTATAAAAATGAAAAAAAAATTAGTTAAGGAGAAAAATCGATTTAAAGTTTGTATAAAAATTAAAAAAAAATTAAAATTTTTTTTTTAGAAATTCGAATTTTTGGACGAAAAATGATTTCAAATTAAGCTCTTTTTCGCTCTCCGGAGCTTAATTAAGGAGAAAAACCGATTTAAAGTTTGTATAAAAATTAAAAAAAAATTAAAGTTTTTTTTTTAGAAATTCGAATTTTTGGACGAAAAATGAATGATTTCAAATTAAGCTCTTTTTCGCTCTCCGTTAAGGAGAAAAATCGATTTAAAGTTTGTATAAAAATGAAAAAAAAAAAATTAAATTTTATTTTTATTTTGAAAATTCGAATTTTTGGTCGAAAACTAAATGATTCGAAATTAAGCTCTTTTTCGCTCTCCGGGGCTTAGTTAAAGAGAAAAATCGATTTAAAGTTTATATAAAAATTAAATTTTTTTTTTTGAAAATTCTAATTTTTGGTCGAAGAATAAATGATTTTAAATTAAGCTCTTTTTCGCTCTCCGGGGCTTAGTTAAGGAGAAAAATCGATTTAAAGTTTGTATAAAAATGAAAAAAAAAAATTTAATTTTATTTTTTTTTTGAAAATTCGAATTTTTGGTCGAAAAATAAATGATTTCAAATTAAGCTCTTTTTCGCTCTCCGGGGCTTAGTTAAGGAGAAAAATCGATTTAAAGTTTGTATAAAACTTAAAAAAAAATTAATTTTTTTTTTTTTTAGAAATTCGAATTTTTGGACGAAAAATGAATGATTTCAAATTAAGCTCTTTTTCGCTCTCCGGGGCTTAATTAAGGAGAAAAATCGATTTAAAGTTTGTATAAAAATGAAAAAAAAAATTAAAATTAAAAAAATTAAAATTGAAAAAAAAAATTAAAATTTTTTTTTTTTTTGAAAATTCGAATTTTTGGTCGAAAAATAAATGATTTCAAATTAAGCTCTTTTTCGCTCTCCGGGGCTTAGTTAAGGAGAAAAATCGATTTAAAGTTTGTATTCAATATAAAACACAATAGAAATTTTTCTTTTAAAAATTTGATAATTTTTATAAACTTTTATCAACTCTTTCATAAATAATTGTCATTCATAAATCTAAATGTTAAATCAGTTATATATATTTTTAATATTTCTTGTTTGTTTAATAAACTTTAAAAAAACTATTACATTGTATTCCAAAATGTTTAAATAGAATGAATGATTTGACAGAAATTTTATAACATGAACTAATATTTGGTACTAAATTAAACGATTTTATATGATTTGCGTGCTTTTAAACGATTTATCAAAATTAT
Source organism: Eustalomyia histrio (assembly GCA_949748255.1). NCBI lineage: Eukaryota > Metazoa > Arthropoda > Insecta > Diptera > Anthomyiidae > Eustalomyia > Eustalomyia histrio. Next base: position 115,308,328 of record OX456527.1, read on the forward strand.
ATACTTTTGGATTTTAGTTTTATCCAGACCTTTAAAAACCGTAATTTCTTGATTCAATTTTTGACGCATTTTTAAATTTATAACGAATTTATTTGGACAATTCCTTTTATGGATTGAATAATTTTCTTTTTTTCCAATGAAGATCAAATCCAAAAAATCAATTTTAATTTTTATGACTCTTTCAAACGAATTGTTGCAATCATGCAACCAAAAATGATTGATTTGATTGATACTTCGAGAACTAAATCAAAAATCGAATCAAAATCATAATACAAATTTATTCAATAAAATCAAAAATGAATCAATTTAAATAAGACTTAATTATTGTCTCACTTTATTCAATTACATATTGTCTCACTTTATTCATACATATTATGGATTTAAGTTAATTAGTAGGGCAAGCAAGTTTATGCATTTATACGTATTAAAAATTAAAATATATGTATTTCAAAATTTAAAAATATACATTTATCATTGATTTTTTTAATATTTTTAATATTATCAATTCAGTTTTAGTATTTTTGGTTTCAAAAAGTAATATAAAAATTGAAAATTTCCTTTAATCATCGTCAGAAAATTATATCAGTTTGTCATTCCGTTTGCAACATGTCGAAATATAGGTCTAAGATCCCATAAAGTATATATATTCGTGATCCTTATGCAATTTTAAGTCGATTTAACGATGTCCGTCTGTCTGTCGGTTTTTTGAAATTGCGATCACGACGCGAAGACGCATGCGGGGATGCCTATTTTTACCCAAATTATTGTACATCCTCCCGAGCAGTTTGGTATTGAAAATGAGCAAAATCGGACCAGCCGTTAAATGTGAAGATACCTCTAAATTTTCCATACAAATTGGTGTATTTTAGTACAATTTCATAGTAGCAACTGGTATATAATATAAATTTTCTTATATTTTTTTCAATAGTCGCTTAGAAATGAATAATATTTTGTGTTCACCTTAAATTTTTTTCACCTCAAAAAATTTTTTTCACCTCAAAATTTTTTTTTACACCAAAAAATTCGTTTTCGCATCCAAAAAAGTTTTTCACCTCAAAAAATTTTTTTCACCTCCATAATTTTACTTCAAAAGTTTTTTACATTATTTGTTTCAAAAACAGTAGAGAACATTTGTTTTAGGATATTGGTGGAGGGTATTCAAAGACTCGGCACAGCCGAATTTAAGCCTTTTTTACTTGTTTTTTATTAAAAACAAAATAAATAAAAAATATATTTATAAATTTGAAAAAAAACTATTTTTTTTATGAAAGATATAAAATGTGTAAAATCAACTTTTTAATAATGTTTAAAAAAGTTTAAAAGCAATAATATTTTTTTTTAGCAAAATATGTAAAAATATGCATTTATAGCAAATTATGTAAAAATATGCATTAACAAATTGATGCCAAATTTCACTGATTCACAAATTTAATAAATTTTTATGCGAATTGATTAAAAAAGATTTATTTTGTTTAAGCTCTGGTGTTTTATTTATGTACCACCTTTTTTTTGTTAACATTAAAAATGCAAACAACTTTATAGCATTTTTTGTGCAAATACATTGTATACAAATTAAAAAATGTGAATAACATATTAGGTGGGTGAAAAAGTAATTGAGATTAAAAAGCTATATAAACAAATCAATCTAAAACCAATGAAAGAATTTGGTCGGTTCTTCTGTTCTATTAGTTTATTAATTGCATAATTTAGTATGCAAAAATTTTGCGAAGTTGTTTTGAACCATGTCCTGCCCTATATGCATGCATATGACCTATATGCATTAATTCTTAAAATGAAATGATTTTTAGCAATTTGCTAGATTTTTGGGCGATATGACCTTTTTGTTTTTCAATAATATGGTTTTTGGCGTTATTGCCGAACTTGCTGGTAAAAACTTAACAGTTTCAAATTAACTTGTAAATTCTTCTACAGGAGTAAAATTAGGTAGATGCGTAAAATATTAAATTGGGCAGCAAAAAATTATTTTTTTCTCTTTCGCTTAACTAAATTTCCACGAAGGTTTATATAAATTTGCGATAATTTTAAAAAACAGATTTCACCATTCTAATCAATAGTTCAAATAATTGTTTACGACTTTAGAGATCACATAACCTTTCGAAAGTCTCACATACCATTGTTGGCTGACCCCTGATTTAAAGTGCTGGTTAAAAATAGGATTATATAAAATAGTATATTACTTTGGAAACAGCTTCCTTTACCACCTAATATCACTAAACAAATCAGGTAATTGTAAACTCTCGTTTAAACAAAACATAAAAACTGACAAGTTATTCTCTTGTTAAAATGCCCACTAATATTCTTAACTTATGTTAAAAATCTCGAAACGAAGGTTGTCTTAAAAATTTCAAATTAATTCAAGCACCCAATCTTAAAATAAAAGGTACTTTTTGAATAAAATGTGTGTTTTTTTTTAAACGAGGAATCTTTTTTTAAAAATGGAAATTTTTTAAATACAAGGTACGTTTTTAAATAAAACGTACTTTTTTTAAATCAAAGGACCTTTTTTTAATAAAGGTTACTTTTTTAATAAAAGGTTCTTTTTTAAATAAAAGGTACTTTTTAAATAAAAGGTACTTTTTAAATAAAAGGTACTTTTTTTAAATAAAAGGTACTTTTTAAATAAAAGGTACTTTTTAAATAAAAGGTACTTTTTAAATAAAAGGTACTTTTTAAATAAAAGGTACTTTTTAAATAAAAGGTACTTTTTAAATAAAAGGTACTTTTTAAATAAAAGGTACTTTTTAAATAATAGGTACTTTTTAAATAAAAGGTACTTTTTAAATAAAAGGTACTTTTTAAATAAAAGGTACTTTTTAAATAAAAGGTACTTTTTAAATAAAAGGTACTTTTTAAATAAATGTACTTTTTAAATAAAAGGTACTTTTTAAATAAAAGGTACTTTTTAAATAAAAGGTACTTTTTAAATAAAAGGTACTTTTTAAATAAAAGGTACTTTTTAAATAAAAGGTACTTTTTAAATAAAAGGTACTTTTTAAATAAAAGGTACTTTTTAAATAAAAGGTACTTTTTAAATAAAAGGTACTTTTTAAATAAAAGGTACTTTTTAAATAAAAGGTACTTTTTAAATAAAAGGTACTTTTTAAATAAAAGGTACTTTTTAAATAAAAGGTACTTTTTAAATAAAAGGTACTTTTTAAATAAAAGGTACTTTTTAAATAAAAGGTACTTTTTAAATAAAAGCTCCTTTTTTAAATTAAAGGTACTTTTTTAAAATAAAATGTACTTTTTTAAATAAAAGGTACTTTTTTAAGTAAAAGTTACTTTTTTGAATAAAAGGTACTTTTTTAAATAAAAGCTACTTTTTTAAATCAAAGGTACTTTTTTAAAAAAAAATTTACTTTTTTAAATAAAAGGTACTTTTTTAAATAAAAGGTACTTTTTTTAAATAAAAGGTACTTTTTTAATAAAAGGTACTTTTTTAAATAAAAGGTACTTTTTTAAATAAAAGGTACTTTTTTAAATAAAAGGTACTTTTTTAAATAAAATGTACTTTTTTAAATCAAAGGTAGTTTTTTAAATAAAAGGTACTTTTTAAAATAAAAGGTAGTTTTTTAAATAAAAGGTACTTTTTTAAATAAAAGGTACTTTTTTAAATAAAAGATACTTTTTTTAAATAAAAGGTACTTTTTTAAATTAAAAGTACTTTTTTAAATTTAAGAGTACTTTTTTAAATAAAAGGTACTTTTTAAAATAAAAGGTACTTTTTAAATAAAAGGTACTTTCTTTAATCAAAGGTACTTTTTTAAGCCAAAGGTACTTTTTTAAATAAAAGGTACTTTTTTAAATAAATAGGTACTTTTTTAAATAAAAGGTACTTTTTTAAATAAAAGGTACTTTTTTAAATAAATAGGTACTTTTTTAAATAAAAGGTACTTTTTTAAATAAAAGGTACTTTTTTAAGTAATAAATAAAAGGTATTTTTTTCAATAAAGGGTCCTTTTTTCCAATAAAAGGTCCTTTTTCCAATAAAAGGTACTTTTTTATATAAAAGGTGACTTCTTTAGGTAACAGATCGGTTTATGCGCAAAATGTACTTTTTATATTATAGAACTAAAACTTATGGTGCTCTGAAGCTTCGGTGGTATATTATCTTTATTTATTATTTATTAATACACTTTCTGTTTAAATCGAAGATTTCCTAAGCTATAATCAAAAGTTTATATCAAGTTATTTCTAAGTTTTTATAAAATCTTTATATTTCACTTCGCAAATAAAAGCTAAACCACTTAAAATTAAACCGATGCACCACACATACAAAATTGAGCGAAAAAATGTCACTGTCAAAGCTACCGGCTCTTCATTGACCAATATCATACGTACATAACCCAAAAATAAAGCATCAGCAAATGATTCTGAATTCCAATACTCCAAAAATCCAGACTGAGAGGCAGCCATTATGAATTGCTTAAAAGGTCCAGCTAAATGAGAATCATGTTGCATAGCAAATACATGATAATATGGACCCATGCAAATGGAGCTTAAACGAAATAGCGGTTGCTTAAGATACATCTGTTGTTTGTTGAGAAAATTCCAACGATCCGATTGACAGCTATAGCCGAATGTAATATTTAAACTATCACGATGCTTATCCATGATACTTTTAGATACAACCTTAATTAAATCCAAAAAATCTTTGGGATATTGCATTCTTGCTAATATTTTATATTCAAGGTCCATCATCATTAGAGGTAAATTTGCCTCAATAATATCATCTATGGTATTGATTTGCCGTTCTGCAGTAGAGGCAGTCAAATAACTGGCCATTTTTGAAATATACATATTCGTTATAAAGAAACCCATTATAAATAGTAGGACGAACAAATAGCGTAAACGGGCGTAGGGTAGAGTCAATATTCTAATTGGTACTATCAAGAGTAGTGAAGATATAGATTGCAGGAACGACAAACTTAAATCTCTTTCATGGCTAGGTGAACATAACCATAGACCAACAGTTATATAGAAAACACTAAAACACATAAGATACCAAGTGTACAGTCTAAAGCTTTTTCGTAGATACAAATGTTCGGAGGAGCGATTACGAAATGGTACCATTATACACCAATCATTAATACCGATTGGATAACTGGTACCAGCCATGGATGGAAACATAGCAGTATATGAGTTTACAGCTGTTTCAAGATTTTTCTCTTTTACCATATGTATTATGGTCTGAAAATCAACAGAATCATCTTCTTGATCATCAATAGGCAAATCAATAAATGTAGCATTGATGCTATTTAAAAATAATATAAATAATTTTCCCGCCACACCACTTACAGTGTCATGACGTCGTCTCACTGGCTTACGTGTCATACGAAAAACTCTTGGTAAATCATGTTTAACTGGTGACTCTATAAGATATCCTTTAAAATCTTCATTTTGTTTTTGAAAAAAATCCATTTGTGTCCAATTTTCTGTCTTATTAATGACGGTTGGTGTGGGATATGGATCCATTATATAAATATTATTACGTATTGTTATTAACATTGTATTTAAAAATTGTTTTTTCCATATCCATTTATATAATAATTTAATATTTTCATAGAATTGATAGAACTCTTCATTTGAGTTATAAAATTCATCCGTTTCCACTATGGGAAATAATATAAAAATGGTTTTAAAAAATCTAACACCTTTCAAACTTAACGCCGCCAATTCCATTACGGGATCATCACGTTCGGTAGTTAAAATTAAACACAGTGAAGGTGTACTAAGAAAACCTTCCATTGAAGTGGGATTATTAATTATGATGACAGTAGGAGCGGAGGGAAATGCATCCCAAAAATCTTCAAAAAATGCTGCTGCTGTATCGGTATCTTCGACTAGACGTTCCGATATATAGAAAACATAATTTTTAAAATTGTACTCTTCATGAATACCGCTTACAATTTCAATTATTAAAGAATTGTTGACCATTTGTGGATATGGTTTAGTTAAATTTGTATACGGACTGGATAACGACGTTAATAGCAATGTCGCTATGGTTGTATTTAAGATCATGTTACGCGATAGTTGTTGCTGCTTATGGGTCTTCTTAAAAACTAAATCAATTTTTTTACACTAATGATGACAGATATTTGCAAATGATAGTGATAGTGTATATATTTCAAGTGTCCATTTGTTGTAAATATTTGTTTAATATTAATTACATCTTAATGTAATTATATTGCACAATACATTAATTTAATATCTGTGTTACTTTGAAAGTTTAGGTAAAAGTTGTTAAAACCCAATAAGGAAATTTTAATTTTAAAGTAATGTTTTAATCGATAAATCTTTAATATCGTATATACACTTTTTTGAAATCCACTTAAATACGATTTCAAATACACTTGTTTACATTACGAACTTTGACTTGGCCAAACTGGTTTTCGATTTGGCCAACATAACATTTTTGAACAAATCAAAGAGATAAGTAAAATTATTAAGGTCAGACATGTTGAATATAATTTTTAAATAATATTCCGAAAAAGTGAACCGTTACTTCTTTTATGGTCGGGCCCCAAAATACAGAGAAAGTGTTTTTATATGGAGACTAGGTCCAAAAGTGGTGCAATGATTTTTTAAGATTTTAACTATTTTAACCCAATCTAAACTTGAACTGATTTTAACTAATTTCAATAGACTTCTTCCTTGGACCAATAGATCCGTGGAGACGGACAAACAATCATCGCAAAATCGACTCAGAAATTGATTGTGAGTCGATTGGTAAACAGAGGGTCCAGTATTAATAACCTGAGTAAAAAAGTTTAGATATAATCATATGTGACCACTTCTTCCATTTTATGGCGTACATAATCGTCCTTCAGAGCGTGCACAATGAGTTTGACGAATAGAACAATTATTTTGATTAAAAATTTCAACAATTTGCACGCGTTGCTCAGGTGTAAGTCGATTCAAAATGAAATTTCAAAGCAAACTAAACAAACAGCAACTATCAGCTGTTAAATGGGTTGTCAAATAAAGCAGTGATGCCAACTCAAAGTTGTGACACTCTAAAAAAAAACAGCCATTATAAATATATGTTTTTTTTTTTTTGTTTGCTTTAAATATAATTTTTTCTTAGTCCAATAGATGTGATTATATATATTTATATATAATATTATATATTCTTATATAATTATATTAAATTTGGACCAATTTATAATCATTAATTCAGCCATGATATTTTTTCCAAATTTCCCAATATATAATTATGTTACGATATATATAAGTCTCGAAGATACAATAACATATGTATATATAACAGGTCAATTGAGAAGTTCCCGGCCTGACACATAAATGGCGCTACTAGACTTAAATCGATATGATTTTAGTTAGCCCTAACCTTTAAAAGACACGTGTATAAATTTGACAGCTGTCGGATCATTAGTTTGTGAATTAAAGCAGTTTGAGTGAAGTAACTTTTGTTATTGTCAAAAAAAATGGATAAAAAGGAATTTCGCGTGTTGATAATGTATAGCTTTTTGAAGGGCAAAAATACAGTTGAAGCAAAAACTTGGCTTGATGACAAGTTTCCGGACACTGCCCCAGGACAATCAACCATCAAGTATTTGTATGCTAAGTTTAGACGTGGTGAAATGAGCACCAAAGACGGTGAACGCAGTGGACGCCCAAAAGAGGTTGTTACGGACGAAAACTTCAAAAAAATCCACAAAATTATTTCGAATGAGCGTAAATTGAAATTGAATGAAATAGCAGGTACTCTAAAGATATCAACTGAATTGAACTGAAGATATCATTCACGACTATTTGGGTATAAGAAAGCTCTGTGCAAAGTGAGTGACGCGCGAGCTCACTTTTGATCAAAAACAAGTCAGTAAAAACGAAGGCAAAAATCCATGAATTGGGCTTCGAATTGCTTTCGCATCCACCGTATTTTCCAGATCTGGCCCGCAGCGTCTATTTCCTGTTCTCAGATCTCAAAACAATGCTCGCTGGAAAGAAATTTTTGTCGAATGAAGAAGTGATCGCCGAAACTGAGGCCTATTTTGAAGCAAAGGACAAAGCGTTTTACAAAAATGGTATTGAAAAGTTGGAGGGTCGCTATAATCAGTGTGTCACCCTTGAAGGGAACTATGTTGAATAAAAAAAGCGAATTTTGCCAAAAAAAATGTGGTTTAGTATGGTAGGCCGGGGACTTTTCAATTGTCCTAATATATCACAATTATACAAAAATTAAATTCTAGTAAGTCTAGTGTTCATATTCGAGTTCATATTCTGGCGAAGGCATTGTTTTTTAGAATTTTAATATTTTTTTTTAATTTAATTTTTTTATATGTTTTCGTGTATATTGTTCGATCCGTGTAAATTGTTCGATTTAATATGATACAATTCGACCTGACATTTTTCGGATAAATATGTATATTACCTTATCCCTAAGCAGATTGTTGGGTCTAATTTGATCTGCCATTTTTTGGATCAATTCAGATCCCTCTAAATCCCCAAATATAATAACGGATCAAATTTTATCTGTCATTTTTCGTATCAATTTAGATCCTTCTAAATCCTCAAATGTAAATCTGTAAATGTAATATTGTGCCAGATTATTTTTTTTTACTCGGGAAGTATCTGTCTCATATAAGGTAAATTTTATCCGAAAAATGATAAGAATCGTGCTGGTTCATCTTTGGACCTAATGCCCATATTACCGATTTTCTTACAAATATAACTGAAATCGGAAAAAAATCAAAATTTCTAACAGATTTTTTAATGGTTTTCCGAAATATTTGACCATTTAAATTTTGAAGCCAAACACTATAAAGTACACTTTTAATTTCTGTGGAACGGATTCCAAAAATATGCCATGAAATCGGTTGCGGAACTAGTTCCATGGAATCGTTTGTAGTGGAAGCATTTATATAATCAAAATAATTGCAAATCGATTTAGAAAAATTTCTTGCATAATATTTTGTCGAATAGATACATATTTTTTTTTATTTTAACATAAAGAATGAAACTAAGTTTTAATGGTTGAAATTATCTTTATTTATCACAAAATTTGTTTTTATAATTTAACAAAAGTTTTTCATTTAATTACTCAAATATTTTGATAAAATTTTACAAAATTTTCCTTAGTTTTAACTAAATCTTTAAATAAATATTCGCAAATAAAAGCTAAAACACTTAAACTTAAACCAAACCACCAGACATACAAAATTGAATGATAAAATGCTAATGTCAACGCTGCGGGCTCTTCAGTAACTAATATCATATGTACATGACCCAAGAATAGAGCATCAGCAAAAGCTTCCGACTTCCAATGCTCCAAAAACCCAAATTGGGAGGCAGTCATTATAAAATTTTGCAAAGGTTCGGCCAAATGAGAATCATGTTGTATAGGAAAGGCATGATAATATGGACCCATGCAAATGGAGGTTAAACGAAATACCGGATGTTTCAGATACGCCTGTTGTTTGTTAACAATATCCCAACGATCCGATTGACAACTATAGCCAAATGTAGTATTTAAACGATCACGATGTTTATCGATTTCATTTTCAGACGCAACTACAATTAATTCAAAAAAACGTTTTGGATATTTTAAGTTTGCTAATATTTTATACTCAAATTCCATCACCATTATGGGTAAATTTGCCTCAATAATATCTTCTATGGTATTGATTTGCCGTTCTGTTGTAGAAGAAGTCAAATAACTGGCCATTTTTGAAACATAAATATTCGTATTAAAGAAACCCATTATAAATAATATAACGAACAAATAGCGTAAACGGGCGTAGGGTAGAGTCAATATTCTAATGGGTACTATCAAGAGTAGTGAAGATATAGATTGTAGGAACGACAAACTTAAATCTCTTTCATGCAAAGGCAAACATAACCATAGACCAACAGTTATATAGAAGACACTAAAACACATTAGATACCAAGTATATGGTCGAAAGCTTTTTCGTAGATACAAATATTCGGGTGAACGATTACGAAATGGTACCATTATACACCAATCATTAATGCCTATGGGATAACTGCTACCACCCTTGGAAGGATACATAGCTGTATATGAATTTACCGCTATTTCAAGATTTTTATTGTGTACCATTTGTATTATAGCACTAATATCAATAGATTCATCGAGATACAAATCACTAAATGTAGCATTGATGGTATTTAAAAATGATATGAATAATTTTCCGGCCATACCACTTATGGTGTCATGACGACGTCCCACTGGGTTACGTGTCATACGAAAAACTCTTGGTAAATCATGTCTAACTGGTGATTGTACAAGATATCCTTTAAAATTTTCATTTTGGTTATGAAAAAAATCCATTTGTGTCCAATTTTCTGTCTTGTTAATTACGGTTGGTGTGGGATATGGATCCAGTATATAAATGTTATTACGTATTGTTATTAACATTGTATTTAAAAATTGTTTTTTCCATATCCATTCATAAAATAATTTAATATTTTCATAGAATTGATTGTACTCTTCATTTGAATTATAAAATTGATCCGCTTCAACTATGGGAAATAATATAAAAATTGTGTGAAAAAATCGAACAGTTTTCAAACTTAACGCCGCCAATTCCATTATGGGATCATCACGTTCGGTAGTTAAAATTAAACATAGTGTGGGTGTACTAAGAAATCCATCCATTGATGCTGAATTATTAATAACGATTACAGTGGGAGCCGAGGGAAATGCATCCCAAAAATCTTCAAAAAATGCCGCAGCTGTATTTGTATCTCCTATCAGACGTTCCGATATATAAAATATACAGTCCTTAAAATCATACTGTTCATTAATACTGCGTACAATATCAATGACCAAAGAATTATTGACCATTTGTGGTCGTGGTTTAGTTAAATTAGTGTACGAACTGGTTAATGAAGATAATAGCAATGTGGTTATGGTGGAATTTAGAATCATGTTGCTCGATGGTGTTTGTTGTGATTAGTTAAATGCCTACTTAAAAACTAAATGAATTTTTGCCTCTAATGATGCCATATGTTTGCAAAGAATACTAAATATAATTAAAGTGTCCACTTATAGTATTTGCATATCGTTAATTACATATTAATGTCATTATTTTGCACAACACTATAATTTTCTACGTGGTTTGTTTTAGAAGCTTTTAAATATTGATAAAAATTATAAAAGTTTACAGTCCATTAAAATAAATTATTAAAATTTAAATTAAATAATTTAAATGTAGTACTTGTTTTAATAAAACGTACATTTTTTAAATAAAAGGTACTTTTTTAAATAAATGAAACTTTTTTTTAATAAAAGGCACTTTTTTTTAAAAAAATTCACCTCTTTATATTAAAAGTACTTTTTAAATAAAAATTATTTTTTGAAATAAAAAGTACTTTTTAAATATTTAAAAAGTACTTTTTTATATGAAAAGTAACTTTTTTATATAAAAAGTAACTTTTTAAATAACAAGTAAATTTTTTTTAAATAAAAAGTACTTTTTAAATAACAAGTAAATTTTTTTAAAATAAAAAGTACTTTTAAAATATAAAAGTACGTTTTAAAGTAAAAAGTACTGTTTTTAATAAATAAAATAAACAAAAGGTAATTTTAAATAAAAGGTACTTTTTAAATAAAAGGTACTTTTTAAATGCAAGGTACTTTTTAAATAAAATGTACTTTTTAAATAAAAGGTACTTATTAAATAAAATGTACTTTTTGAATAAAAGGTACTTTTTAAATAAAAGGTTCTTTTAAAATAAAAGGTACTTTTTAAATAAAAGGTACATTTTAAATAAAAATTACTTTTTAGATGCAAGGTACTTTTTAAATAAAATGTACTTTTTGAATAAAAGCTACTTTTTAAATAAAAAGTACTTTTTAAATAAAAAGTACTTTTTAAATAAAAAGTACTTTTTAAATAAAAAGTACTTTTTAAATAAAAAGTACTTTTTAAATAAAAAGTACTTTTTAAATAAAAAAAATTACTTTTTAAATAAAAGGTACTTTTTAAATAAAATGTACTTTTTAAATAAAAGGTACTTTTTAAATAAAAGGTACTTTTTAAATAAAAGGTACTTTTTAAATAAAAGGTACTTTTTAAATAAAAGGTACTTTTTAAATAAAAGGTACTTTTTAAATAAAAGGTACTTTTTAAATAAAAGGTACTTTTTAAATAAAAGGTACTTTTTAAATAAAAGGTACTTTTTAAATAAAAGGTACTTTTTAAATAAAAGGTACTTTTTAAATAAAAGGTACTTTTTAAAGAAAAGGTACTTTTTAAATAAAATGTACTTTTTAAATAAAAGGTTCTTTTTAAATAAAAGGTACTTTTTAAATAAAAGGTACTTTTTAAATAAAAGGTACTTTTTAAATAAAATGTACTTTTTGAATAAAGGGTACTTTTTAAATAAAAGGTACTTTTTGAATAAAAGGTAATTTTTAAATAAAAGGCACTTTTTAAATAAAAGGTACTTTTTAAATAAAAGGTACTTTTTAAATAAAAGGTACTTTTTAAATAAAAGGTACTTTTTAAATAAAAGGTAATTTTTAAATAAAAGGTACTTTTTAAATAAAAGGTACTTTTTAAATAAAAGGTACTTTTTAAATAAAAGGTACTTTTTAAATAAAAGGTACTTTTTAAATAAAAGGTACTTTTTAAATAAAAGGTACTTTTTAAATAAAAGGTACTTTTGAAATAAAAGGTACTTTTGAAATAAAAGGTACTTTTGAAATAAATGTACATTTTAAATAATAGGTACTCTTTAAATAAAAGTTAATATTTCAATAAAAGGTACTTTTTAAATAAAAGGTACTTTTTAAATAAAATGTACTTTTTTAAATAAATGGCACTTTTTTAAATAAATGGTACTTTTTAAATAAAAGGTAATTTTTAAATAAATGGCACTTTTTAAATAAATGGCACTTTTTTAAATAAGAAGTACTTTTAAATAAAAGGTATTAAAAGAAGGTACATTTTAATGAAAACTTTACTATTTAAAGAAGGTACTTTTTAATGAAAACGATACTATTAAAGAAAAGTACTTTTTAAATAAAAAGTACTTTTTAAATAAAAAAAATTACTTTTTAAATAAAAGGTACTTTTTAAATAAAATGTACTTTTTAAATAAAAGGTACTTTTTAAATAAAAGGTACTTTTTAAATAAAAGGTACTTTTTAAATAAAAGGTACTTTTTAAATAAAAGGTACTTTTTAAATAAAAGGTACTTTTTAAATAAAAGGTACTTCTTAATAAGAGGTACTTTTTAAATAAAAGGTACTTTTTAAATAAAAGGTACTTTTTAAATAAAAGGTACTTTTTAAATAAAAGGTACTTTTTAAATAAAAGGTACTTTTTAAATAAAAGGTACTTTTTAAATAAAAGGTACTTTTTAAATAAAAGGTACTTTTTAAATAAAAGGTACTTTTTAAATAAAAGGTACTTTTTAAATAAAAGGTACTTTTTAAATAAAAGGTACTTTTTAAATAAAAGGTACTTTTTAAAGAAAAGGTACTTTTTAAATAAAATGTACTTTTTAAATAAAAGGTTCTTTTTAAATAAAAGGTACTTTTTAAATAAAAGGTACTTTTTAAATAAAAGGTACTTTTTAAATAAAATGTACTTTTTGAATAAAGGGTACTTTTTAAATAAAAGGTACTTTTTGAATAAAAGGTAATTTTTAAATAAAAGGCACTTTTTAAATAAAAGGTACTTTTTAAATAAAAGGTACTTTTTAAATAAAAGGTACTTTTTAAATAAAAGGTACTTTTTAAATAAAAGGTAATTTTTAAATAAAAGGTACTTTTTAAATAAAAGGTACTTTTTAAATAAAAGGTACTTTTTAAATAAAAGGTACTTTTTAAATAAAAGGTACTTTTTAAATAAAAGGTACTTTTTAAATAAAAGGTACTTTTTAAATAAAAGGTACTTTTTAAATAAAAGGTACTTTTTAAATAAAAGGTACTTTTGAAATAAAAGGTACTTTTGAAATAAAAGGTACTTTTGAAATAAATGTACATTTTAAATAATAGGTACTCTTTAAATAAAAGTTAATATTTCAATAAAAGGTACTTTTTAAATAAAAGGTACTTTTTAAATAAAATGTACTTTTTTAAATAAATGGCACTTTTTTAAATAAATGGTACTTTTTAAATAAAAGGTAATTTTTAAATAAATGGCACTTTTTAAATAAATGGCACTTTTTTAAATAAGAAGTACTTTTAAATAAAAGGTATTAAAAGAAGGTACATTTTAATGAAAACTTTACTATTTAAAGAAGGTACTTTTTAATGAAAACGATACTATTAAAGAAGGTACTTTTTTAAATAAAAAATTACTTTTTAATTTTAAATTTTACATCTTTTTTTAATTTATTTTATTTATTCGATTAAGATTTAATTCTAATTCCGCGAAGCCATTTGGCTTGTTTGCAGAATGGAAAACATTTGCTCATAGAATAATAAACTTTTTTAATAAATTATGTTTTATTTCATTACATTATTTTGGTTTAATTTCTTTATTTTTTTTTAATTCATTGAATTATATTTTATTTTGACTTCAATGCGAAGTTGTAAAATATTTTTTTAGTCATCTTTTTTTAAAATAAAAAATTAAATTTTAATTTTAAAATTTACTTTTGTATAACAAATTTTCTTTTTAAATTAAAATAAACTGTAAACAAAAAAGGTACTTATTTTAAATTTAAGAATTTCAGCCTCCATGGTTTCAATGTAATACTTACGAGTATATGAAGGCAGTTCATAAAATGAAAGAAAAAATTTTCAACTTTTATCCTCATGGTTTTTATGAAACTAATTTTTTATTAAAACTTTCTTCATTTATTAATTAAGGGAGTAAGTAGCACAAAATGACGTCACTCGGTAACAGGCTATGTACTCGCTTAATTACTTTTGTTCATAAAAATTAGCTCACTAGAAAAGTACCCCAACCTAAACACATTTAAATAATTTCTGAGTCCGTTTTCTGGTTAGAAAAGAAAAATACAATATTTTAGGCTAAGTATTTTTTTTATTTACTTGATGAATATACAAAATATTAGTTTTTAAAATCTGGTGCTTGCTTTTTCACCTACAATAGAAATTTGTGTTTTATACCATAGATATTTGTCTATTAAAATGTTGATGTTATAAACTTTTATTAACTCTTTTATAAAAGTTAGTTGTAAATATTTTTGATATTTCTTGTTTCTTCGAAAAAATTATTACTTTGTATTCCAAAATGTTTAAGTAGAATGAATGATTTGACAGAAATTTTATAACGAACTAATATTTGGGACTAAATTAAACGATTTTATATGATTTGCGTGCTTTTAAACGATTTATCAAAATTATATACTTTTGGATTTTAGTTTTATCCAGACCTTTAAAAACACAATTGCTTGAATTAATTTTTGAAGCAGATTCAAATTTCAATGAATCGATTTGGACAATTTCTTTTATTAATTGTTTTCTTTTTATTTTCTTTATTTATACAATCAATATAAAATCCAAAGTATCATTTTGTTATTTCTTGGTACTTTTATTTTTGTCTTCGTGGTAAAACAAAATAAATACAAAATATATTTATAAATTTAAAAAATTATTTTTTTATAATTGTGTAAAATCCAAAAGAAAAAGTTTAAAAACATTATTGTTTTGCCAAAAATATTTAAAAATATGCATTTTTAGCAAAATATGTAAAAATATGCATTAACAAAGTGATGCTAAATTCATTGATTCGCAATGGTATTTGGTTAACGTTGCCCGTCGACAACAAACATGTATTTACATGAACTTGCGAGCCCTAGTTAAAATATATTTATTCACTAATTTATAAAATTAATAAATTTGTATGCAAACTGATTTAAAAATAGATTTATTTTGTTTAAGCTCTGGTGTTTAATCTATGTACCACCTTTTTTTTTTTTGTTAACATTGAAAATGCAAACAACTTTATAGCATTTTTTGTGCAAATACATTGTATACAAATTAAAAAATGTGAATAACATATTAGGTGGGTGAAAAAGTAAGTGAGATTAAAAAACTATATAAACAAATAAATCTAAAACCAATGAAAGAATTTGGTCGGTTCTTCCGTTCTATTAGTTTAATAATTGCATAATTTAGTATTCAAAAATCTTGTGTTGTTTTGAACCATGCCTTGCCCTATATGCATTAATTCTTGCCATTAAATAATTTTTTTTTAAAACATTGCTGTATAACAACTTTTGGGCAATATGCTAAATTTTTGGGCGATACAACCATTTTGTTTTTAGACATTATGGTTTTGTTGGTACAAACAGTTTCAAATTAACTTGTAAATTCTGCTACAGGAGTAAAATTATAAAGACGTGGAACTAAATCTATTTTTTAACACCTACATATGAACTTGGTCAGCTAAAAATATTATTTTCTCTACGGTATATCGAAATTTCATCGAAACTCGAATATGTGATTTAAATTAGATTTTGAAAAAGGGAATTCACCATTCAAACAATTGTATTTGACTTTAGAGGTCGCCTCTGCGAAACACGTTCTAGTTAAAATTAGGATTATATAAAATATAATATTTCTTCGGACAAAAATTTCTTACAAATCATGGAATTGTGAACTCTCATTAAAACAAATCATAAACAATGACAAGTTGTTTTCTTGCTAAAATGCCCACTAATATTCTTAACTTGTGTTAAAAATTTCGAAACGAAGGTTGTTTTAAAAATTTTAAATTAATTCAAGCACCCAGTCTTTTAATAAAATGTACGTTTTAAATACAATGAACTTTTTAAATAAAAACGTACTTTTTAAAGAAAAGGTACTTTTTAAATAAAAGGTACTTTTTTAAGTAAAAGATACTTTTTTAAACAAAAGGTACTTTTTAATTAAAAGTTACTTTTCAAATAAAAGGTTCTTTTTAAATAAAAGGTACTTTTTTAAATAAAAGGTACTTTTTTTAATAAAAGGTACTTTTTTAAATAAAAGGTACTTTTTAAATAAAAGGTAATTTTTAACTAAAAGTTACTTTTTAAATAAAAGGTACTTTTTTAAATAAAAGGTACTTTTTTAAATAAAAGGTACTTTTTTAAATAAAATGTACTTTTTTAAATAAAAGGTACTTTTTTAAATAAAAGGTACTTTTTTAAATATAAGGTACTTTTTTAAATAAAAGGTACTTTTTTTAAATAAAAGGTACTTTTTTAAATAACAGGTACTTTTTTAAATAAAAGGTACTTCTTTAAATAAAAGGTACTTTTTTAAATAAATGGTACTTTTTTAAATAAAAGGTACTTTTTTAAATAAAAGGTACTTTTTTAAATAAAAGGTACTTTTTTAAATAAAAGGTACTTTTTTAAATAAAAGGTACTTTTTTAAATACAAGGTACCTTTTTAAATACAAGGTACCTTTTTATATAAAAGGTACTTAAAAAAAGGTTCTTTTTTAAATAAAAGGTACTTTTTAATTAAAAGTTACTTTTCAAATAAAAGTTACTTTTTAAATAAAAGGTACTTTTTTTTAAATAAAAGATACTTTTTTAAATAAAAGGTACTTTTTTAAATAAAAGGTACTTTTTAAATAAAAGGTAATTTTTAAATAAAAGGTACTTTTTTAAATAAAAGGTACTATTTTAAATAAAAAGTACTTGTTTAAATAAAAGGTACTTTTTTAAATAAAAAGTACTTTTTTGGCTCAGTGGAATTTCTCAATTTTTATTCTCTATAACTTACTAATAAAATTTTCATGTTTCTTTACAATAAAAATAATTAAAAAGAATATGATATGATCTTAAAAAATCCTACTATACTATTCACTTACAAAATAACAGATCAACAATTCATAAAAAAATTCCATTACTTTACACACAAGGATACAGTGAAAAATATAATTCAAAATATTGTCTATTCATTAACTATCAACATAGATTATGTTGTAGATTTAATATGGATTAAGACAAACATTTGATATTAAATGCTTCATATAAGCTGTGTTATTTGATACTTTAAGAATTAAAGTTCATAACAAAAAACTGTAAAATATAGAGGATAAATATAAATTGTTAAATTTCGTTGATGTTAGTCTAATTGTGTTGTTGTTTACAAGTTTGTTAATTTGTTTCCTAACACTCAATATAAAATAGACAATCATCAACAAGCAATGACCGTAAAGGGAGAAGAAGAGCATGGGTATTGACAAGGTTGGGTAGCGCCAACCGAAAATACTAAGTATTCTATCCTGCTGGCTCAGTGGAATTTCTCAATTTTTATTCTCTATAACTTACTAATAAAATTTTCATGTTTCTTTACAATAAAAATAATTAAAAAGAATATGATATGATCTTAAAAAATCCTACTATACTATTCACTTACAAAATAACAGATCAACAATTCATAAAAAAATTCCATTACTTTACACACAAGGATACAGTGAAAAATATAATTCAAAATATTGTCTATTCATTAACTATCAACATAGATTATGTTGTAGATTTAATATGGATTAAGACAAACATTTGATATTAAATGCTTCATATAAGCTGTGTTATTTGATACTTTAAGAATTAAAGTTCATAACAAAAAACTGTAAAATATAGAGGATAAATATAAATTGTTAAATTTCGTTGATGTTAGTCTAATTGTGTTGTTGTTTACAAGTTTGTTAATTTGTTTCCTAACACTCAATATAAAATAGACAATCATCAACAAGCAATGACCGTAAAGGGAGAAGAAGAGCATGGGTATTGACAAGGTTGGGTAGCGCCAACCGAAAATACTAAGTATTCTATCCTGCTGGCTCAGTGGAATTTCTCAATTTTTATTCTCTATAACTTACTAATAAAATTTTCATGTTTCTTTACAATAAAAATAATTAAAAAGAATATGATATGATCTTAAAAAATCCTACTATACTATTCACTTATAAAAGGTACTTTTTTAAATAAAAGGTACTTTTTTAAATAAAAGGTACTTTTTTAAATAAAATGTACTTTTGTAAATAAAAGGTACTTTTTTAAACAAAAGGTACTTTTTTGAATAAAAGGTACTTAAAAAAAGGTTATTTTTAAAATAAAAGGTACTTTTTTCAATAAAAGGTCCTTTTTTTAATAAAAGGTACTTTTTTAAATAAAAGGTACTTTTTTAAATAAAAGGTACTTTTTTTAATAAAAGGTACTTATTTAAATAAAAGGTACTTAAAAAAAGGTTATTTTTTAAATAAAAGGTACTTTCTTCAATAAAAGGTCCTTTTTTCAATAAAATATACTTTCTCAATAAAAGGTACTTTTTAAATAAAAGGTACTTTTTTCAAAAAAAAGATACTTTTTTTTAAATAAAAGGAACTTTTTTTAATAAAAGGAACTTTTATGAAATATAAATTTTTTTTTTTGGCAATAATTTTTTCAGTGTAAATAAAATTTTGCTGGGATATAATCTTTATTTAATACTTATTTACATTTTATAATTTAACAAATGTTCTTTAAAAAACTTCAAACTAATTTATTTAACCCTCTAACATGTATTTTTTACATATGTATTTACATCTGTCAGTATACATTACCATATATACATAAACTTTAAACTGTGTCATATATAACCACATCCAGTTATATATTGATCTTTATATTATAATTATTATTATTATTATATATATGATTTTTATGATAAGATATGGTATAATTATATATGGCATACACGGGATCATATTTACTTATATGTATGTGACTTACACACAACCATATATACTTATATATGGCTTATACACAACCATATATAATTCTATGTGCTATTTAATATTTGACATATATGTCCCTTTATCAAAAATATTTTTTAATATGGTATGAGATATAATTATATATGATTCAATATATGCTCCAATATAAAAAATATTTTTTTATATGATATAATTTTATAGTTATATGTGGTAAATTATCCCTAAATATATATTGCTGGACCTTATTTGAACTGACATTTTTAGGATCAATTTAGGTCCTTGTAACTCCCCAAATATATTGCTGCCATTTTTCTGATCACTAAAATTAAATTTTTTGTGCCTTTACTTAAAAAGATATGGCGAAATTCGTTTCTCCCAAAATGTGAAATTGTGTAAAAACGTTCATTTACTTTAGTTTCTATCGTTCAAACTTGATTGTTTTGCTAGTAATACTAAACATATTCCTTCTGATAATTTTCATAAAAATACCTTTAGTCGTTTTCACGTTATGACAATATACCTTTTATGTGTGTCCTTAAAATGTATGTCCTTGGACTAAAGCTATGACTTTTTTTTGAAAGCTAAAGCTTCAATTTCACTTTTTTAACAGAAAATTAAGTAAATTTTGTTTTCTAAAGGAATAGATTAATTTTTAATTTAAGAGGTCATTTGTGGTACATTTGTGGTCAGTTTCATGAATACACTCACCAAAAAAGTCTGTAATGGCAACTGAAAATTTTGCTGTTATTACGGGAAATTCCGCTAATTTGAGCTCAGCGGTATTTTTCGCTAATCTTAGCAACACATGTCTGCTGACCTGTATTACAATGAAATTAGTAGAAAAAATAGTAGCCGCTACTAAATTTCAGTAAACTTTTTTTAAAGTGGAATTTAAAATCTGTATGCCAAAATCAGCAAAAAAAATTACTAAATACTATTAATACTAGTACAAAATTTTAGATTTATTTGTTTTATCGATCATCAAAAATTTTGATTTTATTTTTTAAAAGACGTTTTATACAAAATGAAAAAAAAATCAAAGGCTTAAAAATCTTAAAAATTGTTAAAACATAAACGAATTTATCATTTTGTTTTAATTTGGTAATTTCTGTTTTGAAAAATATTTTAGTAATTTTTTTTACTTTTAAGGTTAAATTTAATTGTTTAATATTCCTTATCGAGCTAAAGATCCTTTACTTATAAAAAATTTAATTATAAATATTTATTTATCCCAATATTTCGTCACCACATTGGGTGACTTTTTCAGGGGAAATTGTCTTTTTCATTTATAATTAATAAATTAAAATTATAAACTGAAAACTTATATATAACAATTTTTTAAAAAAAGGCGGTAAATCAAAAATTATTTTTTGTCAATATTAAAAAATAAAAATATCACAGAAAACAAAAATAACAATATTTAAAAAATTAAAATATTACATAAACAAAAATATTTTATATATAATTTATTAATTATAAAAGAAAAAGACAATTTCCCCTGAAGAAGTCACCCAATGTGGTGACGAAATATTGGGATAAATAAATATTTATAATTAAATTTTTTATAAATAAAGGATCTTTAGCTCGATAAGGAATATTGAATGAATAGAGAAGATCGAAGAAAACTAAAATAATTATTAAATTTAATTGTTTTTAGGGCTGATTTTTAGAACTAAAACACCCTTTTTAGTGCTATTTTAAGTGGATGTCCTCTTATTAGACATGAATCGGTATCTCTACTTTCGATCCCTTTTTTAATCCTATGTAACATTTTAGGGCAATTTAAGTTTGTATGTATAAGTTTAAATTATTAGAAATAAAATTTCCTTCAATATCGACTTTTTTAAAATTAGTAATTTTTTTTTGCTAATTTTTGCAAATCGGTTTTCAAAAATTTGTAAAATCATTTCTGAAATTAGCAACGAAAATTTGTAGATATTCTGTAAAAATTCTGTAATTTGTAAAATGTAAATAGCAAAAAGATTTGCTTAATAATAATTTTTTTACTAAAAATCTGCAAGCGGGGCTTGCTGATTAAAGGGTTAATAATTCAAATATTTTCTGTTTCAATGAATGATAAAATTTTATAAAATTTTCCATAATTTTAATCAAATCTTTATACTTAACTTCACAAATAAAAGCTAAACTACTTAGAATTAAACCAAACCCCCAGGCATACAAAATTGAATGAAAAAATGCTAATGTCAAAGCGGCAGGCTCTTCACTGACCAATATCATATGTACATGACCCAAAAATAGAGCATCAGCAAAAGCTTCAGAATTCCAATACTCCAAAAAACCAAACTGGGAGGCAGTCATTATAAATTTTTGCAAGGGTTCGGCCAAATGAGAATCACGTTGCATTGAAAAGACATGATAATATGGACCCATGCAAATGGAGCTTAAACGAAATAGCGGTTGTTTAAGATACATTTGTTGTTTGTTGAGAAAATTCCAGCGATCTGATTGACAGCTATAGCCAAATGTTGTATTTAAGCGAGTACGATGTGAGTCTATGGTACTTTTAGATGAAATTATAATTAATTCCAAAAAATGTTTCGGATACTTCAAGCCTTCTAATAATTTATATTCGTAGTCTGTCATCATTATGTGTAACTCGGCCTCAATAACATCTTCTATGGTATTGATTTGCCGTTCTGTTGTAGAGGCAGTCAAATAACTGGCCATTTTCGAAACATACATATTCGTATTGAAGAAACCCATTATAAATAATATAACGAATAAATAGCGTAAACGAGCGTAGGGTAGAGTCAATATTCTAATGGGTACTATCAAGAGTAGTGAAGATATAGATTGTAGGAACGACAAACTTAAATCTCTTTCATGCAAAGGCAAACATAACCATAGACCAACAGTTATATAGAAGACACTAAAACACATTAGATACCAAGTGTACAGTCTAAAGCTTTTTCGTAGATACAAATATTCGGGTGAACGATTACGAAATGGTACCATTATACACCAATCATTAATACCTATGGGATAACTGGTACCAGTCGCGGATGGTATCATTGATGTATATGAATTTATAGCTATTTCTATACTTTTATCTTCCACCATATGTATTATAGAATCAAAATCAACAGAATCATCTGCTTGACCATCATCGATAGGCAAATCCATAAATGTAGCATTGATGGTATTTAAAAATGATATGAATAATTTTCCGGCCACACCACTTACAGTGTCATGACGTCGTCTCACTGGCTTACGTGTCATACGAAAAACTCTTGGTAAATCATGTTTAACTGGTGATTGTACAAGATATCCATTAAAATTTTCATTTTGTTTTTGAAAAAAATCCATTTTTGTCCAATTGTCTGTCTTGTTAATGACGGTTGGTGTGGGATATGGATCCAGTATATAAATATTATTACGTATTGTTATTAACATTGTATTTAAAAATTGTCTTTTCCATATCCATTCATAAAATAATATAATATTTTCATAGAATTCATAGAACTCTTCATTTGAATTATAAAATTCATCCGTTTCCTCTATGGGAAATAATATAAAAATTGTGTGAAAAAATCGAACAGCTTTCAAACTTAAGGCCGCCAATTCCATTATGGGATCATCACGTTCGGTAGTTAAAATTAAACAGAGTGTGGGTGTACTAAGAAATCCATCCATTGATGCTGAATTATTAATTACTATAACAGTGGGAGCCGAGGGAAATGCATCCCAAAAATCTTCAAAAAATGCCGCAGCTGTATTTGTATCTCTAATCAGACGTTCCGATATATAAAATATACAGTCCTTAAAATCATACTCTTCATTAATGCTGCTTACAATATTAATAACCAAGGAATTATTGACCATTTGTGGTTGTGATTTAGTTGAATTGTTAAATGAACTGGCCAATGAAGACGATAGCAATGTGGTTATGATGGATTTTAAAATCATGTTGCTCGGTGGTAAAATTGTTGTGGTTGGCTAAAAGTCTACTTAAGAACTAAATATATTTTAACCTTTAATGCTGCCAAATATTTTCAAAGAATAGTAAATACAATTCAAGTGACCACTTATTATATTTGCATATCGTTAATTACATATTAATGCCATTATTTTGCACAATGCAATAATTTACTATACGTGGTTTGTTTTGAAAATATTTGGGGTAAAAGTTTTTAAATAACGCTAAGGAGGGGTTACAAAAATTGTTTTTGTTATCCTGTAATAGGTGAAAAGAGGACCCGTTCCTTAAGTACCTACCACGTGAACGGTTAAAAAGCCTTTATCACGTGATGGGTCTGAAAGAGTCACACTAGGAAAAATTTCAGTGTTCTATTGGATATAATTATATCATTTGAATTGTTTATTATCAAAATTGAACCCAACAAACAATACGTTCCGTTTACGTACCGTTTTCGGTAATTTACTATCATTTACCGATTTTTTTCAGTTTCATTTATTTTTTTCATTTGTTTGAAATTTAATAAAAATTTACCCACAAAACGGAAACTTGTGGTTTATTTGTGTCCGTAACAGTTATTACAAATTTAAATTTTGTTTGCTGTCTGTTTCAAAAATAAATATTCAAAAAATTTCAATTTGTTTTTTTATTTAAATTGGTTGTATATATACAAAATTTTTCAATACAAATTACAAGAACTTCATAAACACACATACATATACAAATACATTCACACAAAAAGTGTTTATAGCTTCATATGCATACATACATTTTGTATTGTACGAGTATATTAAAAAAAACAAAAAATACAAAAACGGAAATAATTTTAAATAAATGAAAAAACATTTATTTTTTAAGGATTGGTGGGTAAAATTTTGACATTTATTTTAACTAATTATATCAGTTGTTTCTTACGGATGTGTCAGTTGATTAATCAACATTTAAAAATAAATAACAAATAGCATTTAATTTAAATGAAAATTAAGTAGACCGGTTTTTAAATGAAATATCATTTCTTTTAAATGATATTTTCAGTTATTTTAACTTACAAACTTTTTTAAGTGTAGATATTCAATAAAATAAAATAACAAAATAAAACTTTTACAAATTTAAATTAATGAAATATTCATCTCCAGCATAACTAGCGTCTTTATCCATCACTGCGGTTATGGTCCATTGAATATCATGAAAAAATAAAACAAAATTTTAATTTTGGTTTAATTAGTGGCGTTTACGAAATGATGTAGCATACAGTGCAAATTTGCACATTTTTTTTAACAAAATCTATTATAAATTGGCAGACAATATTTTATTTGCAAAATTGTATAAATTTGCGCACATCACCGTAAAACTTCTTTTAAATTTCATAAATATTTACTTCAAATTAAATTTATTTTCGGTGTATTTGTTTTTCTAAACTTTAGCGCGCCATCCGTATAATGATCACACACATGTTTCAAAACCAAAACGAATTCAAAAGTAACGGAAGAAAAACTAATGAAATTCGAGGAAGTCCGTATTTGACGATACAGAAACGGATGCACCAAAACGGAGTCAAAACGTTTTGTTTTCGAAAGTTCAATTATACGGTCCGTTAATGTTCCGTTTACGTACATGCTTTGACAGATACGTATTTACGGTCCGTAAAAGTGTAGTAGAACCGGATTTATGAATCCGTACGTGTCGGAGAGTCCGTAAAAATGTTTCTTGGGAAGCTTTATATTAACATTTTAAAAATACTTTAAACAATTGACACAAAAATCCAGTACTGGGGAGTCCTACATAGGTGTGGACGAAACTACAGCAGTCGTGTTATAAAATTTTTAATGCAGCTAGTTTTTCTTCTTCTTTCTGTAAAACCCTTGATATGACCAATTTTATTCATTATTTTTTATATTATTTTACTGCATTCTCAACAACCCACGTAGTAAATTGCAGACCTGGGGGTTTTTAATTATATTTGTTTATTATTCATTTTCCCTTTAAACTTCGAAATATATACGGTATAGTATATGAATAGACATAATCATGTACGTCCATTTATTATTCAATATATGACCATATATGATCTCATATATGACCATCTATTTGTGAATCTGAGTTTAGGGAGTATATGGCCTTATATAGTTTTATATAATGTGCTAATATATGGTTTATATATGGTTATACATAATTATATATGACCATATATAGTCATATATTCTCATGATATAATCATATATTGAACTATGATCATGTATGCGCATGTATGATTTTATACAAACCCATGTATAATCATGTATATTCATACATGAAATTTTTAATTTGAATCGGCTATATTGTAAAAAAAAGTACTCATATTATTGTTATTGTGTTCCATTCTTAAATGGCAAAGTTAAACCTTTCCAATAAAACCAGAAATTTGAAAAAAATAATCAGTACTTTTTATAGTCGATTCAAATTTAAAATTTTAAATGGCCCACCCTATATTATATGTATATATTTCAATATTTATATGGTTTGTGTAATATTTCTATTTCATTAATCCTTTAATCATTTTTAGGCTTAAACTTTCCCTGCGGGAAAAGGCCATATCCCAGGACACGTCACGTGACCGGTTCATTGTAATAGGGACCGGTCATGGGACGGGTCACGGAATCGGCCACTTAACATGGGCTTGTCCTAGGATGACCCCCTCCTTTTGTGGCATGTCACAGGACTGGTCTAAAAGAACATGTCATGACTTTTAAACCGGTCACGTGGTAGGTCCTATTTTCACCTATCTCGTTATATGTATTTTCGGAACCAGTCCAGTTTTCACCTATTACGGGACAGATCTTTAATTTTTGCAATACCAGGCATGGAGAATAATAAACTTTATTTAATTTCAGAGCAATTACTTTGGAAAAAATAATTGAAATAATGTAATTGAATACTTGCCCTGGGATTAAATAAAAAAAAATATAGTTCATTATTCCCCAAGTCTGGTATTAAAACTTTTTAAAAAAATGTTCTAAGTAAAATTTTTCTCAAAAAAATTTGTTACATTTTTAATACCAGACATGGGGAATAATTAATTATATAGGGTCCGCCAAATAACTTTTTTTTTTTTGAAAATGCTATAAAAAAAAACGATTGAATATTTTCTCAAATTTCTTTTTTTATTTGAAAGTACAATCCTTTCGGTTAATAATGGAAAATAATTTCATTTAAATGGCTGCCTCGGCTGGCCATGCAGTAGCCTACACGATCGGTCCAATTTTTAAGCACATTATCGATTGTGTGCAGCTGTATTTCACCAATGGCTTCACGAATATTGTCCTTTAAAGCGTCAATTGTCTCTGGCTTGTCGGCGTAACACTTATCTTTGACGGCACCTCACAAATAATAGTCCAACGGTGTCAAATCGCAGCTCCGAGGAGGCCAAACGACATCAGCTCTGCGGCTGATAATGCGGTCTTCAAAAACAGTGTGTAGCGGTCTTCAAAAACAGAGTGTAGCTTCGGCTGTGTGGCACGTAGCGCCGTCCTGTTGAAACCAAATTATTGCCAATATCCTCCTCTTCAATTTTTGTGAACAAAAATTCGTTCAACATGGCCCGATAACGATCGTCATTGACTGTAACGGCCAGCCGAGGCAGCCATTTGAATGAAATTATTTTCCATTATTAACCGGAAGGATTGTACTTTCAAATAAAAAAGAAATTTGAGAAAATATTTAGTAGTTTTTTTATAGCATTTTCAAAAAAAAAAGTTATTTGGCGGACCCTATATTGTGTTTCCAGTTCCTCAGTAATTAGTATAGTGTAATTTGAAATTCCAAAAAAATGTACTGAAATTAAATACATTATATAATAATTTATTACTGACCATGTCTGTTATTTAAAATATAACAAAACATTTAAACCTACCAGGTCTGTTAAATTGACGTGTTATAAAAAATCATGTTGTACATAATCGTATGCAAATAAACCATTTAAATTTATACTTGAAAATCAACAATATCCTATGAATATCTGGCATCTTTAATGGAAAAATTTTTTTTTTAGTTCCCAAACAAACATATAACCAGCAACAGCCAAACGAAGAAACAAAGAAAAAAAAAAAATAAAACAAAATGATATTAAATTCCACTGTAGCCACATTAATACTAAACTCGCTAATCAGTCCACCGTATACAAATGAAACTGAACCATATCCACAAATGGTCAACAATTCCTTGGTAATTGAAATTGTAAGCAGTTTACATGATATGTATGCTTTTA
This sequence comes from Eustalomyia histrio, assembly GCA_949748255.1. Classification (NCBI taxonomy): domain Eukaryota; kingdom Metazoa; phylum Arthropoda; class Insecta; order Diptera; family Anthomyiidae; genus Eustalomyia; species Eustalomyia histrio. The sequence continues at coordinate 115,336,184 of OX456527.1, forward strand.
ATAATTATGTATTTTATATATCGGAACGTCTGGTAAAAGATACAAATACAGCAGCTGATTTTTTTGAAGATTTTTGGTATGCCTTTCCCACAGCACCAACAATTATCATTATAAATAATCCCTCAGCAATGAATGATTTCCTAAGTACAACCACTTTGTGTTTGGTCTTAACTACCGAACATGATGATCCCATAATGGAATTGGCGTCATTAAGTTTAGAAGGTGCTAGATTTTTCAAAACCATCTTTATATTATTTCCCATAGTGGAAACAGATGAATTTTATAATTCAAATGAAGAATTTATTAAATTTTATGAAAATATTAAATTATTATATGAATGGATATGGAAAGAACAATTTTTAAATACAATGTTAATAACAATACGTAATAATATTTATGTATTGGATCCATATCCCACCCTGAATGTAATTAATAAAACTGAAAATTGGTCTACAGAGGATTTCTTTCCACAACAAGAAGAAGATTTTAAAGGTTATCTTATACAATCACCGGTCAAACATGATTTGCCAAGAGTTTTTCGTATGACACGCAAACATGTAAGAAGAAGTCAAGATTTTGTAAGTGGTGTAGTAGGAAGATTATTTTCATCATTTGTTAGCTCCATCAATGCCACATTTAATGACACAAATACCGATACTGAAGAAAATGATTTTGTCGATATTAATGCTCTAATACGTATGGTAGAGGATAAAAATCTAGAGATAGCAGTTAATTCATATACAGCTATGTTTCCATCATTGGCTGGTGCCAGTTATCCCATAGGTATTAATGATTGGTGTATAATGGTACCCTTTCGTAATCGTTCACCCGAACATATGTATCTTATAAAAACTTTTAGTGATTCATCTTGGATTCTTATCGTCTTTAGTGTTTTCTATATAACCATTGGTCTATGGTTATGTTCTCCTAGCCATGAAAGAGATTTAAGTTTATCATTTTTACAATCAATATGTTCGATAATTTTGATAGCACCTGTCAGAGTATTGATTTTACCTTATGCTCGTGTACGTTTTCTATATGTCTTACTCTTTATCATGGGTTTCTTTATAACAGTAATGTATGTAACGAAAATGGCCAGTTTTTTGACAGCCACTACAACGGAACAACAAATTGATACCATAGAAGATATAATTGCAGCAGATTTATCTATCATGATGTTGGATTATGAATATACCAAATTAGAAACTATGAATTATCCCAATGAGTTTATGGAATTAATACATGTGACCACAAAAAGTTCCATGGATAAACATCGTGATCGTTTTAATACATCATTTGGTTATAGCATTCAATCGGATCGTTGGAATTTCCTTAATAAACAACAACACTATCTTAGTAAACCTTTATTTCGTTTAACCTCTATTTGCATTGGTCCATACTATCATGTATTTCCCATGCAACGTGATTCACATTTGGGACAACCGTTAAAACAATTTATAATGTCTGCCTCACAATATGGTCTTATGCAGTATTGGAATTCAGAAGCTTTTGCTGATGCCTTATTTTTGGGTTATGTTCATATGATATTGGTTAATGAGGATCCTCTACCGTTATCTTTAACATTTTTTCGCTCATTGTGGTATGTGTGGTGGTTTGGCTTACTTTTGGGTGGTTTTGCCTTTATATGTGAAGTTAAAAGTAGAAGTTTGATTAACGCTTGTGGAGGCTTGTGGAAAATATTTTAATTGGTTTTCAAAGAAAGTTTTTAAAAATACAATTTTTTTGTTGGAGTTTCTATATTTAAATAAGTTTCAAAGGAAAATATGTGTAAAATTAAAACATAAGTTTATTTTTAGTAATAATGATATAACTATTTACAAATAAAATAAATAAATATCTTAGATATTAGTTATGGATTCATAACTAACATACAGAGGCCAATAATAGCCCAATATAATTTTTTTCAGTTTTTTTTTTATATTTTTCATTTATACTCTGTTGGCGGGTTCATCCAGACTTTAAAGAAATTTTGATATGTCATAGAGGGGGCCAGATTGAAGAACTTTCGCTGCACTCAAAAAAAAAAAAAAAAAAAAAAAAAAGACACGAACTAAAAATTAATCCAAAATTTCCTTTAATAGTTTAATAGACACGAATTAAAAATTTATCCAAAATTTCCTTTAATAGTTTCCTTTAATAGTTTAAAAATTTTCCTCAATTTTAGTAAAATTTTATTAAAACTAAAAATTTTCTTAAAATGAAAAAAAATTTCTATGTTCGGAAAAAAAAACGAAATAGTTTACATACTCAGAAATAGTTCATACTTTTCTTAAGCAATATTTCTTGATTTTAGTATAAAAACAAGTATTGTATATTTAAATTTATAAATTTTTAAGAAAAGCATCTAAGTTTTAAGAAATTTGCATATTTAAATGTAATAAAATTAAGTTTAGTTCAAAAAAAAAAAAAAAAAAAAAAAAATAGAACATAAGTTACTCCCATTTAGTTCAAAAAATGTGTAACTTAAAATGAGAAAGTTCTTGAACATAGTATTTATTTTTTGTTCGCGAGTAGTAAAATGATTTAAATTTTATAATGCCATTTCTAAATTCAGTTTTTAAGTCTACCACTTTCTAATTTTTAAGAATTAGTTTCTTAATATTAGTTCAGGCGATTAAAGCCAAAAAGTAATCAATTTTTTCCTATGTAATTATAAAAATGTATTTGATTTTAGAAACAGAAGAACTATTTCTAGGAAAAATTTTCATTCAATTTAGTTCAGATAAATTTTAATAAAATATTATATTTTTCAACTAAATGTTTTCTAATTTTTGCTAATGTAATTTAATTTATATTTTAAATACATGAGCTTAGTATAATTCAATTTAATTTAAAGACAAAAATGTATAGCAAAAGTCTTGTTAAGAGTAGTGTCCTCACAAAGCAAAAGTCCTCCGAAAGTGGGAAAATACTTACACAATGAGTGTAAAGTACTTTAAAATATATCATAGAAAGAGTTTCATATTGATTGGAAAATTTTTATAAAATTTAAGGATAATTTTCCCTTAAAAGAAGTGTCATTTAACTTGATGTTTTAATAAAAATGTACTTCCCAGTAGTAAAATTTTTCTATAATTTAGAAATTTTTACCAAATTTTAAATAAAATTTGTTACTTAATTTCAAGGAAAATTTTATTTAATATCGGTACTGTGTCTTTGGCGCCGTTTTCATTTTAAATTTTCCTCCAAATAAGCTAATTTTTCTAAATTCTAGTTCATTTTTTTTGTGTGTATTAAACATATCGACCTAAGTTGATATTAAGGGTATAAAAGTTGTTTAAAAAAGTTGTATAAAAATTAGATTCAAAGTTGTTTAAAAGTTTTTTTGTTTGAGAATTTTTTTTTAGAATTTTAAAACTCCATGAAAATGAAATTAAATAAACCTCAAAAGCGAATAAGTCCGGCGCAACTTGAATATTCACTTTTTAAACCCTTAAGGTACACGTGGATATTTTCTCTTTCCTTTCTATCACATAAATTTCAAATTTCAAACAAATCTGAGTGAACCACATGGTAGACTTTTCTTGTCAAAGTTTTTCTATAGAAAAATATTCAGTTGGCAAGAAATTCGATGAATCTATTTTCTCTGTGTGTACCAGAAAGTTTTCTCATTTAAGAATATTAGAATATATAAATTTTTATATAAATTTTGAAGTATGAGAATATATTAAAATCAACAATATAATTATTTTAGATTCTTTTGATATTAATTATTACCCGGTTAAAAAAGTTGATCTGGCGCAATATTTAATCATATACAATTTAATATTGGCAGATCAAACTAGATCCAGCAATATAATTAAGAATTTAGTAAGATCTAAATAAATCCGAAAAATGCCAGATCAAATTAAATCCATGACTTAGTAAGATCAAATTAGAACCAGTAATATATTTTGCGATTTAGTAAGATCTAAATTTATCCGAAAAAGTGGCAGATCAAATTGTGTCAGATTAGATCCAACAATACATATAATGTATGTAGTCTAGTTTATAAAAAATGTGTAAAAAAATTTTAATAAGAAATTGAGTCTAAAAAACAATGCCCTCGGCAGGATTGGAACCGGGACTGCCAGAGTTGTATTCGACCACTTGGCTCACTCAGCCATACACTGTTATGTATAATAGCTGGCTTTATAAGGCTTTTTGATCGGATCTTATATATAATTATATGTATATGTATTTAGGAATTTTGAAAAACAAAAAATTACATTGTTCCTTTACTTATCTGATTATATATATCTTAATTATAATTAGTTATGTATAATTACTTATAATCATAACTTTTGGCCTTAGAAAAAATGATGTGCAAAAAAAATTATAATAATTAAAACAAAAGAAATTAAATTTTCACCACTAACAGGTGCTTTGGAAGAAAGATCACATCTAATTATATCTACCTTAATTAATATAAAGTAATTATATCTTATATGATATAAACAAAATCGAACTATTGAGGCTTCGAAATGGGTTAAAATTTTAAAACTTTGTAAAAAATGTAAATAAGAAAATAAAAATAAATAACAACACACAAACTTAATTTTCATTTAAATTAAATGCCATTTGTTATTTATTTTTAAATGTTGATTAATCAATTGTCACATCCGTAAGAAACAAATGATATAATCAGTTAAAATAAATGTCAAAATTTTACCTACCAATTCCTTAAAAAATTAATTATTTATTTATTTATTTTATTTATTAATCATATAATTACAATTATATGTTAATGCCCTAACCGAGCACTAGCAACAAAGGCCTTCGGCTCGTTGTAGCGAAAACAGACCAGAGCCGCTGGTGGGAACTGAACCCACGACCCCCGCACTGATAAGCTAGCACGCTACCAACTAGCCTACCGGGGCGCTCTTAAAAAATAAATGTTTTTTCATTTATTTGAAATTGTTTCCCTTTTTGTATTTTTTTTTAATATACTCGTACAATACAAAATGTATGTATGCATAGCTATAAATACTTTTTGTGTAAATGTGTTTGTGTATGTATGTGTGTTTATGAAGTGCTTGTAATTTGTATTGAAAAATTTCGTATATATACAACCAATTTAAGTAAAAAAACAAATTGAAATTTTTTGAATTTAAAGTTGTAATAACTCTTACGGACACAAATAAACCACAAGTTTCCGTTTTGTGGGTAAATTTTTATTAAATTTTAAACAAATGAAAAAAATAAATGAAACTGAAAAAAATGGTAAATGATAGAAAATTATTTCGAATAAATGTATAAAAAAGTTGATATAGATATTTTTTTGAAAAATAAATGTATGTTCCTTTATTTTTAAATGGAACGGAAAACTTTTTTATTAAACTACAAACAGTTAACTACATAATATTCTGAGTATAGATGCTTTAGTAGAAATGATTGTTAAATCCAAAAAATGTTTGGAAAAATTCATGCCCCTTAATACATTGTATTCATAATCCAACAAAATAATCTGCAATTTAATAAATCTGGTACCCTGTAAACTTAAAGCAGCCAATTCCATTATAGGACCATTTTTGTCGGTAGTTAATACAAATATTAAAGAGGGTGTACTAAGAAACCCCCGGAATATTATAGGATTTTGTATAATAATGATAGCGGATCCATGAGGAAAAGCATTCCAGAAATCTTTAATAAATTCAGCAGCTATATTTGTATTTTTTTCCTAGACGTTTCGATATAAAAAATACATAATTTTTAAATATTCTTTGTTCTTGTACGGTTTTAACAATATTTATAACAAATGAATTGTTGACCATTTGTAGAGATGTGTTTTAGTTTTTGCGCTGATAGTGGCCGTTGAGGTAAGAAGTAACATGACAATTGTTGTATTTAAAATCATGTTGGCCTATTGTAGTTGCCGGTTAAACGTGTGATTAAGTACTAAACAAATACTTTATTAACGCTAATGATGCCAGATATTTGCAAAAAAATAAAAAATTGCATTAATTTTCAACTGAATTAAAGTCAGGACATTGTATGATAGTTCATTTTATACGAAGGCTGTTTGTGAAAATTTTGTGAACTTTTTTTATTACCATTAAAATTTTATTATCATAAATTAAAAATAAGTGTCCTTGCATTACTTAACACCTTCACTGATAAATTTTGCAAGTGATGTATTAATCCATTACCTTGGCGGTGATAAAGAAAGTGGTGACGGGGCTGGGAATAGTAATGTGTCTAAAAACAGGATTTTCAGAAACATAAATTATTTCAAATATAATGTGCACAGAAAAAGTTATTGCCAAAAAAAATTTCAATTAATTTTTTGTTCATTTTCAATTGAAAGTTTAATCATATCAATTAAATTTTTAATTGATAATGAACTTGGCGTCAAAAATATTCTGGCTTACAATAAACACTATTGGCAACATATAAAAGTCATATTATTTTGATTTATTTATATCTTAACTTTTTTTACAGTTATTCAAATTGCAAAATTGTATCTCGAATCCCTAAACAAAAAAAAGTTTACGCGTTTTAATAAATAAATTATTTTTTTTTTAAGAAAGAGAACCGCAGTCATTGTTTAAATTTACAAAAACAACATAGTCTAAAAAATTAAATTAAATTTGGATAGATTTTTCAGATCGATAATTGAAAGCTATTTCTGCTAAATTAATGACGTATTGGTTTTAATGCAGAGCTTGATAATTCATTTTATTTTATATTATTAATTAATGAATCTATGAATAAATTATAATCACTTCAATTATAATCACGAACGATTTTTGGTTATTTGATTTGTTAAAATTTAATTTGATTGATTCTATAAAAAAGTCAACAAGAATCAAATTGATTTTATGAATTTGTTATTAATTGGATAAAGTAGAAAATTATTCAAACAATGAACAGAATTTTGCAAATCGATTCGTTGAAAATTGAATCGGATTTGAAAATTACATCATGGAATCATGTTTTTAAAGGTCTATTTTAAAATTTAAAAAAAAAAATTGTTAAAATTTTAATTTGTTAGAATTTTAATTCTTTTAATTATTGTTTTAAACTTATAATGTATTCGTGCTGACTTTCTTGCTGAGGTAACCAAAATTTTTTGATTGTAGCAAGCGAATTGTTATTGAGGCAACCTTAATTCTGTTGTCACAATCAAATTACTTTTGCCACAACCGAAAAATTCGATTACCACAACCGAACCATTAGATTGTCGATAAAATATTTTGTTATATTATTCCATCAAACGCCCAGAGGTGAATAATATTTTATATTCACCACATAAATTGTTTTTCACCTCAAAAAATTTATTTTCACCACACACATTTTCTTCATCACAAAAATTATTTTCACATTCAAAAAAGTTTTTAGCACAAACACTTTTTTCACCTCGGCAATGTTTTCTCAATTTAATTTTTTTTATTTTCTGCAACGAAAATACTATTGGAGGGTATTAAAAAAAATTCGGTAAAGTTGAATTTGATGTTTTTACTTGTTTAAAATAAAATAATTAAGTTCCCTTATATTTTTTCATTAAACGCCTACAGGTGATTAAAATTATATATTCACCTCATACATTGTTTTTCACCTCAAACAAATATATTTTCACCACAAACATTTTTTTTCATCACAAAAATTATTTTTACATACAAAACCTTTTTTACCACAAAAAATCTTTTCGCCTCGACAATGTTTTCTCAATTTAATTTTTTTTTATTTTCTGTAACGAAAATAATACAGAGGGTTTAAAAAAATCGGTAAAGTCGAATATAAAGTTTTTGCTTGTTTATAATAAATATCTTAAGTTCTCTAATATTTTTTTATATTCACCTCATACATTTTTTTTCACCTCAAAAAACTTATTTTTACCCTAACACTTTTTTCACCTCAATTAAATTTTTTTATTTTCTGCAACAAAAATGCTATGGAGGGTATTAAAAAAATTCGGTAAAGCCGAATTTGATGCTTTTACCTGTTTACAATAAAAATATTAAATTCTCTAAATAATTTGTGCGCCAATTATTGAGAAGTATTGAGATTGAACTTTTATGGGCAAGTCTACGTGCAAAAAACTTAACGGGATATTTAGTTTTAACCACTTATGATGTCATTTTGTGTGGGTTTTCTGAAATTTGATGAAAATCGTTATGTATATCAGCATTATATTTATGAAAAATAAATTTTTTATAGTAATTAATTTACAAACTTTTTTTAATATATTTTTTTTGTATTTTTTTTAGGTCCAGATATATTGTTTATATTAAAATTAAAGCAAGGTAAGTTCTATGATGAAATATAGCAATAAAAGTAAAGCTTATATGATTAAATCTAGACTAAGAGATTTAAATGGCACATCAATGTTTCAAATCTGTTTACACTCAAAATATATTTTTCGTTACCGATTGAAGTTTTTTGTTTAAAGAAAAAATTGTCGTTGATATAATACATAATATATTGCTGAGCGATTGGAATTTCCCATCTAAAAATCGAAATATATATGAACATACATGATCATACATGGGCTTGTATATGATCATACATGGGCATACATGGTCATATACGTCCATGCATGATCTCATATATGACCATATATCTTCCGATCCGAAATTTGAGGGTATATGGTGATATATGTGCATATATTATCATACATGCTCATATATTATTCATGTATGCTCGTATATGATCATATACGTCCATATACCCTCAAATTTCGGATCCGAAGATATATGATCATATATGAGATTCATACATGATGATTCATATATTGAACAATGTATGGACGTATATGACCATGTATGCCCATGTATGATCATATACAGGCCCATGTATGATCATGTATGCTCATATATATTTCGATTTTTAGATGGGTTGTAATGATTATCTCAAAATTTTGTCTTAAATTTTGTATCATTTTTTTTTAATTAACTATTATAGTAAGCTCTATTGTCGCATAAACCCATTAATGCCCAAATCAAATCTGACGAAGAAAATTTAATAAAAATTTATTTTTATGTGTTCCCTAGATTAAAATCGAAATTGAAAAAATTTAAAAATTTTATTGTAAATTGTCAAGAAGCAAAAAGTAAAAAACGGCTCTTTCACACACCCCATTTCGAAATTCTAAAAGATTTAATAACTGCCTGAACAATAATTATACATAACATATACATTTTAAAATTTGTATTCCAAATTTCAATAATTAAAATTTGATCTTTATGAAAAATGGTGCCAAAATTTTATATTTTTCAATGTTTATAATCTAAAAAAAATCTAATCTAATCTAATATTAGATTATAAATAATGTTTGCTTTTAATTTCTAAATTTAGTTGACTCTTGGAAAATTATTTTACTCAAATTATAGGACAAATACAGGTTGGTTGAAAAGTTCCTGCGCTCGAAATGAAAGAATACTGTTTTTGTTACGAAATATATTTTTTTATTCAATATAATCTCCTAGAAGCTCAATACACTTGTTCCAATGATCTATCAATAATTTTATCCCATCCTTATAATGGTTTTCCGGAAGCTCTGCAAAATAACCGTCTACGGCTGCTATGGCCTCTTCATTCGACGAAAAATGCTTTCCACGAAGGAATTGTTTGAGATTTCTGAAGGGATAGTAGTCACTGGGAGCCAAATCTGGTGAACACGGTGGATGTTCAAGCAATTCGTACTTTAATTCTTTGAATTTAGTCATCGTCAAAACACTTTTGTGAGCAGGCGCATTGTCTTGATGAAAAATAATTTTTTTCTTCTTTAAACCAGATCTTTTCTCACGAATTTTTTCATACAGCTGCTCCAAAAGGCTGCAATAATATACAGAGTTGATTGTTTTACCTTTCTTTTTGCATCCCAAAAAACTGATGCCATAACCTTCTTTGCTGATCGTTGTGACTTTTGGAGCTGAACAACCAGCTTCAGTCCACTGTAAACGTTCTTGTTTCAATTTAGGATCATGGTGGTAGATCCAAGTCTTATCCATAGTTATAAGACGACGCAAGAAGTCGGTTTTATTCGGCTTAAAACGCTCCAAATTACGCTGAGAAATTTGTTTTCGATCCAGTTTTTGTTGAACTAACTAACTTTCCAAACAGATTTTTCATACGTAATTCTTCATGTATAATATGGAGTACTCGTTCGTCTGAGATGCCTATGGCATTAGCAATTTCACGCTTAGTCAAACTTGGATCTTCACTAACCATATTATGTACCTGCTCAATGATTTCTGCTGTGGTTGCAGTTTTTGGTCTTCCTTCGCGTGGATTGTCTTTAAGGCTGGTACGACCACGTTTAAATTCACCAGCCCAAAATTCAACGGTGCGTTTTGAAGGTGAGGACTCCTTATACACTTCTAACAATCGTTCATAAATTTCCTTTGCTTTTAAACCCTTCAAAACAAAGAATCTAATGACTGCACGATATTCAATTTTGTCCATATTAAAAAAATATCAATGACACGTCAACTTCAAATGGCTTGTAAACAAAGAAAGAATTGACAGAATAACTTGCAATTTCGCATGTTTTCTCAGGACACTTATACCAACTTGAGAAAAAAAAAAGTTTGGAGTTGGCAGTGCCATCTCTTGGTGAGCGCAGGAACTTTTCAACCAACCTGTTATGTCAGAGAAAATTAAAAAAAAAATTAAAGTGTACTCATATAAGTACATTGGGCTTTATTGGGTTAATGTTTACCGTCTACTTATAAAAGACCAATATATATTTTTAATTTTTTATATTATATTTTTTTTTATCTAAATTTAACGTGAATTTACTTTAAAATTCTTAACATTGATAGGTAAGAGCGAAAGTTTAGCTATAGTTATTTTGTATTTTTCATAGAAAAAGTACAAAAAATTATAACTATAAAAAAATATTACACCTTTCGCAACTGCAACACATTTGAGAGTGTATGACTCAAAATTTTATTACACATCCCTCGTATTGAATTGACGACCATACAAATGGCGTGACGTTAATTAATACTTCACTTTAACAGCGTAACAAAATCACACAAAATATCGTGTATTGTTAACAAGTTTAAAAAGTGTGCATTTTTCTTTTTAATTTTAAAAAAATGTAGGAAAAAAAAATGTCAACTTCAATGAAAATTAATTAGCAATAACTGGAAAATGAATTTGTAATCAACATCAAAAGTAAATGTTATATAGAGGAAGGTGTGGTGAAGTGGGTAACACATTTTTCTAGTAGTTTGATAGTTCCGGTCCGAAGAGTGATTAGTGGTCTTACTTCTTATTCTAATCAAACTTATTAGTCTTAAACTAGATCTATTCAATTGAAGTGTATCTCTATTGCCTTTAATATTATAAGATAAGAATCATTTTGACTGTCTGATCAAGGACCCTATAAACCAGGATGAAATTCTTAGCCGATTTACAAAAAAAGTTAACCTCTAGCAAGACTTGTACCAATTCAAACATGTATACATTCACATCACAATCACTGTACTTGCACCTACAACCCTTGCTAGAGGCTAAATCAGCTAAGAATTTTGTGGTCTCGACTAAGAATTTTTTTGTAGTCGCACCATTTGACATCATATGGTAGTTTGTTCATCCTGGTTTATAGGGTCCTTGGTCTGATTTCCTCCTGTTCGTTCAGTTTTTAATGGCTGGTATCTCGTCCGGTATAGAGTCCATGTAGAGAATTAAAAAAAAAGAAAAATATTAAAAAAAAAAAAAATTTTAAAGCAAATTTTGCGAAATTTCAAAAAAAAAAAATAATAATTAAAAATGTTATAAATAGTTCGAACCATTTAGCTCATTCTGAGGCACCCTGTATCCATACACATAAGTATATAAAATAATAACGAGACTGAAACCGGTTCCAAAAATACATATCACGAGATAGGTGAAAAGAGGACCAGTTCCTAAAATCCTTCAACGTGACCAGTATAAAAGTCTTCATGTTCATGTTCTTTTGCGTTGGTTCTGTGATATGTTCCTTGGAGTTAGTTATGTGACATGTTATTTTTGATCAGTCCTGTGACATGTCACAGAGGGAAAATTACCCCGTTCTAGGACAAGCCCATGTTGAAGTAATCGGTCCTTTTCATATAAAAAAACCGGTCCTGTTTCCGGTCCTTATCACAAAGAACCGGTCACGTGACAAGATCTGGGATAGGTTCTTTTTCCTCCTCCGGCAGGGTGGTTTATCTTTCTCTAGGAGGGGATTTTGAGAAATTCTTACGGGAAGGGGCAAAAAGGAGAAAGTCTTCCCCTCTTGGGCTAGAAATCTGAAAATATGTGTTCCTCGGAGTATTGCTAACTCACTGATAAGACTGGATTTTTTTAAATTTCTATGGTGAGGGCCAAAAAGGGACCCCTTGACGGCCGTTAGAAAGCCCTTTACCTAGAAAACTTAAATTTTTAATATTTTTTCTGAATTTTTGCCAGAATGAGATAAAAAAATTAGAGGATGAAACTGGTGTTTGGGGAAGGGGTGAATTATCTCCCTTAACGGATTGTCCAAACCAATTTGGATAGAGGCATGATAATGAGGAGTTTAAACACTAAAAAAGAGGAACAGAATGGAATGGAACTAGGAACGAGTGGAATTGAAACAAGTGGAATTCAGACAAGGAAAATGAAATAGAATGAAACGGAGAACGAGTGGAATTGCAACACTAGACAAAGGGATCGAAGTGGAATGGAATCGAATGAGGAACGAGTGTAAATGAAATACTGAACAAGGGAAATGATGTGAAATGAAACGGGAAACAATTGGAATTAAAACACTAAAATTGGGGATTCAAAAGGGGAAAAAGTATCTCCCTTTACGGACTGCCTCAACGGCTTTGGCAAGAAACCTAAAATTTACATTTAAAGTCAAAGTTTTTAAATTTTTCTTTGAAACTATATTTTTATCCAGAAATTTTAAAATCGGTGTACATTTGTTTAAGTCCTGTGCTCCAAAAGCTTTTATAAACTTAGTGTTGGATTACTATAAATTTAATTTTCTAAATGCTTAGTTCCTCCTCTTTAATTAATTTGACGATTTTGTTTTAAATCGATCAGTTGCTTAAATGGTCCATATTTATTATCTCACTAAAATCTTTTGCTGCTTAAAATAATTTTTTTTTTAAACTAATTTCTTTTAAATTTGTTTATGTTTTTTTTTATCGAGACTGAGTTTAGGGACATTACGAATACTTACCTCTATTAATTGTAACAATAAAAAAAGAGCTTCAATTTAGTTTGTTTTAATAATGATTTATTTTGAATTGTTTTTAAAATGTTTGTTTTTATTTTTAATAATAATAATTAAAATTATATTTTAGGTCTGTTTTATTTTGAATTATTTATTAGGCAAATTTCATTATTTATTCCATTTTTTGTATAATTTTTTTAATTTTTTTCATTTGGAATAGTTTGTTGCTTTTCTCATGCCACTAATACTTTTGTTGTTGTTATTGATTTTATATTATTTATTAATTATTTTTAAATTTATAATTTTTTTTTAAAATAACAGTTATTTTTTTTTTAATTTTTATTTTGTTTTCTTGGTAGCAATTAATTAACAATTTTGTTTAATTTTAATTTATATTTTTCAATATTTTATTTCTTTTAATTTTCCCTTGATACGTAACAAATTATTATACTGCTTTTTAATTTGGTTAAAGTTTGTGTTTCTTACAAAAAAAAATCTAGAGTTTTAATTTGTTTTTTTTTTTTTAAATCAAATCATATTTAGTTTTGTTATTTGAAATATTGTTATAATTAGTTACTAGATTTTTATATTGTTAATTTATTTTTAAGTATATATCACTAATTTGACACATAAAGCAGTTGAGGGAGGGGGGTAAGGAATATATCAATAAATTGAAAGTAAAAACATCTAAAAATGTTTGCTAAAATTTATAAAAAAAATTAATTGGTAGAGATTTTTTTCTTTAAAATAAAAAGCAGTAAGTTAATAAATTTATTATTATTAAATTGAAATTTTGAAGAAAATATATAAATATATTTATTAATACCCAATGTTGGGCGCCATTTTTTATTTAACTTTGCATAACCACATAAACCTTAAAAATTCATTCAAAATCGTTGCTAGGACTTCAATTATTACAAATTTATTAACATTCTGCTTATTTATTCTTTGAATACTCTCTCTTGTATGTATTTTATTAAAATATATTTATTTAGTTTTGCTTGTATGTTTATTTTTTTTGTTAATTTTTTTTTTATATTTTTTAAGTAAAGTTTATTTTTTTTTTTTAAATATTTGTTTTAAAAAGTTATTTTTTTTTATTTGTTAATATTTATATGATAAATTTTCTAAATATTTTTCATGGTGGTATATTGCAGTCAGCGTTAAAGAGAAGGATTATGTAGGTTTTTTTTTTTATTTGTGATATTTTGTTATTCAGATTTATCAAATATCGTTTAAAGTTTAAATGTATTTGTTTTTTTTTATTTATTTATGTATTAGTTTATATATATGTTGGTATGTGTATATGTATTAAGCTGTGTGTACATTTATATATGTATATATTTTTATTTTGAATAGTATTTAAATACTTATTCAATATTTCAATATAAGTAGTTTACAAATATAGTAAGTAAAGGCGGTGGCTTTATTTGGACTCATTTTACAATACATATTTTTATTAATAATTTTGTTGCATTTTTTTTTCCTTCTTTATATTTTTATATTAAAAAGTTTAATTTTTACAATTATATAATTTTAGAATTTAATTTAAAATAAAAAGGCATATAATATTGTCTAAAACAATTATATAACAAAAAAAAAATATTTATAAATTATATAACTGTCTAAAATTTATACTTAAGGTATTTATAATAAAATCTTTTTATTAACAGTTTTTAAGGGTACGGTGGGGGAAGTGGATAGCACTCTTTTCTAGCTTCTAAAAATCAGCCACCAATATTTTTTGGCTCATTTGATAGATCCATTCCCAAAAAAAAGTTAGTCATTTTTATTTCTTGTTTTAAATTTCTAGTACTAGTTATTTTGTTGGGGGGCGGAGATTATTCCTCTATTCGCTCCTTGTGGTTAAGAATTTCACAACAACAGTGTTAGTAAATGTCTACAACAGACTAACAGTCTATACATTTCAAAATCCTAGCTCATACTCCAGGGAATATATATTTTAAATTTTAGATTTTAATCCGAATGAATTTGTCTCTCCACATTTTTTAAAAATCTCATTTTAGTGGATGTCTACTACACAGAGAAAACTGATTTATCGTATCAACCGAATTTTTCGCCAACTGAATACTTTGGTTGCAGCAACCGAATTATTTGGTTGCAGCAACCCAAAAATTTGGTTGTCCCAACCAAATGTTTTACTGATACAATTGAAATATTTGGTTCCAATCGAAATTCTGTTGCATTAACCAAATTTCGGTTGCGACAAACATATCGGTGGATCCAAACAAATCATTCGGTTTTCAAGAAATTCGATTGTTGCAATGAATCTGTTTTTTCTCTGCATGCATGGCACTAATTACTTAAGTGGACTAATTAATTGTTTATTTCATTACCATCGCTAAAACAGAAAAATATGTTTAAATCACACTAAAATCCAGGCTTACTTCTTTCTATTTTATTTCTTGTGTGTACTGTTTCAATTTCAATCGTTCCTATTTCATTTCTTTCTTGTGTTTGTGTGTTTTAATTTCACTCGTTCCCCGTTCCATTTCAGTTCGTTCACCTTGTCAGGTATTTCAATTTCACTCCTTTCGCTTTCATTTCCTATTAATTTCTCTTGCCTAGTGTTCCAATTTCACTCGTTACCCGTTCCATTCCACTTCGTTTCTCTTGCCTAGTGTTCCAATTTCACTTGTTACCCGTTCCATTACATTTCGTTTCCCTTGTCTAGTGTTTCAGTTGCCCTTATACCCCGTTCCATTCCATTTCGTTTTCCTTGTCTAATGGTTTTTTTTCTACTCATTTCCCGTTCCATTTCATTTCGTTTCCTTGTCTAGTGTTTTAATTCCTTTCGTTTCCCGTTCTTTATCATTAACTTTCCCTTGCCTAATGTTTCAATTTCACTTGTTTCATGTTCCAATACATTTCGTTCCCTTTATCTACTATTTCTATTTCACTCGTTTCTCAATTTTAGTGTTTGAACTTCACGTCTTTAAATTTCAGCTTTCTAGCCAAAGCGGTTTGGACGTAAAGTTGTGAGGTTGGGGGGTGGGAATTTTCCCCTTTCAAACCATCATTCTGGCGAATATTCCAAAAAGAGCCTGTAGTTGAATAAACACATCTTTCAAAGTATTTATGAACATTTCATCAGTAATTATGAAGAAGTTTGATGAAGCTTTTTTAAAACTATTTAAGTTAATAAAATTGCAAACTTTATGAGAATTACAAAAAGCAGTGTTTTGCAATCGAAATAAATAATTTGTAAGAGTTTTTTTTCTGTTTTTTTTATTATGAAAGAATTTTCATATTTTTTTTAAACCATTATATTTATCAAGTTTTAATGATAAATGATTAATTAAACAGTTTCATCACTATGACTAAATTTTCTTCAATGAGTGTAGGAATATGTACCTAAAATAATTTTGCCTTTTGCTTAAATTGGTAATGGTACTTTCTCGAACTATGAAATGGACATTGAACTATAGATTTTTTTTATCAAAAAATCAAAAGCGATAATCATGTCGATTAAGATATTTTGGCGGTCAAGGCTCAATATCATAATTAAATTTTAGAGAAATTCTTGACAATGATTTATTCAATAGGCTTAAATTTTATTATCATTATTGAATCCCAATAAAAACAATTCAGATTAGCATAGCCCACATCATAAGAATTATATTTTGATGAATTTGGCAAAATTGGACTAGGTGCCTGAACACCAAGATCCAAAGTAAATTTTTTTTTTGATATATTATGTTGTTCATAAAAATTATGATAATTACTGAAGATTTTAATACAACTTAACTAAATCACACTCTAAAATCTAAAATTCATACTTAAAGATCTAAAATTCATATTTAAAGATTTAAAATTCATATTTAAAGATCTAAGATCTTAAATTCATATTTAAAGATATAAGATCTAAAATTCATATGTGGATTCACAAAGACCCACAATTTTTTTAAAAACTTTAAAATATCCAATAGCTAAAACTTTTGGAAATATTACTATTAAAATTGTTACTTAATAAAAAGATTTTATTATATTTTTGTTTAACAAATTTCTATGATATTTAAAAATCATAGGCAACTAAAATTTATCTACATTTAATTTTTTTTAATTTTTTCTACAAAAAGTTACTAATCAATCTATAATACTGTACTAACTTGTTTTTATATATAAATTTAACTAAAATGTTTTATTATTATTGACTATATTTTTTTTTTTTTATAATTATATGTATATATTTATAATTTTTAACAACTACATTTTGTTGTAAGTTTAACTTGAAATTGACTTTAGGATCATTTGTTTTTGTTTTAAATATATATAATCTTATTATGTATTTGCAAACGAAATAATTTAATTTATTTTTTTTTAAATTTAAGCAAACTTAAAATAAAAACTAAGTGCATTTAAAAAAAAATACTATAAAATATTTTTTTTATAATTAATATGCCTGGTGTATAAATACATACTTATTAATTATTATTTATGTTTTTCCTTTAAAAAAAAAATTTCCCTAAATATTGCTTTGTAAAATATACAATTTTTGTGTTTATTTAGCTTTGAAGCTGTTGTTTTTTTTTTATATTAATATTCCCATATTAATTTATTTTAATACAATAATATTTCTACGTACTATTAGATGAACAAGTAAATGCATGCAAGTTTAAAGAAAAATAAAAAGAAAAATTGTTTATAATTTCTATTAAAATGGACATGGAGTTAAATTTTGTTTGTCTTTTTTTAAGTTTTTTTTTTTTATTATTATAATTTAGTTAAATTGAAATGATTTATTTTTTTTTTAAGAAAAATGTTATGAATAGTTCTAAATATTATTTATAAGAATAGTTTAATATGTTGTCAATTTACTTACCATAGTTTTGTTTTATTATTATTTTTTTTATATATTTTTAAAGGTGGGCTTAAGTAGCTTTAGCTGTTAAAGAAATAATTCATTGTAGTAAATTATGCCGAAATTAAAATACAAAATTTTGGTCCCTTAACAGAGTATAAAACATAACGAAATGGAAAAAAAATAAAAAGATTTAATTAATAATAAAATAAAAAATATTTTTTAAAAGTTGTTGGTATCTTACATATATCAATAGAAATTTACAAGTTGACCAAAATTCAATGCCAATTTACAATTTAATGATTTGCTGCTATTCTATATATATTTTTAACAAAATTGAACTTTTGTTGCCATAGCGATTTGAAGTATTGATTTAATATAATTTAAGCTAAACTTCTTAAAAACATTTAAGCTTTAAATGGCATCTAATGTGGGTACCTACGGCGTATGAGTGTTATGAAATTTAAAATAAAAATTAATCATACGTTTAGTAAACCTACAAAAATATACCAATGAGTACCCAAAAATTCGGTAAAAATTTAAATTTTGAACGGAATGCTATTATTAAATTGCTATAAATGAATTACTTTTCGGCAGGGGTGATTACTCAGAAAAAATTATTGAAAAACAAAATTTGAAATAAATATTTTTTTTTTAATATTTACTTTATTTTCAATTTTCGGTAAAAATTTAAATTTTGAACGGAATGCTATTATTAAATTGCTATAAATGAATTACTTATTGCAGGGGTGATGACTCAGAAAAAATTATTGAAAAACAAAATTTGAAATAATTTTTTTTTTTTAAATATTTACTTTATTTTCAATTAAAAGTTTAATCATATCAAATATTTTTTTATTTAGTAATGAACTTGTTGTTAAAAATATTCTAGTTTAGGGTTTTACAAATTTTAATTCTTTTATAAGGCCACCCTTTACTTTTCTTGAATATTTATTTTTAATTTTTAGCAAACAAAATGTGCGAAAAATTATTTTAGAAAAAAGGAAATTTTGGGTATTCAGGTCATGTACGAGGTGGCTAAATAAATTCTAAACTAAATAAAAATTGGCAAAAGGTTTTAAATTTTTTTTTTCAAAAAATACTTGAAAAATTTTTAAATTTCGTAAAAATTTGAAAACCCGCACCCACCCCCAATAATTTGTTAAAGATTTTTGGGTATTTTAACTAGGAAAATGGGTGCATGAGAACAAACTTTTTTTTGGCAACACTGAGGATACGCATGCATAGTGCATTTTGAAATCTAGACCGGTTAATATAAGTAAAAGTAAAGAAATAAAAAAATATTTTTTTAGAGTTTATAATGTTTAATAATAATAATAATAATATTAATATAATATTTTTTGAAAATTGAATATTTTTTTTAACAATAAATTGTGAAGTGTTACAGCCGTATGCATAGACATTTTATTGATTTTTATATTACACTTATAAATCAAATTAACATGTGAAACAACAACAAATTTTCTTTAGAGGACTGTTATAAGAATCAAAAAAATGTTTATGCATATGACTGTTAGATTAGATTTATTAATAAATTGTAAAGTTAAGCGATAGATTCTATTCAGAATATACATTTTTTTTTTTAAATTTCTCTTACTTCTAGAATAATTTTTCGCAAATTTTTGTTAGCTAAAAATCAAAAAAAAAAAAAAAAAAAGGTAAAATAATGCAAAAAAATATGTTTTCAATAAACATTATTTCCCTAAATAAAACACTAAGAAATTATATTATATTAGCTAGAATATTTATTAAATAATTGAAAGCTGGAATTTCAAACAAATATTTTATTAAAATTTTAATTAATTAAAAATTAAAGTTTTAATTGATATAATTAAAACTTTAATTGAAAATGTTAAAGATTTTCCAATAAAAATTTAATTCATATAATTAAAAAATTAATTTAAAAAATTTCAATTAAATTAAAAAAAAAATTAATTGATATAACAAATTTTTTAGTTGGTCCAAATTCAATTAAATTTTTAATTATATTTACAAATAATTTTAATTGAAATTTGATTTTAGTTTTTTCTGTGTAGGCGAGATTTAAATGTTGTTTTGAATTCAGTTTCCAGTGCCGTTACCTTTTAGGGCCGATAATCGACAACATAGCGATATTACAACGCAGTAAATATCAGGTGATATTTTGTAGTCTTGGCTACACAAATGATAAAATAAAACTATTGTTTCAAAGTTGTTATATACTGATTTGGAATAAAACGAATTTTTTCGATTTATTTTTTTATAGCAATTTTTTGATAAATTTTTGAACCTGTTCATTTTCTAATGATAAATTTTTTTGCGGAATTTTATATGGAATTAGTACTAATGGATTTATGTTCTTTTAAAATAATTATTCCATTTTTTTGTAAATTATTCCACTTCTTCTTTTTTTAATGAAAAATGAGCAAACCAGTGCAATTTTTAAAAACTGTCTAAAATACTTAAAAATTCCAAAGATGTTTCAAAAATCGTGAGAAGTCGATTAATAAAATTTTGTACATCATTTTGATAGATATTTAGTTGCTTTGTCAATAAATTAATTTTGAGAAAAGTCTTAAGTTATATACAAAGCGGAAAAAAATGAATTTTAATTACTTTTACCACCACTACGGGGCGCGTTAAAAGCAGAAAAGAGCGCCCGGTAGGTTAGTTGGTAGCGTGCTAGCTTATCAGTGCGGGGGTCGTGGGTTCAATTCCCACCAGAGGCTCTGGTCTGTTTTCGCTACAAGGAGCCGAAGGCCTTTGTTGCTAGTGCTCGGTTAGGGTATTAACATATAATTTGTAATTGTATCATTAATAAATAAAATAAATAAATAAATAAAAGCAGAAAAAAGAACTATATCTTTTTTACCAAATTTCGTCGAAAAATTCCCAAGGAATCAATAAGTGATGCAAACATGGTCTGTTCTTGTAACATAACTTTTAAATCCTACCTCACTACATTCAGAAGACAGTAAACAGTTGAGGCCACAGAATTTGTTGCCAATCAAATTCTTGCGGTTACGACAACTATTTTAATATTAAATTTTTATATGTAATTTTTGACTACACAGAAAATCTAAAATCGAGCTTCAATTAAAATATTTGTAAATACAACTAAAAATTTTATTGAATTTGGACCAGCAAACGAATTTCTTATGTCAAAAATTTTTGTTTTTTAAAATTAATTGAAATTTTTCAATTATTTTTTTAATCGTATCAATTAAATTTTTAATCAAAAATCTTCAACATTTTCAATTAAAGTTTTAATAATATCAATTAAAACTTTTTATTAAATTTCTAACCAAAAATCAATTAAAATTTAAATAAAATCTTTAATTGAATTTCCAGATTCAAATCAATTAAAATTTTAATAAAAATTTTTTGGCACTAATTTTTTCTGTGTAATTCAACAAAAATATTTATTTCAATTCAATTGCTGAATTTTGAATTTGAGTTTTAATTTGTTTTGTTTTATTTTTTAATTGTCGGCATGCCCGACATTAATTTGTTTTGCTAATTTTTACTTTAAAAACTTTGATGTCATATTTGTGAGCGGCCCCAAAAATTTCCGATAAGTTATTTATAATAAAACTGATTACATTTTATAAAAAAAGTAATTAGTCATATTACGAGTAGATCCACAATTTTTGTATTTAAAGATTTCAAAAACACTTGAATGGCCAAATACCAAGCGAATATGTTACAAGTGTAACCGATAGAAGTATCTTAAGTTCCACTATTTGGCTTTTTAAAGTAGAGATACTCACCTTTTTTTGAAGCTAAGCTACAACTTTTTACGTCAAGCTTAATTTTGAAAAGCCATTAACTTGAGTTAAAGTTAACTCATCAGCGTTAAAATGAAACAATAAATGTTTCATTATAACGTACCAGATCTAGAAATCTATGAATAAAATCTACAGTATGTAAAACTACAACCACAATATTATTTCATTAGAAACAAGTTTAAGCCAACTTTTTATAAATTTGATTATTATATTTTTTTTTAGGAAAAGCATGTATTCATTTATATTGTTTTCTATTTGAATTAAAAAAACAATTGCAGTTAATTTTGTACAATTTTAAAAACAGCTTTTATATTCAATGCGGATTATATAAATTTTAAATTATAAAATATTTTCATATGTTTGCTGCTTTACAATTAATTACAATTTATTATTTGGCAATTTTATTTTAATTTAAATTTTTGGGCCAATAAGAAACAATTTCCCAATGATTCTTTGTAATATTGATTGCTAACAAATTATGCTACGATTTTTTTTTATATTTATATTGCATGTTATTGATTCCAGCATATATTGTATGAAATTGAACATATTTGTTCCATTAAAAAGATACAGTGAAATCATTCTCAATACTTTTGGGCAAATAAAAATAAGAACATTTTTATTAAACATTTAAATTAGAGCAATTTAAAAATATTTCCTTTTCAAAACGGAAAAAAATATTTAAAAAAATCGTCAAAATATATTTACGCTCTGACATATATTATTGATAATAGCAAAGAAAGTTAAGAGTCCCTTCTTGCAAAATAAGTTAATAGTTTTGCTTCAGCAACACAGGAAACCGTCAGGACACGTTTTATGAATATGCCTCTAACTCAAAAACTACACAATGAAAACAGATTCATTGCCACAATCAAATTTGTATAAATTTCACAATTTTTAAAAACCTGAAATCGCTGTAACTTCTAATGTAATAACACTGGATCAACAATTTGATTTGATTACTGGATTTTTTGGAAAAAAAAATTGGAATATCTTTGCCATAGTAAGTTGTCAATGACAAATATATTGTATAAATATTATCGATATCTGAAGAAAGAGCATTAGAGGGTTAAGTGTACAGCGATTTTTTTGTTAATTATTTTTTTAAATATATTTTTGGGCCATTTTATACTTTCGGTCCACCATATATTTTGTGATATTTTTCACCAGATGCTTAGAGGTGAATAATATTTTATGTTCACCTCAATCATTTGTTGTTCACCACTTTAGTTGTTTTTCACCTTATAAACTTCTTTATCTCCCACACAGTGGGAGATATTAACATGAATTTATGCTGTAGATTAAAAAAAAGTTTAGAACAAACATTTGAAATGAATGGTTCTACTTCATCAGCAACTTGTTTTGTTTAATAAATACTTTAAGAATCCAGGTTGAAATCAAAAACTGTAATAATAGAATATAGAATTGTTAAATTTCCTTGTTATTAGTCAAATTGTGTGTTGTTTCGGGTTTTTTAAATTGTTTTCAACAATCATGAATTATTAAACCAAAAAGGAGCATGGACACTGAGGAAACCGAAAATACTTGTATTTTATTCTGCTGGCTCTCATTGAGTTTTTTCAATTTTATTCTCTATAATTTAGTAATAAAATTTTTCATGTTTTTTTTACATTTAAACAATTTAAAAAGATGTAAAATCGAACTTAAATTTATGTTTGGTTAATAGCGGATATTGCACAGTAAAAAATTCTTTAATTATCAATTTTATTAAAGTTTTAACGTTTTCTTTAATGGGGTTTCAACAAATTATATAAACAAGATAATTAGAATCGCCTATTAAAACAATAAATTTAATGTGGTTGATAGAGGGTATTGCATTCAAAAATAAATTTGAATTTTTTTTAAATTTTGTTCTCTATAATTTAGTAATTTATCATGTTTCTTTACTTTTGAATAATTTAAAAAGATGTAAAATCGAACTTAAAATTATTTATTTAATAATATATTTTAATTGTGACGCTATGGTTGATAGAGGGTATTGCAATTGAAAAAAATCAATTTAGTGTTTGGTTGATAGAGGATATTGCACAGTTACAAATTCTTTGATTTTTAATTTTATTAAAGTTTCAACGTTTTCTTTTATAATTTTTCAAGAAATAATAATAAACAAGATAATTATAATTGTAAATTAAGTCGATAACCTTAATGTGGTTGATAGAGGGTATTGCATTTAAAAATAAATTTTATGGTTGATGGAGAAATATCAAACATAAAAAAAAAATATTACTAAAATAAATTTTTTCTCTAAAATTTTTGTCAGCTTTCATCAAAAAGTGATTTTTAAGAAATTGGTTCATAGAGGGTATTAAATTTAAGGTTTTGATATTTTAGTTTATAGAAGTACTACAAGTTTTTACATTTCTACCCCCATAATTGGGATTGATATGATATTTCAAGGTTTTATGAATTTTATTAATGACACTTTTGAGGTCGGAATAGTACCACTTTTTTTTGTGAATTATTTTTTTTCAATTTTTTCAAGTAAATGTTCTTAAAGATTGTCAAAATTTTTTAAATTTTAATTTCATTGTATTTCACAGCACTGTGCAATCTATATATTTGCATAGAAATAATATAAATATATTTTTAAAATCATCCATCTAAATTAAAATATTCTTTTTTTTATCACTTTTCATTGTGTATGTATTTGTTGTAAATTGCAGATTGTTTTTTTTTATTGTTTTCATAAAATGAATAAAAATATATATGTATATAGAAAAAATAAAATGTCCAGTGATTGGTTTGTGTGGTGTTTGTTTTTTACACGTTTTTGTAGTCATGATTGGAAAATTTAATCAGCTTAAAAAAAAAAACGAATCAATAATCCAAATGAAAAAGATAAAACCTATAAACATATTTAAGGTTTAAATTTATGGTTCGGTGAACAAAGTTGACAAAAAATGGCACTTTAAAATGAGATAATCCATTTAAGGAGTTATCTGAGTTACATGAGATAATTAAAAAAAAAAAACATTTTAATTTTGTAAAAAAGTTACATGAATAATATCTCTGTGTGATAGATAACCTTGTACTTTTGGAATAATTTGTTTTTATTATTTATTTACAACTTGAAATAAAAATGACAAAAGACAAAGAAGTCCTTCGGCATAATTAATTCAAGTTGTAAAAAATTCTCTATTACGAGAAGTCAACTTATGGAAATCGATACAAAAATCTTGAAATTTTGTTTTGGATTTCTCTAGCTTTACTACATTTTTATATACGTCAATTATATGGGTTCTTCATAAAACATCTGTGGCGTATGAGTGTTATTAATATGAAAAAATAAATAAATCATACGCCACCTATCTTACCACTAGGGGTTTAACTAATCAAAAAAAAAAAAAAAACAAAAAACGGTTCTTTGGGCAAAAATGCAAGACAATGGAAATTTTTTCAATAAATTTTCTATTGTTTCTAAAAAAAATATTTTTAAGAGAAATATCTAAGAAAGTGAAATATTTTCTGTCGTAAAAATTCTTTAAGAAGTTCGTTTAGTTTTTCAATTTTTTATATACATCCAACAGTTTTTTTTAGGCAAAAATGTAAGACAAGCGAAATTTTTTCAAAAAATTTTCTATTTTTTCGTAAAAAATATTTTTAAGAAAAATATCTAAGAAAGTGATAAAAATCTTTGAAAAGATCTTTTAATTTTTAAATTTTTTATATTCATATAACGAATAATATTTTGTATAAAGTGTTTGATGTTTAATATTGATAAATAAAAGGAGGAAAATGATGATTTCATTTAAATCTCCCATTCTTAAATCCCTTGTCAATTTTGTCTAGACTTTTATTTACAATTAAATTTCAAATTCTATTTTTTTTATATAATTATGTATTGCTTTTATGTGTAGCAAATAATTATAGCAATTCTGTTATAAATTTAATTTTATTTGCTGAAAATTATTCTTGTGTTTGCATTTTATTATGCCACCAATCCTCATTTATAAATTTTAATTAAATATAATGTTAACATTTTGAATAATCACATTCAAAAAAATATGTACTTTGAAAATACAACAGTTGTTAAATTTAGTATATTTGTTTATTGTATATTGTATGCATAATAAAAATATTTTTATTAACATATATTTCTTGCATTAAATAAACAATAGTACACTGTGGCCAATATCAATTTTAAGTTGGCAAATACAGTAGTAAATTTAGCTTTACAGCATACTAAGATACTAATATCGATTTGAGGTAAATTTGAAAAAGAATTTAGGATTAAATTGTTTTGTGAATTATATCTAAAGGACGAATGGCAAAATTAAAGTGCTTTCCCAATAGGTTTTTGTAAATTGTGTATTTTATAATAATAAAATTGTGTCCAATTATAAGCAGTATACTCATGTTTAGTAAAATTAAATATGTACAAAATTCTTAAATTTTTCATTAATTCTTAACCGAAATCTAAGAAAATTTGTGGAGAGCGTCCTAAAAGTTGTTTTTAAAAATGTAAAGATTTATTTACGAAATGATTATAGTTAATTCCAAAACGGGCCATATAACTAAAAAACTATCACAATGCAATTTTAGAACCCGTGTGATGCCATATGCAATCTTTGGCATTAAATGGGTTAATTTGCTATTTATTTTACCTTTTTTGTAAATACTAATTTGATAGAAAGTATTTTTTTTTTTCGGGGATTTTAAAGAATCTCAAAATTACTTTGATGTCTAAAGATGTATCGTTTCGAATATCACATTTAAGCTTTTAATTTCTATGACATGATATTGGATATTACTTGTCACAAAACTCTGCTACATAGACTAATCTATATTTATCGATATTAATAATGGACCTAAGAATTTGTATACAATACCATCTATGAACCAAAAGACATTTTTCAGTAGGGTAAAACAAACTGATTTATGAACAAATTCCTAAATCAATGTCTTACAGTTTTTTTTTTAAATAAAACACTGAATAATATAATATTTTAAGTTAATCGCGATGTTATGGTTGATAGAGGGTATTGCAATTGAAAAATTTACTTAAAAGTTTTATATGAAAATCTAAAAATATCTCTAGAAATTTATATATGAAATGGGAAGATGTCTGAAAAATCATTCCAATGCAATTTTGGATATTATTGAAAGATTCCTTATAACGACACACAAGACATTCACAAAGTTAATTCCATCTGGCATCCAAATTTACTTTTGATTGAATGATTTTTTTCTTTAGCAGATATATACAACCAATTTAAATAAAAAAACAAATTGAAATTTTTTGAATATTTTTTTGAAACAGACAGCAAACAAAATTTAAATTTGTAATAACTGTTACGGACTCAAATAAACCACAAGTTTCCGTTTTGTGGGTAAATTTTTATTAAATTTCAAACAAATGAAAAAAATAAATGAAACTGAAAAAAATCGGTAAATGATAGTACATTATTTCGAACAAATGTATAAAAAAGTTAATATAGATATTTCTTTGAAAAATAAATGTATCTTCCTTAATTTTTAAATGGAACGGAAAACCTTTTTATTAAACTACAAACAGTTAACTACATAATTTTCTGAGTGTAGAATCTTCAAATATTTCTACTTGAAAAAGTCCTTAGAATTGAAGTCTTCAGAATCTATTATTGTTTCTTTCTTAGAATCTAAGTTTTTGAGGAATATATGAATTTACCTAACAAACATTATGCAGAATCTGAGAATTTTAGTTTATGAAAAAGTCCATAGAATCTAAAAATGTTTTTATCAGATACATAAATTTCTAAATATCTAGTATATTGTGTAAGAACCTTTTCGTACAAAAAAATTTTGGTTCTACAAACCTTTTT
Organism: Eustalomyia histrio; assembly: GCA_949748255.1. Classification (NCBI taxonomy): domain Eukaryota; kingdom Metazoa; phylum Arthropoda; class Insecta; order Diptera; family Anthomyiidae; genus Eustalomyia; species Eustalomyia histrio. Next base: position 115,363,754 of record OX456527.1, read on the forward strand.
TTTATAAAAAAAAAATATTTTATTAATATTATTAGAACTTTTTACAAGCAATGAATTAGTAAATATATTTTTTTAAGAAATATTTCTTGTTGTTTTTATTGAAACGAATTAAAAAATATAAAATCTCTGTATGGAATCTTTTTGGCAATGAATTGATTAGTGTAAATAATATTATAGGTATAAGAAAATCCTTTAAAAAAATATTCAAAAGTTTAAAAAAAAATTAACTGGATCTTAATGCGATAATTGATAAAATGTTTTAATGTCCTGTGAAAGGTATTTTCTACCCTTCTGACAATTGTCCAGTTTTAGTAAACAATATATGATTATTTTTTTTAAACATTTTGTAGTAAAAACGAACTGACAGTTCAGTCAAAATTTTGGTTTTTATGAAAACAAGACAATATTATGACCGTAAATGTCAAAATCATGTTTTATTTTATGTATAATTTTGTATTGATTGTTGCCAGCATTTTATGGTTGAATCATCATTTTTTTTCATGGTCAGAATTTTCGTTACCACAGTATGGTTACAGCCAATCATGTTATAAAATAGAAGGTGTCAATAATAAAACACTAAAATATTTACTATAAAAATGATGGTAGCGACCATCATTTTTGTTGCGGCAGTAGAATTTTTATTATCCAAACTTAATTTTGTTCATTAAATTCAAACCATTCGATTAGCAATAATTTCAGTTCCCATGGAAATACCGAAAAATATATAGGAACATACATGGTCTTGAACATGATCATATATGATGATGTATATTTGAATATATAACCATACATAAGCTGATATATGACCATACATCTTTGGATCCAAAATTTGAGGGTATATGGCAGTATATATTTTGATATATGTTCATATATGGTCATGTATGATTCATATATGATCATATATACCGTAATAATTTCAATAATTTCAGTTCCCATGTAAAAATCAATAAAAGTATGAACATACACGATCACACAGGATCTTGTATATGGTCATACATGGGTTTATATAATCATATATGATCATGCACAGTTCAATGAATTACCATACCTGAGCTGATATGGATCCGAAATTTGAGGGTATATGACCGTATATTTTGATATATGTTTATCTATGATTCATATATGAACATATACCCTATAATTTCGGATCTAAAGCTATGTGGAAATATATGAGATCATGTATGGTCATAGTATATTGAACTATTGATGTATATGATCATATGTGTCCTTGTATGTTCATATGCCACCCAATGTATGCTATTATATATTTCGATTTTTACATGTGTTGGCATCATTATATATAATGTTTTTTTTTGTTTATCTCTCTTTTATTTGCTTTGCATTTTGATTGCATTATTTAACATAATATCTTTGTTTTAAGTTTATATCATAATAACTGAATGTATAAAAAAGTCTATTTGTGTTATTAATTAAGTTTTTATTGTATTTTTTTTTTGCAGAAATAAACAATTAAGTGTTAATATTAATCAATATACAATTATCATCAATTAAAGTATGTGTATATTTTAAACCAATAATAAATATTGTACATAATACTTAATTATATAAATTTAAATGGAAAACCAATTAAATTAATGAGGGGGATTCATGCAATAATTCCATAATTTAATTTTTTAATCTGATTCAATTTTTCAATGAATCGCTTTGCAAAGTACGTTTTATTGATTGAATAATTTTATTTTTTATTCAATCAATAAAAAAAAATCAAAAAGTCATATTTAGATTTTTATCGATTCTTTTGATAAAATCAAATTGATTAAATTTCATCAAATTATTTCAACCAAAAATGGTTAATATTTTGCGAACTAAGTTAGGTTAGAGGTGGAGCTGGCTGGTCAAAAATACCTCGCATAAAATTTGACCAATAATTAAATTCAAATTTAATATGGGAAATGGCATCAAATGTGTCAGTTAAAATCCCAGTTATTAATTCATTATCTTACTTTATTCAATATTAAATCATTGAAAGAGTTTATAAATGAATAATTGATTAATAAAATAAATAATTTTTAAGCGTATTAATTTATAAAAGAATGACGTTTCTTTTATATTATTTTTTTTGTTTGTTTTTTTTAGAAAAGATCACAATCAGACATGGCAAACATGGTAGATTTGTACTTTTTTTTGGTACATTTTGACCTTGGTTGGTACCGTGGTACTACCACGGCTCATTTAGTACAATTTGAAATTTTTGAAAATTTCAATTTATAACTTGATAAAACAACATAACATAAAGTCGACTTTTTTTTAAAGCAACTTTAAATTAAAAACCTGTTTTTATTTATTCATCTACTATAGTAAAAATAAATTCAGTTTTAAGTTGAACCGGCTCTAAATTGGTGTCACATCAAATGTACCAAATGTTTGCATACACATTGTACTGAAATATTCGGAAGTGGCAACATTGAACAGCTGATTTTAAATTACCTCTCAAAACAAAAAAAAAAAAAAAAAAGGAAAAAAGTGTATTATTGTTAAAAACTATTAAATGCCTTTAAATTTTTTAATAGCAAATCCTGAAAAGGTAAAATTGCCCTCCAAGGGAGGCGGACACACAGAAAAAAGGTGTTACATTTATAAAAATTATAGTAAAATTTTACAAAGTTTTGTGGTTAACGATAAATTTTGTTTCACCCCGTCAATTTTAATTTTTTTAAGTCTTTAGTGTCTAATATAAAATTTTTTAATAGATCTAAATTTTTTAAATGATCTCAATAGATCTAATTGCACCAGATCTAATTAGATCTCAAAATTGGGGACAAATTTGAGTTCGAATTAGATCAGATCAAAACTAGACAGATCTAGCACACCATATATAATCAGGTCCAATTTGTTCTTATATGTCCATCAGGTTTAATAAGAAATTAAAAAACACTTATTTTTGTTTACATTTTTATTTTGTTGCTTTGATAACGGCTCACATGGGTGATATAGATATGAACAGATCTGGCACCAGATATGATCTCATATGAGCATATTTTCATATCTGGCAACGAAAATCAACAAATTTTACAGATCCCTTTAGATATGAACATATCTTGTACAAGATCTCTTTAGATCTGTCCATAAAGTGGACAAATTTGATAAGTGGACATATTTGATAATATCTGACATCATATCTAATTAGATTCAAGCATATCTAATTAGATTTTAGCAGGTCTGATCAGATCTAAAGTTTTTTAAACGGGATTTTATAATAAACAATCGAAATATTTATATTTGATGATGTATAAAACATAGTAATTAAAATACATAACAAATTGTAAAGTTAACATTCCAGGACTGATTTAATATTTTTGCATAAATGTGATAGACATATGACGTTGATGCTATATACGATATTACATGCGATATTTTGTTTAAATTCAAATAAGCAAAAGCGATTAACAACAGAAAATGAAATGTTCAACATTTCATTAGTCAATTATATCTAAAGTTTCTGTTTATTTATTTAAAAAAAAAAAAAAACTAAAAGCTTATTTTAGAACATCCACTAGAAAAATTTTCAGATATTTGGAATTATTTAGTAATTTTTAAAATTTTAAAACAAAAAAGTTTCAAACGCTTCCCTGTAGGAAATGTCGATAGTGAAACTGTATTGATTCACTAATGACTTTGTCACCAGTACTACTGACTAATTATGCCCCAGGCAACGCTTTCTGCTGTAGACATTTAACATGTGCATGTCATTGCGAATCTACACAAATATTGACTAGGTGTTGACATTGGAACCAGAGTTTCACTAGTACCCCTAAACGAAATGTCGATAATGAAACTGTACTGATTTATTATTGACTTTGTCACCAGTAGTACTGACTAATTATGCCAACGATCTCTGCTGAAGACATTTAACATGTGCTTGTCATTGCGAATCTACACAACTATTGACTAGGTGTAGACATTGGAACATTTTAGTAATTCTAGTCTACACTTTTGGAACTTTTTACTAGATTTCCACACTATGAAAGAAATAAGCTGAAACAAGGTGCATTTATTTTGTTAAATTAGATATTTTATTAATAATTTTTTTTTTTTTAAATTTCATTAAATTAAAGAAAATGTTTGTGCAAATTTATTTTTGGAGTAGACAAATCTTCAAAAGACTGTAGAAAATCACCCATCGGCTCCGTAAAATCTTCATCAGGCTCCACAAACTCTCTAGAGTTGCAACTTTCACTAAAAATTGTTGCCCCTTTTCTATTATTTTTATACAAAATTAATTGTTTTTTTTACAAGTCTTTTGTAATTTCATTATGCTCATTATATATTTTCTTCAAATTTATATATTTACATTTTAAATTCATGTTTCTTTATATTTTTATTAAAAACTTTAATTTTGCATGCAGCTATGCACATGTATTTTCAACAAAATAAAATAATAAAAAAATCAAGAACAAGCACTGCCTTGCAGCTGCAAAAAAGGAATGTAAACAGTATAGACGCTTTGTGGACATGTCACCAAAAATTCAACCAAAATAGTCGACAAAAGTGCTGACCTGTAGACACTTGACCCTTCCTACAGGGTTTTGAATCTCATTTTTGACGCACACAGAGAAAATATATGATTGTAAGATGATCATCGTTTTTGCAGAAGAAGCTTTCTGCTCCAACAAATAAAATAATATTAATTAAAAAGACAAAAAAATTAAAAAAGAAAATAGAGTGATAGAGTGATAGAAGGAGGAATCATTTTGTAGTCACAACCCGGTCTACCAAAGAAGAAATATTGTTGAAGAACGTCATAACCAAGACAGTGACAGATTTTAGTCGAAAGTAAAATTTAAAAAATTTAACAGTTTATAAATGTGTAGCACAAAATGATCATTATATGATTACTAGGAATAAAGTATGAACATATAGAGATTATTATGATTATTAGGATCATAATATAATTCTGTTGAATTACCTATATTTTTTTGTGTACTTTATGCTTTTATCATAAATTTTCATAATAAGCTGACACAATAAGAGCCTTATATTTAAAGATCTTAAATATGGTTAAGTATGACAATAATATGATATCATTAGGGGATAATTTAAGGTTGATATCATGATAAAATTTAAAAGTAAAGTTGTCACAAATATTTAATACAATAATATGATTGTTGCAATCATAAACCCAAAAATATATGATGCTCTTAGAATATGGTCATATCAAACATATTTTTTTCTTTGCTTGCACTGTATTAATTATTTCAATTTAGATAATGTGATAACTTTTATTAATAATTTTTTTATATATTCTGAACTTATTTTAATCTAATTTTTCTTTTCTTTCAGGTAAGACATTTTTATTGGACACTTTTATAATATGTGAGTAGCATGATATCTTAAATTTTCAAAAATAACACTACTTAACAAAAATCGACCTCTCTCGGTGCTGTCTCGGTTTTTGGCCATTTTTGAAATTTTGCAATTAAAAATTAATCACAAATTTAATTAATTTTTTTTTTAAATTCATCTACAGAAATGAAAATATAAATAAGAGGTTACCTTCATATTTTTAGTGTCATCTCCGATGTTTAGGTGGTAGACTTGCTGGTAAAAAAGGCAATTTTTTGATATTTTTTGTACGGCAGTATGTCAAAAATTTTCGAAATTGGAAGAACAATCCATAATCATAATCTTAAATCGAGTCACTTAAAACTTTACATTTTCACTCCTAACTTCTTAACTTTAGGAACAGTTTTGCTCATTTTCAATGCCAAACTGCTCGGGAACAGAACACAAAATTTTCAAATATTTTACCACGCCTACTTTGCCCACTTTTTGCAACAATTGAAAGTAGGTGCTCCATTTTTTTTATCTCATACAGGATAACAAATTCTATAAGTTTGCACTCAGGTAAAAAGCTTCATAATATTTATGAAGAATAATATTTATAAAACATAATGAAAAGTTTCATAGATTTTCATCTAATGCAGCACTTTGTAAATATTATAAAGCTATTTCATTAAAATGCAAATTAATCACATGTTTCTTAATATTTATGAAAAATTCATTTAATATGATGAAAATTTTGTATTAAATATTTATTAATATTATGAACAATTTATGAAAAAGTTTTATTAATATTTATGACAAAGTTTCATCATATTTATGAAAAAGTTTCAGAATATTTTTGAAAAAGTTTCTGCATATACATCTATGAAAAATTTTCATTAAAATATAAATAAAGAAATTTCATTATGTTTAGCAAAAAGTTTGGTCAATATAATGAAGTTTTTTTACTTTTAATTTGTTTTTTTTATTTATTTCAATAAATAAAAATGTAAGCTTAATGAGAATTACCAACAGCATTATTACAGCAACCCAAAATAGATAATTTGTAAGAATTTTTTTTATAAAATTTTATTTATGAATTTTTTTTTAATATTTTTTTTTATGAAATGAGGATTTATGAAACATTTGTTATAAATATGATAAAGAATTGATTAAAAATGATTTATGAAACAGTCATCCATACACAGAAAAAATTAAAATCGAGTTTCGATTAATATATTTGTAAATACAATTAAAAGTTTAATTGAATTTGGAACAGCAAAATAATTTGTTTTATTTTAAATTTTCAATTATTTTTTTGAATCATAACAATTAAATTTTTAATCAAAAATCTTCAACATTTTTATTTAAAGTTTTAATTAATATCAATTATAACTTTAATTAAAGTTCTAAGCAAAAATCAATTAATATATGAATCCAATTTTTTAATTGAAATTCCAGCATCAAATCAATTAAAATTTTAATCAAATTTTTGATTGAAATTACAGATTCAAATCTATTAAAATTTTAATCAAATTTTTAATATTTTTTTTTTTATCAAATATACATATGTTTGTGTGTAATTCATTAACGCATGAAAATTTCTAAATACTTTGTACCAAATAGTTCATAGGAGTGCCATCGTACTTTTAAAGTTCCAATGGCACCAAAAAAAAAATACTATGGTACCAACTTATTCATAACTGAGTATCCGCAGTGGTGCCAAAAAATTTGTTCTCATTTTCAACTTTGAAATAACCAAAATTCCTTAACAAATTGTTAAATAAACAAAATTTTCCTTTTTATCTAAAATGATTTTTCGAAAATTAAGTTTGCTAAAAATTAAAAAAAAATATTTTAGAAAAAAGGGTGTCATCATAAAAGAATTTAAATATTAACAAATTCAAATTTTAACAATTTTTTAAATTTTAAAATAGACCTTTTAAAAAAACGTGATTCCCTGATTTCATTTTTAAATCTGATTCATTTTTAACAAATCGATTTGCAAAATTCTGTTTATTGTTTGTATTTTTTTTACCTTATTCAATTAATACCAAATTCAAAGAATCAATTAATTTTTTATTCAATCGAGTCAAAATTCAAATCATTGATATAAAGTGATTATTATTTTTTTCTCATAGATTCATAAAATTAATAATATGAAATTAAATAAATTATCAAGCTCTGTATTAAAACCAAATACGTCATTAATTTAGCAGAAATAGCTTTAGATTATCGATCTGAAAAATCGATCAAAAATTAATTTTCAAATCTGATGCCAAATACTCTTATCTGGCAACACTGATGTGTATACACTCTTATAGCCTTTTTCCATCTTTCATCAATTTGCAAAGTTGTTAACATCTTCCCATAAGAATTATACAGGCCAATCTTTCTACATCTTCAAAAGATGATCCTTTCTCATTTTGTTCCATCCTACATCTTTCGTTATTTTAAGTGTCATCACTAAAAAAATTACAAAAAAAATCGATTTTCTTTGTGCCATCACTAGAAAATAAACTAAAAAAAATTATTCAACAAAGGAAAATGAGCGGCACATGTAAGATTTTCATTCTTATGTCTACCAAAAATTCTTTTTCACCATCATCTTCTTCCAGAATGATCTTAAATATTTCAATGTACTGCATTAAAATTCGGGTTTGTTCTTGCAAAGCAACAAATACTCCAATGATTAATGCTTTCTCTAAATCCATTTTTTTTATTTTTAACAAAAAATATGCTTATTTTTCTTTTATTTTTTTGACAACTGAATAAATGGCAGATGAAAGATGTTGCCAATGTAAATACATGTTTCACGTTTTCAACATCTTTCACGCGTTCCACAAAGATGTTGTTCAGTGTAAAAAGCCTATTATGCATACAAACACTACACAGACTATGTTGTTTTTAGTAAATTTAAACAATGAGTGCGGTTCTATTTCTTAAAAAATTAAGTTATGACGCTCGCTTTTTTTAATACGCGTAATATTAAAAATATTTTTAATAAATTTTTTTTTTGTTCAGGGATTTGAGATGCAATTTTGCAAATTTTTAATAACTAATAAAAGTTAAGATATAATTAAATCAAAATAATATGACTTTTATATGTTGTCAATAGTCAATAGAATATTTTTTACAAAAAGTTCATTATTAATTTAAAATTTAATTGATATGATAAAACTTTTAATTGAAAATGAACAAAAAAAAAATTAAAAAATTATTTTTTCTGTGTATGATGAAGTTTTTTCCCCTGAGTAGGGGGCATAGTTGGTATAGAAAGTCACATATGCCCCGTTCTCTCATATTTGTAGTCAACATAACTAAATAACTTTTTATAGCTTTAATCAACAACTTTTACTTTTAATAGCGATAAGTTTGCATTTGATTTAAATAGAACATACTCACCTTTTTTACTAATGAATAAAAAATGTATATATTTTGTAATAATTACTCAAACAATCTACTCAAAAAGAACTGACCATGATAATTTAACAAAAACACAAAATGCATAACAACAAACTTTAATATTTTTTTTTTTTACAAAAACTCAACTAAACAAATTTGTTAAAAATTAGAATTGTAAACTTTTATTTAAAACAATTACAAAATAAAAATTTACAAACGAAAACGAGAAAAACCTTTTAAAAAGTAGAGTAGTGGTATTAATTATGCTGATGATTATGAGTTGAAACCAAACCAAAACAAAAAAAATTTTCATGGTTTTATTTTACCAAGGGGGGGGGGGGGGGGGGGGGGGAGAAGAAATCAAAATGCAATTGTGATTTTTGTTAAAGACTGTTCTGTTAATTGTAGTACTGTAGTTGTAGTTTTGTAGCTGTTTGTTGTTAGTAATTGTAGTTGGCCTTGATTTTATTTGTAATGTGGTTGTAGTTTTGTAGTACTGTAGTTAATGTTTCTCTAAACTAAATATATTTTGTGCGGAAATAAAACAAGTTTCTTTTTGTTTTTCTTTTATTACGGTGTATAATTTGAATTTTTCAGTTTTATTGAATAATTTTTGTTTTTTTTATTTTAATTTTTTAAACAAAAAAATTTTTGGAGTTTTCAATATGTATTTCATATAATTTTAGTATATATGTATTTTTTTTTAGTAGTATTAGTATTTAAGTAGTAGTATTTAGTATTTTAGGTAGTATTTGAATGTAATTTTTTTTTTAAAGGATATTTATGTAATTTTTTGTTGTTGTTTGTTTTGTAATGTATTTTTGTTTTTTGAGTTTTGCTACATTTTAAAACTTGTGGTTTTGTGGTTGGGTATTTCAATAATTTGTTTTTTTTTTAAATGTTTTTGTTTTGCATTTTAGTAGTAGTTTTTATGTTTGTTTGAAATTTTTTTTTGGTTTTGTCTATTATGTTTAATTTTTAATTGGTTTTTATGGCTTTGTGATTAAAAATTTAATTTTTTGTTGGTTTCCTTTTTTGCATTTTTACTACTTTTTATTATTTAAATTTATTACTTTTCAATTCAATTAATTCAAAATGCTAAATATGTATGTATGTATGTTGGTTTTTTATTTTTTTTTTTTTTAATTAAATTGTTGTTTGATATAATGTTATGAGAAAAGTGTTACCAAAGACAGACAGTATGAGTAGGGAGTTATGTATGTATGTATGATATTTAATTTTCTTTTCTTTCTTTAAATGTAAATAAAGTTTATTTTTTCCTAAATATTTATGTAAATATGTATGTAGCTTTGATTTGTTTGTTGTTGTTGTTGTTGTTGTATATTTTTCTCAACAATTTCGTTTAACGATTTTATTGATTTTGAAAAATGACATGTATAAGAAGAAAAATATTTAATAATTTATTTTTTCTTATTTAAATATGTTTTAGTGGTATTTGGGAAAGTTTTATATTATGCATGTGTATTGTGTTTTATGTGATTTTAAAAATAAATTGAAATGTGTATTATTGTGCCAAAAAAAAAATATTCAAACTTAAGTTAATGAAATTCTTATTTCCAATGTATAATTACTATCCAAAAATTTGAACAATTTTTATTTTTGTTTGACCTTCTTTTTTGCTAATACTAAATATATTTGTTCTGCAGAATTTCATAAAAATCCTTTTCTGTTTCCAACTTAAGCCCATGTCCGTAAACTCAGCCGTGTCCAATCTTACCTATAAGTTTTTTAACTTTAAATCCCTGGTAGTTTTTTGTTTACCACTCAAACTTCTATATAATTCCATTTCTTGATGCTTTGTCCTTTTCTCTTTTCATTAGTTTACAACGAAATACATTTATTACGAGTAGCATGATGTCAATTTTGCAGTAACAATTAAGGGAATATTTAGTTGTATAGGTTTTCCTACATATGAATTAATTAAAAGGAGTTTGAGTTTGAGGAGAATTAATTAAAAGGAGCCCCGGTAGGCTAGTTGGTAGCGTGCTAGCTTATCAGTGCGGGGGTCGTGGGTTCAATTCCCACCAAAATTGAAAAATTTAAATCAAGAATGGCGCCCAACCCCAGCGTTAAAAACCATATAAGAGAATAAATTAGTAATAGACCAAACTTCTTCTTTGTCTAAGGCTGCGTTCACACCTAATTCTTAAATAAGTGTTTAGCGAAAACGCCTATTTAAGTTATCTATTCTATTACAAAAAAGCTTTATTATTTTTCGCTTCTTTTGGCTAAACGCATGTCTATTATTCAGGTGTGAATGCAGCATAAAAAGCATTGCATCCATGAATATGTTATTAAAACAGGGCAGCCCATATATCCCAGCAAAATAAAATGGATGTTATTCTTTACGAATCTCTTTTTTAGAACATCCAAAGAAGTTTATAAAAAAAAAATTTCGATTTGTAAGAAGTCATTTTAAACAACTTCCAAAATGTTAATATTAACCCCTACTTATGAAGGCATAAGCATTTTTTTTTGTAACAATTCCATTGAAAAACATATAAATTTTTTAAATTTTATTTTATTTATAACAATTTATAATTAGAAAAATAAACAATTATTTAGTTGGTCCATAAATGGTTAATTCCTGCAGTCATTTAATGCCTTATTGAAAACATTTTTTTGCATATCAGTGATACCCACTTTAAGCTGGTCGGAATAACAATTCTCGGTGTGTTCAAAATCACATTCTTAACTTTAACAACAAAGCCACTCCCTATATTTATTTTGTAGCCCCTATATTTAACAACTTTCGTAAACTCACGAAAAAGTCCATCCGATCATCGATTTTTCATAGCATCGAAACAAACTACTTCCTCCCAATGACACGCCAGTGTTAAAATCATTAATAATTCACCGAAATTTTCACAACTTCGTGTTCAGTAGATGTAGTGTTTAACTACTTCTTCCTCAGCTCTTATTTTGCTGGGATTTTATCAACTACGTCTCTCGCCCTTACCTGGACTGATATGGGACAACATTTTTTTTCTAAAATTTATTACATCTCGGGCAATTACAATTACATATTTGAAGCCTTTATCTTGCACCACCTTTCATCTCTTCTCTATTCCCTTTCCAAAGGAAGCAACACATCAGTTAATCAGGAAGAACTTCCTGAGTGTTGCTTCTCTTTAGAAAAAAAGATTTATTTTCTCAACCGAATTTAGCGCCGAATATTTAGTTAAGACCTTGTAACTGAAGTAGGATCTTGGATAACCGAAATAGAATTGGAATTGGGATCAAATTGGAGTTGTGACATATAAATTGGAGTAGTGACAACCAAATTTTCGATTGCAGCAACCGAACGATCTGGTTGGCACCAGATCCGATTGGGACACCAAGTTTTTTTTGGTGTTTAAGACGTCTTGGGAGTCTTTTTTGAAATTAAGTTTAAATGCTCGTTTCAAGTAAGGGATTTATCCAGAACAACCCCAACCTCGTTTAAGAAACCTATCAGGATTGTCTTATTTACAGAAAACCTCTATTCCCGACATCGTTTCCTGCTTTATAAATTCGGAATTTGATAATTTGTTTGAATAGCCGATGATCTGCAACACCTTGTGGACAGTCTTAATAGCATTGATCGTCTTAGATAACTTCTGTAAGCTTAGCTTGAGACTGTAGGGGTTGGAATTTCTAATGTCCAATTAATGATAATCGAGGAAAAACTTGTTCTCCTCATAGCCTTTTCTGTAGCTTTGTACGGACGTCCGAATATAACCTGAATATTTTATGATGGCAAAAATATTTATCTATTTTCCTCTACTGTTTTCTTTTTATCATTATAACAATTCGATGTATAGCAGTTTTAGCAGACTGAAGATTTTAGATCAAATTGCATGCAAGCTGAAGGTTTTAGATCAAATTGCATCCAAGGCAAAACCTTTTTCATAGTAGAACGAATTGAGGTTAAGCTTTTCTCTAAAGTATTGGTATGATAAGCTGTAGTGTAATATACGTCATCTTGCTGAGGAGATATATATGAAGAGAATTCATTTACCCATCTAAAAATCGAAATATATATGAACATACATGATCATACATGGGCTTGTATATGATCATATATGGGCATACATGGTCATATACGTCCATGCATGATCTCATATATGACCATATATCTTCCGATCCGAAATTTGAGGGTATATGGTGATATATGTGCATATATTATCATACATGATCATATATTATTCATGTATGCTCGTATATGATCATATACGTCCATATACCCTCAAATTTCGGATCCGAAGATATATGATCATGTATGAGATCATGTATGGTCATATATTGAACAATGTATGGACGTATATGACCATGTATGCCCATGTATGATCATATACAGGCCCATGTATGATCATGTATGCTCATATATATTTCGATTTTTAGATGGGTATTGTCAATTTTACCTTACTTACTTGATATATCCGGCCCGGCAGACGTATGTCTTTATCCGGTGGGATACAGTATTGAAAGATTGTATCGAATAGGAGTCGACGATCTATCTAGCAATACAACCCAAGTTAAATTTTAAGCTTGCCATCTCTATGGAATAGTTTTCTGGATATTTTGAAATCAAAATCAACTTCTTATGATAAGGTCAAAATAGGTTCCTGAGGCTAAGGCCTCAGTAATTTCGAGGACTTCCAGTTGTTGACAGTATGTTACACAACTGCTTAGTTTGGAAGTAGATTTGAATTACTTCAATCTATTGAAAATAGATTTCTAACTTAAGTTACCTCATTTCCCCGTACCTTATTTTTAAACTTATTTAAGCTTTACTTGTAATTAGCCATATGTAACGTGCGACATCTTCATACTGATTCAAGCTTAATTTTAGAATTTGCTCAAGTTGTAGAAAAGGAATTATTGATAAAAATTTTATCTAAAATTTGCTTGTATTTTTAAGGATTATTATGTAAAACAAAAGGCTGTTTGAACATCTTTTGGACAAAACGATTTTAGGTGTAATTAATGTATGTACGTGTAATAAATGTAGTCAATGTATTTTAAGTGTAAAAAATGTAGTTATGTTTGCGTAATTAATGTATTAATGAGTAATAAATGTATGTATGTGTAATTAATGTATTAATGTGTAATAAATGTATTAATGTGTAATTGATGTATTAATGTGTAATTAATGTACTTATGTATGTGTAATTTAAGTATTTATGTGTAATTAATGTACTAATGTATGTGTAATTTAAGTATTTATGTGTAATTAATGTACTTATGTAAGTGTAATTAATGTATTAATGTGTAATTAATGTGTAATTAATGTACTAATGTATGTGTAATTTACGTATTTACGTGTAATAAATTTATGTTTACGTGTAATAAATGTATGTATTTGTGTATTAAATGTATTTAAGTGTAATTTATGTACGTATTTGTGTTTATATACTAAAAATATTCAATTCAAATTGTGTGTTGTTTTGGTTTTTTTTTTTGTGTTAAATACTAATGTTTTTTTTTTCAAGTGTTTATAATTAATTATTGCTAAAAAAAATATTAGGACTTTAAAAGGAAATTATTTTAAATCAATTAATAGGTTTTTTTTATGAAATGTTTGTTGGTATTTTCAAATCCATTAGTTAGTAATAATTACAAACAAAAAAAAAATATCCGAAAATTAATTAAAAACTTATAAAGTGTGCTAAATATTAAAATATGAAAAAAGAGAGTATGTAAATTAAAAAAAAGACAATCTTACCATTATGAAAATATATTTACTACATTTATTAATTAAACAAAAATATAACAACTAAATTTTAAATAGAAATTAAATAAATGGAAGAACTGAATCTTAATGGTATTTTAACTATTTAAATTATTTTAACTAATATTTTAAAAAATTTACACGTATTCACTGATCATTAAGCAATTATCGTTTCAAATTAATCGTTTCTGATTAAAAATTGTAGTCGCAAAATTGTTTCCATACCGATCACAATGGGGTTGTCAGCCTTTTGGCGATAATTTTCATTGCATATAGCTGTTAGCGCCCAACATGTAGGCAGAATTCTTTTTTTAAATATTTCAATATAAATCTTTTAATTATTTTCACCTAAGGGATTTTTTTTTTCGCTTTTAAGCATTAACATATTTGGCGCCCAACATGTAGGCAGAATTCGTTTTTTAAATATTTCAATATAAATCTTTTAATTATTTTCACCTAAGGGATTTTTTTTCGCTTTTAAGCATTAACATATTTGGCGCCCAACATGTAGGCAGAATTCTTTTTTTAAATATTTCAATATAAATCTTTTAATTATTTTCACCTAAGGGATTTTTTTTTACGCTTTTATGCATAAACATATTTGGCGCCCAACATGTAGGCAGAATTCTTTTTTTAAATATTTCATATTACTTTGAAAGACTTTATAAACTTTGGCTAAAAATTTACTATCTGATCATTTTTAAACTGATTAGAAGATTATGGAGCATATTAGTTTTTGGCGCCCAACATGTGGCCAAAATTTTAATTGCAATTGTATTGCAAAATTTTAAAAGATTTATAAAACTGTGTATCTTTAACCATTAACTGTTGTTTAATATAATATTTTAGTAATTCGAAGTAAAATATTTTATTGCATATCAATTGTTGAGGCCCTTTGAGAAAGCAATTTTCTCTATAGCAATTTAAAAAAAAAAATAGAAATCTGATCCAAATTTTATCACACATAATTTGTTTAGCCAGCTATTGATTGTTCTTATATTTTTTTAGCATTCTTTTTTTGGCGCCCAACCTAAAGCCACTACTATTAATTGGAAATGTTTATTAAATTGCTGCTAAAGATCAGTTTTCAGATGTTTTATTTTTTTTTTTGTTTTCATAAATAATTATACTTACAACAAAAATTAGTTTAATATCAAAATTATTGCACACATTTTATTTAAATTACCTTGATTTCATTTGTTTTTAAGAACTATCTTCTCCTTTTTGTTTTCTAAGGGTTTTGTTTTCATCTTTTTTTTTTTCTGCCTCCTAATAATACTTTTGTTTTTCATTATATTTAATACATTGATATGACCTAAATTTGCGTTTAATAATATTTATTTATTTTTTTTTTTACTTTCTATAATATGTATGATACTACGAAATTCGCTAACAGACACTTATCAGAAAACACAGAAATAAATAAATTAACTGAAATGTTTAAAATTTAATTCGTTCTCTAGTTTTCGTTTAAAGGTTGTATTAATTTTTTTTTTAATGAAGAAACTTTTTTTTTATTTGAAAATTCCTTCGCAATATGTTTTTTTTTTTTTTTTTGTATGTTGAAGAATACTCGTATTACTAATTATTAATATTTACTATAGACATTTAAAATATGGATTTTTTTAAAGTTACTTCCTTTTTTTATCTTAATATTTTTTCTTTTCTTTCTAACGCGTTCTAATCTTAATTATTTTTTTTTTTTTTGGTTTGAATTTTCATTCATAAATTTAATTTTTCAAAAATTGTTTTTTTTATCACCAGTTTTTACGATTACACAATGTTCTTGTTTTAGTTGTGGTTATTTAATATGTTGTGATCATGTTTGTTGGTCAATAAAATTTAAAAAATATATTGTGAATAATAGACTTTAAAGTAATGTAAATTTTTGCAGCCTAAAAAAAATTAGATTTTTAGACTCTTCATTTCACTGTGGTTAATATCAGTTTGTCATTCCATTTGTAACACATTGAAATATAGGTCTTGGTCCCATAAAACAAAATTTAAATAGACGCAATTAAACTTTCAGGCATTATTTATTTTATGTAGCAATGAATGTTTAATGTTTTTATATAATATTAATCATTTAAAGGGTAAATTTACACAATACGTGGTATTATAAATATAAATCTCATTGAAGGTAAAATAACGGTGCTTTTTGTGCTAGTAAAACTTTTAATTGCTTTGTCAAAGGAGTTGAAGTAAAATCCTAAATTTTTTTATTTTTAAAGGGTAATTTAATTGAAAGATTCTTTCAAAAATTTTATCTAGCAAATGTCTTAAATTCTGTAAATTCTGAAGAAATAAAAAGTTTTTCCATCCTTCAGTTGTGGCCACCGAATTTGTTGCCAATCAAATTCTGGCGGTTGCCACAATTATCATATTAAATTATATTTTTAGTTGTAAAAGCCAATATTCAGTTGTCTTATTTAATACTTATATTCGATGTAAATATAATTACGTTTCACATTTTATTTTAAGAACTATTTTATTTTTCACTCTTTTGCTTCCTGAACTACAACTTATTTTAATTCATAGTACAAGGCTAGCTCTCTACCCACTACACCACAAACACTTATAGAATTTGATGGCTAATTTTGAATTTAAATAATTTGTTAGGAATAAAAATATAGTATAAAATTCGTTTACCAATACCGATCATTAGAGGGGTCTATAATAATTACAATCCACATTTCGGTAATTTAATGATAAATTTGATTAGGATAACCGTTGTAGTAATCACTTTCAAATATCTACCATTTTTTTAAAATAAATTTGATAGATTGTATTAATTTTCTAGTGCATTCACTACACTATTTTTCCGAAATTATTCGAATTTAAATGTTTTTTATTGAAATATAAAAAAATTTTATATTGTGGGTCCATCAGCCAGTAAAAATGTCCGTAAAGTATGAGTTAGTGGGTACCGCTGCTGTAAAGTATATAAATATATTCCCGATCCTGTATGCAATTTTAAGCCAATCTAGCTATGTCTGTCTGTATACCCGTTAAAATGGCGATCATCGTCTCATTTTTACTCAAATTCAGGCATGTTAATGCGAATTCAAATGCGCGTAAAATTATGGCACCTATTTCACTGTCTTCTCAAGTTTTATATGATTCGATTTTAAAACTTACTGCATTAAATCACCACTGTACAATCATAATTCACAAAAGAAATTGAGAAAAAAAAGTTAAAAAATTTTCACTTTCACCTAATCCTGAACATGTCCGATTATTTATTATCCTTCCGAGCAGTTCAAAGTTATAAATGAAAATGTGAAAGTAGCTCTAAATGTGCTATACACAATTGTGTATTTTAGTACACTTTTATTAAAGCATTTTGGTATATTTTTTCAGCAGACGCCTAGAGGTGAATAGAATTTTATGTTCACCTTAAAAAAATTTTTTTACCTAAAAAAAATTCTTTTAATTAAAAAAAATTTCAATTAAAAAAATTTTTTTAACTCAAAAATATTATTTACCTATCCCATCTAAAAATCGAAATATATATGAACATACATGGGCTTGTATATGATCATACATGGGCATACATGGTCATATATGTCCATGCATGATCTCATATATGACCATATATCTTCGGATCCGAAATTTGAGGGTATATGGTGATATATGTGCATATATTATCATACATGCTCATATATTATTCATGTATGCTCGTATATGATCATATACGTCCATATACCCTCAAATTTCGGATCCGAAGATATATGATCATATATGAGATCATGTATGGTCATATATTGAACAATGTATGGACGTATATATACATGGTGATGGCCCATGTATGATCATGTATGCTCATATATACTTCGATTTTTAGATGGGTAGAATATTTTTTTCAGTTAAATTTTTTTTCGCCTTAAAAAATATTTTTAGATCCACAGGTTTTTAATTTGAAAAAAAAAATTTTTTACTTTTTTTAAGTAAAAAAATTTTTTTTACTGAAAAAAATTTTTTTTACTGAAAAAATTTTTTTTCTGAAAAAATTTTTTTTACTGAAAAAATTTTTTTTCACTTCAATTTTTTTTACCTCAAAATTTTTTTTTTCACCTTGAAAATATCTATAATAATTTTGTTTAGATTTTTTTTTTATCCTACCGGTTCAGCGGTAAAAAAAAATTATAAATCATAAAGATGGATAGACAGACGGAGTGACATGTCTTAAAGACTCAAAAACTGATTCTGGGTTGATCGGTATACTAAAAGATGGTCCAATATTTTTTTATTTTTTTTTTTGTTACAAACATTAGCACAAGTTATACCCTATCCGCATGATGGTGTAGGTTATAAAAATTCTTTAAAATTGCAAATTTCCCAGAAAAGTTGTAGGGATACTGTTTAAAAAAATCTATTTTTCTAAAGCTTTTCTTAGCAAAATTTTAATTTAAACAACAAATTTTCAATGCCTCAGTGGTTCGAGTGGTAGAGTTGCTAAAAAACACAAAAAAATAAAAATTTAAATTTCTTGGAAAAATTTTCAAGTTTTGAGTTTGAAAAGTATAATTTTTTGGACTTATTATTTTTTTAATTTTATTGACCATAGGTGTGTGTAATGTTTGGTGTTTTGTTGTTGTTAGTTTTTATTGTTAATGTTTTAATTGTGTAAAAAGGATTCTACTAAAGTTTTGACCTACTAATATGTGTATTTGTTGTTGTTGTATTTAAGCTGTGTTGTTAGAGTGTTTGTGTGTTTTTTAATTTTTAATATGTTAGTTGTTTTTTATTTAAAATAAAAAAAAAAATTGACACTTCCTTTACAAATGTTTGCTTGTAGTTAATGTTTGTATTTTTCTTGCAATTTTTCAATAAAATCTACTTGAAAAAAGAAATTATGTATTTTTGTTTTTATATTTAATTTATTTGTTTAAGTGTATAAGTTTTGTTTTGGTTTTTTTTTTTAGTTTAAGTATAAGTTTTGAAGTATATATATAGATAGTATTTTTTTTTTGTAAGTATTACATGTAATTTTTAATTTATTTTTTATGTTTTAAATATATATATATAATTATATTTTATATGTTTTTTGCATATGCGCATACCTATTCAAATCGGTGTACAAAGTTTGTATTTTACTTGGTATTGTTTAGAGAATTTGTTTTGAAAATTAAAAAAAAAAAAACAAAATTTTTTTAAAAATTGTAAATCTTTATTTCAAGTACAAAATTTCTAATACAAAAACAAAGCATGCTTTAAATAATATTTGTTATAATATATAAAAGAAAAATAAAATCATTTTTTAAACTATATAAATAACTTCATTCAAAAAACATTTAAAATTATTGATAT
Organism: Eustalomyia histrio; assembly: GCA_949748255.1. Taxonomy (NCBI): domain Eukaryota; kingdom Metazoa; phylum Arthropoda; class Insecta; order Diptera; family Anthomyiidae; genus Eustalomyia; species Eustalomyia histrio. Next base: position 115,383,486 of record OX456527.1, read on the forward strand.
ATAATTAAAAGAAAAAAAATTAAATTAAATAAACACAATGTTAACTCAACTTACTATTAAATAACAAAATTATTTTTTTATAAAAATTAAATATTTTTATTATGTTTTTATTTTAATTGTTGTTGTTGTTGATTTGTTTGTTTAAAAATAAATAGGAATTATTGTAAGTCAAATGACAACCTTAAACGTTTTTTTTTTTAAATAAATTTTTTAATAAATTAAAAATATTTTTAAACTAATTTTTTTTTTAATCCAAATTCAATTCAATTTAACTAAATTATTTTTATTTTTTTTTTATGGAAATTTTTGCTATATAAAATTTTGCTAATTCAAAACCAAAATTTTAAAAAATAAAATTAATAAATTTCAGCCGTACAATAAAAAAAAAAAAAAATTTAAATAAAAGGAAACTTGTTTTTCTTTAATTATATACAAAAGTTAACAAATTTTTTTTTTATAATCAATACATACAAATTTAAATAAATTTTTTAATATATTTTTAATTTAAATAATATTTTCTTTTTAACTTATATTTAATTATTATTAATATTTTCTTGTCTTGTCTTATTTATTCGTTTCATTGATTTATTTAATTTTTTAGTATTTTGTTTAAATTTTTCTTAAAAATTTCGATATGTTAAAAATTCAGAATATTATCTTAATTTTTTGGCATTTCTTTTTTTTTTTTTTAATTTGTCATTTAGTTTTAGGCATAGAAAATTTTGTAAAAATTAAAAAAATCGGGTAGAGGACTGTTATTTCGCAAACTTTTTGTTTTATATTTGGCATAGTTTTGTATGTGTTTGAATTCAATTCTTGGTTTATTGTATTGTTTTGAATTAAAATCAAAATTCTTCAATTCCTATTAAAATAAAATGATAATGTGTAATGAAATACAAAAATAATAACATCAAAAGTTATTTAAAAATAAAATTAGTAAATACGCATTGGAACTCCAAACTTTTATAGTTAAATAAATTTGCTAGGGTGAAAAATGTTTTTTCAAACAAAATATTTGAAAATTAAAAATTAAAAAAAAAAAATTATTTTCTTGTCAAATTAATGATTTTTTAACGCAAATGGAAATCTAGCGATTTTTTTAAAGTATTCTTGGTCAGTATTGTTAATCTGTTTTTAAAGTAAATCGTGAAAAGAGCGAAATATTTCGCAATATATCGCTAAAGTTAAATTTTGTTTTTAAAAAGTTTTCAAAAAAATAAAAAAATCGCTATTTTTTTGCGATTTTAAAGGGTGATGTAACGATATTTTTTGGAAAAAAGTTGGCAACAGTTGTACTATTTTTAATTTGTGCCATCACTAGCAAACCGACATTGCAGAAAATAAACAAAAAAAAAATTATTCAACAAAGGAAAATGAGCGGCACATGTAAGAATTTCATTCTTATGTCTACCAAAAATTTTTCTTCATCATCATCTTCCAGAATGACCTTTAATATTTCAATGTAATGCATTAAAATTCGCGTTTGTTATTGCAAAGCAACAACTACTCCAATGATTAATGATTTCTCTAAATCCTTTTTTATTTTTAACAAAAAATATGCTTCAGATGAAAGATGTTGCCAATGTAAACACTTGTTTCATATTTTTAAAATCTTCCACGCGTTTCACAAAGATGTTTTTCAGTGTAAAAAGCCTATTAACGATTGGAAATTGTTTAAAAAAACCTTATAATTCAAAACTTTGTCATGAAAACCAAGTACGTCGGACATGCTGACTATATCAGCAAAACAAGACATTATAAAATAATGTGCAAAGTAATGTAATACTTTAATACAAGGTAATGCATAAGCCAATAACCTTATAGGAGATAATGTAAGTGGTTACTTAACTTTGATCCATTACGCGAGAATGGGCAAAAGTAATGAGTCTAAAAATAGGTTTTCATAAATGAATTGTTGCGCTTCGTGTTTTCGTTCGTGATATATATACACTACTCTATTGCTTACTAAAAAAAACATAAAGTAATGTATCTTATCATAGATTTAAAAAAAATCATTACTTTAAGTTTATATTTGTATTTGAGATCTGTAGCATGCTGTCAAGCATAAAGCCAATGTTTAAAATCCTTTGTGTAGGCACTACGTCCATATATGGACCGATTTAATTAAAAACAATAGGTTTTGTCTCTGGGTCTATATGAGTCCAATTTAATTGAAATATCTTAAACTATTCTGAAAGTGATTGTGTCGATTGGTATAGTACAAGGTGAGGGTAGGTCCATTATTTTCATAAAATAAATATATAAAATTTCCTACAAAAAATATGAATTCAACTATTGGTTAAATTGTATTATCCGGCCGTGGTAATATGCTGAACGATATTTCAAAAAATAGTCGAAGAATTTTTTTCAGATTAATATCTTTTTTCCATTAAACTAAAGCCCCTATTTTGTAAAACTTCTCAGTGAAGTGGAGCCTGGAGGCAAAAATCATATTTTTGTTGGGCAAGAGCAATTCTTCTGGAACATAAATTGGCGATATCACCAGATAAATTTCCCAATATAATTTCATTTCATTTAATTCTGAAAAGAATATCTATCTTTATAAATCATTGACCAACGCAATTATTATATTGTTTAAATTAAATATTAGGTTTTCCTCGAATTTGTTTGCCATATTTTCATTTGAGACTTTTCCGCAATAGGATAAATTCCGAAATATTTCGATAAAAATTTATGCCAGAAAAAACAATGTTGTACTCATTTTTATGGCTACAAATAGGAAACTGAATGATTTTCGTTACCCTTTAATTGCGAAATTTTCCTTCTTTAATTTCCTCATATTTTTTTTATTATGTATACATAATTTACCTAAAAATGGACCGTTTTTTATTTGCACCGTTTTCTGTTTTGCTTTATTTTAACCTCTTTTGTATTTTTTAAGACAAAAATGCGCCATTTGGAGGTTTTCTTCAATTATTTTTTAATCGCGTTATACCCAAAACTCATCCCTAACTAATGCGGCCCTTGCTTATTGCGGGCTTTTCCTTCATATAATGCAAATTTTTTTTGAATTTGAAGAAAATACAATAAAATATACTAATTCGGAGACTATTAAAGAACTTGTTATCTACTTTTAACAATTTTTTGGAACGTTATATAATTTTTTTTGATTCTAACATTTTTCCCTTGATTTTAATAACCCCCCACACCAGAGATGCAAGCCGTTGGTTAGTAGCCACCGCCGCCGAGATCTATTTTTGTTAGCTGCAGACACGCCGACGCTATTGACTTCAACCCGCCAGCGGGTTGACATATAAAAATTGACGGAAAATCAGATTTTTTTAAAAATTATTTTCTAAATTTATTTCTAAAATAAAGAGGCGGCTATCTGAAAAAACCTAAGCCGCCGCTGAAAGTTTTTGCCTTTCGCCGCTGCCCCCGCTATTTTGGGTCGGCTTGCATCTCTGTCCCACAGCACTCCTTAATATATTTGGTACACCGACTCATATGGGCCAAGGATGAACCCTATTTTTTTTCATTAACTCAATTAAATTTTTATTAAAAACTAGCTGACCCGGCAAACGTTGTTCTGCCTAGGAATAGGATTACATTATTATCTAGGTAGCTCGCACAAAGTTTGAATATTCTCACAATAATAGTACCCCAGATATGCAATAATAAATTTGTACTTCGTATGGGAGGTGCCACGCCCATTGCTTGGATCCCCCATATTTTTTGGAAGATTATGAATATTATTATCAAAGAAGCTCACACAAAGTTTGAAGACTCCCACTTTAATAGTACCCCAGATATGCAATAATGAATGTTTTCTTCGTATGGGAGGTGCCACGCCCATTGCTTGGATGGCACTCATTTTTTTGGGAGATTATGAGTATTATTATAAAAAAAGCTCACACAAAGTTTGAAGACTCCCACTGTAACAGTACTCCAGATATACAAAAATACATTTTTACTTCGTATGGGAGGTGCCACGCCCATTGTACCCATATAGGTCAATTGTGAATCTAAACCATTCAGGGATCAAATAAAACAGACACAACAAATTTCATCGAAATCGGCCCAGCCGTTAAGGAGGAGTGCAGTCACTAACACACGTACAGGAGAATTATATATATAAAGATAACAGAAATTGTGAAAACAAATTAATTAAAATTTAACTTTTATCTACAAGTGAAATACCGAATATGCCCAAATATTTAAATGAGGTATATGGGAAAATTTTTTTAGATACCAGTGCCTGGTGTCTGTATCTAATGTAAGAAGTTTTCGCAATGAAAAATATAAATCTAACATATCAAAGGCTGGATAAAACAGTTAATATTAAATTTAGGTAATATGCAATTTTATTTTTCAAATATGAAGATAAATTTTATATTATGTGACTCATCTTGCTCTAAACAAGAAAGCGTTGCATTTTTCAATCCAAAGACTTCTCACATTAAATACAGAAACCAGGCACAGGAGTAAGAATAAGACCGGGACTAATAGTAAACACTTAAGTAAAATTAAGTATTTACTATAAAGCTGGCCAGTTTTATAGTCAGCACTTAGTACGAATTTTTACTTAAGTCTGAAATTTTCGTACATAGAAAACTCTAACATAATCTTAGTGATTTTTGTAGAAAAAAGTTACCTGGGACAGAAGTACGTAACGCACCTGTTTCTTTAAAGGGAGTCAACTCAAAAAACATATTAAAAAAAAAAACAATTTTCTGTCTATTGAAAATTTTTGAATTTTGAGTTGAGGAACAGGTGCGATATTTTTTTTTTTTTGTAAAAAGCCTTTAACACCTTTGAAATTTTTAAACAAATTTTCATTTATTTTTTTTTAACTTGAACCCCTTTTTTTTAAGTCGCTAAGATTATTTGCTTGAAAAAAGTTCCTAAAAATTCCACTTTTACTCTAAATTTGTTTTTAAAATTATAAATAAAAAATCAAAAGTATTTATTTAATATAAATTTTATTATTTTTTTTTTTATTTTTGAGATTTTTTGTTTTGAAGTTTGAAAAAAAAAAATAATATTACATTAAAAATAATAAAAAAAAAAAAAAATTGAAAATTATTTTTTTTTAAATAATATTGAATATAATAACAACAAAAATATAAACATATAAATTAAGTACCCTTATTATTAATAATAAAAAAAAATTACCAGTATTTTCTATTTTGATTTCTTTATTGTAATAAAATTAAAAACTTAAATATTTAAAAAACATAAAAAATTATATTAAAAACAACTTGAACAGATACAAGAATAATGTCAAATTAAAAAAAAAAATGGTTAATAGCTACCATTCGATTTGATTTTAAAATTAAAGCCAACAAAATGATTTAGAGATTTAAAAAAATACTGGGAAAAATTAAACAAACAAAATTGTTTCAAATTTTTTCTTTGTTAAATAGATCTTGATAAAACCCAAGATATTTGGAAACAATTTGAATTTAAAAAACCTTAATATATGAAGATTTTCGATTTGCATAGCTCTATTCTGAGATAAGAAACTTTTTTTCTACTATTCCCCCGTTTTTTCTTTATAAAATGAAAACGAAATTATTCGTTAATAAATAAACGAATTCCTCAATGTGTGAATTTGGGAGTTTTTTTTTATTGTGATTTAGGGTTGCATATTTTTTTAAACATAATATTTTAAAATTTTAAAAATTTTCATTCTGCTGGCTATTTTTCTTTTTAACTTGTTACTATTTAAACAAAAATAAAAATTAGATTATTTTTCTAAATTAATTTTTTTTTATTTACCATCTCTTGTCTAGTTTTTATTTTAATTATTTATTTTTACTTATAATTAAAATATGTTTAATATTAAGTAGGAGCTTTAAAGATCGTTGCTTTTTTTTTGATAAGTTGTTTTACAATATTTAAAATAAATTATTTAATGAAAAGAATAAAATTTTTTCTTTTAATTTTGAAAATTAAATATAAAAACATAATTTTTAAAATGATGAATGAATTGCACGGTTTTATGAATATGATTTATATAATTTAATGTTTTATTTTAAATTTTAATTCGTTGATGATTTTTTATTATTAAATTAATTTTTATTTTATTTTTTTTTTGTTTTAAGTCACTCTCCCTAAAAATTATAATAATTTTTTTTTTATAGAAAATTATTAGAAAAAATTATAATGTTTTTAATATTTTCTTTGCTTTAGTTAAAAACATTTCTTCTTTTTTTTCTCTAAATCTTTAAAACTAAGATATTTGTTAATGATTTATTTTATACGCCATTTGATATGGTTGGTTAAAGTGTTGCCTTTTATTGCTGATATATTAATTCTTTTTTGTTTTTTTTTTAAATTTTTCTATAAAGAATTTTTCTCAAAAAATTGTTTTTCTTTAGACTTTTTTTCTAGTTTTTTAAAAAAGAAAATTCAAAAATATTTGTAGCTCTGTGTTTTTTTCTTTTCTTAATTTTTGGTATTATCGAAATTATAAAATAGCTTTTTTTAAAAAAAAAAATTGCATGGTTTGTTTTAAAAGATGTTTTCTTAAATTTAGATTTCCCATGTTCTCATTTTAAACATTCCCTTAATGATTTTTATTAAAACCTATATGACACAGCTGCTTTCTTCAGGCATTTTTAATAGGGGTTTTCTAAAAATTTAAATTTTCTTCTACATATTTCGTTGTAAAAAAAAATGTTATAGAACAGGCCTGATAAAGTGGCTTAAAAATAGTAGATGTCATATAGGCTTAAAGTAAAAAAAAAAATTATAGTAATTTTAATTTGATTTTATCAATATAATTGACAATATATGTTATTTTTTTCAAATCAACTAATCAGAACAAAATACTCCTAAACAATATTTTTTAAAGCCAGTCATTTGGAACAATCAATTGCTTTTTAATTGAAAATTGACGATATTATTGATCGTCTGTGGTTTACAATGTTCAAGATTGATTAATTTTCAGGAAAAAGTTTCAATATTTAACAAAAAAAAAACAATCACAAAATTTTATATTTTAATATTTTCTTTTGATTGATTGTTTTACCAATAAATTGTCAATAATATTGACAATATATTTTAAAAATATTGATTGCTTGTTACTAGCTTTATAGATTTTAGCTAAGAAAATTTTATATTTTTTTTAACAAAAATAAATCAATCACAAAATTTTATATTTTAATATTTTGTTCTGATTGATTGATTGTTTAACCAATAAATTATCAATAATATTGACAATATATTTTAAAAATATTGATTGCTTGTGACTGGCTTTATAGATTTTAGCTAAGAAAATTTTATATTTTTTTAACAAAAATAAATCAATCACAAAATTTTATATTTTAATATTTTGTTCTGATTGATTGATTGTTTAACCAATAAATTGTCAATAATATTGACAATATATTTTAAAAATATTGAGTGCTTGTGACTGGCTTTATAGATTTTAGCTAACAAAATTTTATATTTTTTTTTAACAAAAATAAATCAATCACAAAATTTATATTTTAATATTTTGAACTGATTGCTATTGATTTACCAATATATTATCAATAATATTGACAATATATTTTAAAAATATTGAATGCTTGTGATTAGCTTTATGTATTTATGCTACACAAATTTTGTATTTTTGTCCTAAGATCAGCTTATATCAAAATTCATTTCAATCTAAAAATGCTCATAGAAATTTACAATATATAAGAAACTTTCAAAATCATTTTATCATATTCATGGTATATTTTCACAACTTTTGAAACATTTTCAATGGACCAATAACATTTTTTTTTTGCAAAAATTTCTAAGACTTAATTTCTAATACTGTTTTAAAGAAAAGGCATCATTTCTGTAGAATTTTTCATGAGGAGCAAATTTTAGAAAAAAAAAAAATTAGTAGGGGACTTTTGAAAATTTGGTACTAGTTTTTATCAGACCTAAAAAACAAGTATCTACATATATATATTTATTGCCTCTTAATCTGAGGGAAAAAGTCTTTCGAATCTGAAAGTTTTTCTAAAAGGCAATGTTTCTATAATCTGAAAAATTTTCAATACATAAAATTTATTAGATTATGATAAGATTTTTTACAGGAAAAAGATTTTCAAATAAAAATCTCTTCAAAAATTCATGAAAACAAAAAAATTTATTATCATGAAAAAATTTTCAAAATTCAATCGGTTTTCGGCAGAAAAACTTCTTTAGAATCTGTGGGATTTATATTAAAAAGTCTTTAAAAAAAGTTCTTAGAATCATATGGGTTTTCTATACTAAAAACTTCTCAGAATCAAATAGTATTTCTTAATGAAGAAGTCCTAAGAATCTAATGATATCTGACCGTATATTAACAGTCATTATTATAGTGAACACTTAAGTTTTTTTTTTTAACTTAAGTGTAATATAAAGGGAACTTTTTTTCAACAATTATTCAAGCTAGATGGTTTTAGAATAAGTTTATCATTAGTGAATAATGCTCAAAAATCTCTGAAGCGGTTTCACTAAAGCGTTTGATATTACTTAAGTGATCACTTTAGTACCAGCTGTGTGTCTTTAGTTAAATAATATATGTGTTTTAATTTTAGTTTAACACATGTTTATATCGAGAACTAGTTTTCTGAATGGCAGTTAAACTTAACTTAGTTAATATCAAATTAATATTAAACTAAGTTTAACCGATCATACTGTTCTTCAATTCTAGTTTAAGAAATTTTAAATTACATGATGTGTAGCAAAAATATTTAATTTCAATTGGAATTGTAAACTAGCTTTTGATATTTTCTTTATAATGTGGCATCACTTTAACAAATTATTATCCAAGAGCAGTTTTTGTTTCAACTGGCCGACTTAGCTCGGTTAAAATTAAATTAAAAACTAAATAAACCCCAACTGAAAAACAGAATTTTAGGTTTAACAACGCTTAAGTAATAAACAAAGATAATATACATTCCAAAAACTAGACTTTATTCTATGAAAGCACCAGAATGTAAAAATTGTTGCACTTGAGGGAAAAAAATAAAAATAACGTCAAAATTTAACTAAAGAAAACCATATAGTTTGGTGATATTTCAATAGCAAAAAGCCCTTATAATATGTATGTTTTTATATAAGAAAAAGTTTCTCAAAACCAAGATTTTCTTAAAGGACTACATAATCTAAGAATTTTTCTTTTAAAGAAATATCCTAAATCCAAATGTTTAGCTCTAAGAAAAATCCCACGGAAGCTAAAAGATTTTCTAATATCTTAAATTGTAGGGTAAATTAAAAATATCCTCAGAATATGAGAATTTTATTCGGAATATATAACCTTTGGTATTTTTTTTATAAAAAATAGTACTGAAAATAATCATATTATAGTAAAAGCATTACAAATATAACTCTCGAAATAGTATCATTTATTTAAAAATGAACCAATATACTCAATATAATTGGCCGCCATGTAATTGAAAATTATACACAAGGGAACAATAATATTTTTTTGGTTGTTTTTTATGCATAATTTTCAAATTTAATGGCATATTTTATTATATTTAAAGTCTTGAAGTTGAGAAGTTCAAAAAAAATAAAAAGCATTTAAAAAACATTTTTAAAAAAGTAGCATTTTATAAAAAAAAAAAAAAATGAATCTTCTACCTTTTCATTGAAAAGCTACAATACCAAAAATCATTTCATAGAAAAGGTACATTATCTAAGAAAAATTAATAGGATTTTTATTAAAAATTACCCCTTAATAATTGAAAAAGTACTTATATGAACACTTTCATTTAAATATTTTACAAAAATTGCAACAGTTAATTGAAAAGTTCTGAAAATACTGATTTTCAGTGGAGTATTATCAAAATAAGTTTACAATTTAATAAAAATAAATATTTTTTTGGAAACATTCATGGAAAAAGTACCAAAATGCACCTTTTCATATAAATATTATACAAAAATGGTAACATTTTATAAAAAGTACTGAAACCAGTATCCTGTCTTTCACTGAAAAGTTATCAAAAATAGTTTATTCTCATAGAAAAAGTACACAAAATAATACCTTTTATTGATAAGCTATTAAAAATATTATCTTTTCAGGAAAGAAGTACTCAAAATAATACATTTCAGTTGAAAAATCACTAAAAAAAACTCAATTTCATTTAAAAAGTATTAAAAAATAATACGTTTTTTTAACAAGTACTAAAAATTATACCATTTCATTAAAAGGTACTAAAAATTGTACCATAAAAAAGTATCAAAAATGGTAATATAAAAAGTATTAGAAATAAATAATTCTCTCTTGCATTGAAAAGTACTAAAAATAACACATTTTTATTTAAAATAACTAAGAAAAGTACTCTTTTTTTATTGAAAAAAAAGTACTAAAAATGTTACCCGATTTAAGAAGTTCTAAAAAGTAGAATCCCTTCATTCAACAAGTTCTAAAAATAGTATTCTTAAATAAAATACTAAAAATAGCAGTTTTTTCATTAAAATTAGTACTTTTTAATGAATTCTCCTTTCATATAAAAAAAAGTACTAAATGAATACTCGTTTCATAGAAAAAGTACGAAATGAATACTCTTTTCTTAGAAAAAGTACTAAATGATTACTCCTTTCTTAGGAAAGAATACTAAATGAATACTCCTTTCTTAGAAAAAGTACTAAATAAATACTCCTTTCTTAGAAAAAAGTACTAAATGAATACTCCTTTCTTAGAAAGAAGTACTAAATGAATACTCCTTTCTTAGAAAAAGTACTAAATGAATACTCCTTTCTTAGAAAAAAGTACTAAATGAATACTCCTTTCTTAGAAAAAGTACTAAATGAATACTCCTTTCTTAGAAAAAAGTACTAAATCAATACTCCTTTCTTAGAAAAAAGTACTAAATGAATACTCCTTTCTTAGAAAAAGTACAAAATGAATACTCCTTTCTTAGAAAAAAGTACTAAATCAATACTCCTTTCTTAGAAAAAGTACTAAATGAATACTCCTTTCTTAGAAAAAAGTACTAAATGAATACTCCTTTCTTAGAAAAAGTACTAAATGAATACTCCTTTCTTAGAAAAAAGTACTAAATGAATACTCCTTTCTTCGAAAAAGTACTAAATTAATACTCCTTTCTTAGAAAAAAGTACTAAATCAATACTCCTTTCTTAGAAAAAAGTACTAAATCAATACTCCTTTCTTAGAAAAAGTACTAAATGAATACTCCTTTCTTAGAAAAAAGTACTAAATCAATACTCCTTTCTTAGAAAAAAGTACTAAATCAATACTCCTTTCTTAGAAAAAGTACTAAATGAATACTCCTTTCTTAGAAAAAAGTACTAAATCAATACTCCTTTCTTAGAAAAAAGTACTAAATCAATACTCCTTTCTTAGAAAAAAGTACTAAATCAATACTCCTTTCTTAGAAAAAAGTACTAAATCAATACTCCTTTCTTAGAAAAAAGTACTTAAAATGTTACAGTTTCATTGAAAAGTTTTAAAATTAGCACAATTGCATTAAAAAAGTACAAGAATTGTAGCTGTTTTAAAGAGGTGCTATAAAGAAAATATACCCATGATGTATGGTTCTAAGATTTTTTTTTATAAGAAATACGTTTCGTTGGATGTTTAAAATTTAAAAAATTTCTCTAGATCTTGAGCTTTTTGTTCAGGACTTTTCTTATTTTTTAAAATTCTCTTTACTTCTATAAAAATCATTAAGTCATATTCTTTTTATAATATTTTTCTTCTATATTTGCCAATTATTTGTTCTTTCTTATTAAATTTTATGGAGTTTTTCTTTGTTCTTTTCTTCAATTACCTTAAATTTCATTACCTTTTTGTTTTAATGAAGTTTTCTTAATTTACATAAATTTTAGATACAATTGTTTGGTTGTTTGTTTTTTTTTTTATTAAATTATTTTACAAAAAAAATTATAAAGAAAACATATTAAATTAAATTAAAATAATTATAAATTAATTAATTAATTATAAAAAATAAGCACAAAAATGTCTTTTTATTTAAATGGTTGATAAAATTGTAAATTTGTAAAAATTGTGCATTTTCTTTTTCTAAATTAGGCCTCAAAAAATATTTGAAAATTTGTTGTTAAAAAATACAGATTTTTAAAGAGGCTTTTTTAAATATGCAGTTTTTTTTCATACAAGCACATATTACTTAATTTATAAAATTAACATACATTAGATTTTTTCAATATATATATTTTTTTAATTTATATAATACTACTGTTTTTGTAATAAGCAAAACCAATCATTCAAAGTTTTTTTTTTTTTTTTTGTTAATTTTTTAGGAATTTTCCTTTACGATTTTTTTTTTTGTATTTTTTTGTCTATATGTCTAGATTCTTAAAATTTTTTGTATTTTTATTATAATTTTTATATTGTCAAAATCATGTTTATTTTTTTTTTAATTATCTTTCCGTTGCTTTTCCTTACCAATTTTTTTTTAAATATTAATTTTTGAAAATTTACAATATTTTTTTTTTATAATAATAATTATACAATTGGAAGTTAAGAACGAACAAAAATATCTTATTTATAATTAAAAACAAAAAGAAAAATATAACAATTAAAGCTTTTTAATTTTTAAAAGAAAAGCTTTAAAAACAATTTTAATTATATTAAAAATTTACAACTAAATTACAAATATTTAAAAAAGAAAAATTAAAACAACGAAATTTTAAATTGTTCATAAAAAACAAATATGTTAAAAAAAAACGTAATGATTATATTTAAAAAAAAATAATAATTTAAAAAAGGAAAGCAATAAAATCATGCTGTATTTTTGTTTGTGGTGTTAAAAAAACTGCTATCCTCACTTGAAGTTTTTTTAATTCAATTTTATTTTCTGTGGAACGCGCGTTTTTTCGATTGCTGCCTCTAACTTCTCTTTTCTTTTTGTATTTAAAATGTGGTTAAATTAATTTATTTTATTTATTAAAATTTGATCAATTACTGATACAGATCTTCTTTAATTTCGGCTTCATTTTCTTTTTCAATCATACCTTCATTTGTGGCATTATTCCAAGCACCATTCATGCTCTTTGATGATGAAAAACAAAGTTTCATAATAAATGGAAATTTAGTACCTGAAAAGAAATATATAAAAGAAACAGTTAAAAAATAAATCCAAAAATCATAAATTCTAAAAATTATTCCAAATCCAATTGGTTTCTCCATAAAAATTTACGATTTATAAACGATCCTCTGATTTTGAAAACTTTTCTCTAAAAACATCTGTTCAGATGCTTTCTTTCCTTAATAAAAAAAGTCCTCAGATTTTAAAGCTTTTTCCACAAGAACTTCTCAGAACTTTTATCTACAGAAAATCCTTTTGATTCTTTAAGAATATTACTCCAATTGAAGCACCCAGTGCATCAACAAGATAACTCCACTTTTTTTTTTTTTTTTTTTTTGCACCGAACGACGCAGATTTTTTTTTGGTTTTTTCTGCATTAAAAAAGCTATTTCGCAAAAAAGTGGAGTTATACGGTTGTTGCATTGGGTGCTTCAATTGCAAAGTCTTTATCTTATACAAAACTATACAGATTGTGAAAAATGTTAAGATTTTGAAGAGTTTTTTTTATAAAATGAAATTTGTGCTATAGAAAAATAGTCAGATTTAAATAACTTTTTCTAACAGAAAAACTTGAAAATTTAAAAGTAAATTTCCTAATTAAATTTAAAAAAAAAATGATTAAAATTTAAACCTCTTCTCAGATTTAGAGAACCATTTAAGAAGCTAAAGCCCGGTTTAAAAAAACCCCTAAAAAATTAAAAACTTACCTTTACCCTCAATTGGCAGATGATTACACTTCATAATTGCACATACAGCCTGCGCAATATTTGGAAATTCAATTAGACCCGAAGAGGAACGTTCTGTTTTCAATGGGAATAATCTGACAGATGTGGCAGGAACCTCTTTAATATTGAAAATGCCAATCAATTGATCTTCGGTGAGGCCAGGTGGTGTATTGAAGAAATGTAAAATCTGCAAAGAAAAAAAAGTCCATTAACTTTGGTCAAAAAAAAATTTAAATATATAAATGTTTCCAAATCTAACCTTGCTCGGTGGTTGTATACGATTTTTGCTAGCTTGAGCCGGCGATAGGAAACGATTATTTTTAGATCCAGTATATTCTTTAAAACTTGGTGTATGATCGGGCAATAGGAAGGGATTTATAACTTCGGATAAGAAATTTTGCTTGGAAAAAGCAATCTGTATTTTGCCACTTGTACCAACAGGAATGTTGTTCAAATGTTGGACGCAACGTTCGACAGCAACTGAATCGCCCATTTGTACCATCGCGGTACCTTCTTTGGTTTTTAAAAATTTGATCTGCAAACGAAAGAGAAACAGAAATGTAAATGTTAAAATTTGGAAATTTTATTATGGTTTATAAAAATATAACTAAGTTGTCAAATAAACTAAAAATATAAATTTTAAATTACAGTAAATTAGAGAAAATTATAACAACTTTTTAAAAATTAGGGTTTTCAAAATGGCAATTAGTTTTTCACTGAAAAACAAAAATCGAGTTAGAATTCTTATTTTTCGTTGTATGAATAAAATCTTAAGTGCTTAATAACAAAACTATAGTTTTCAAGAGCTGATTTTAAAATATGCTAGCTTAATTTATTTGTATTCAGCAAAATATTAATTTTAATTAACTGAATTAAAGTATTGGTTAGCTGAATTGAGGTATTGTTTGGCTGAATTCAAGTTTTGCTTAGCTGAATTCAAAATTCGCAGTTTAAAATTTTCAGTTAGCTTTAAAAAATACTTAATAATCAAAATTACTTCCAATTAAGTCGTACCAAATTTAATTATTACTAAACTTTTGTAAGAATCTTTTATTCAGCTTAATAGAAAATTATGATAACTGAAACTTTATTTTAGTTAACTTAAAAGGATTCTTAATGGATGGAATACCAAGAATATACTAGCTGAATATGTTGTAGAATTATGCTGCAGATTAAAAAAACAATGATTGACAATTTTGTTAGCTGAATTGAATTTTCATTCAGCTGAATATAAATTTGGAAGGCAAAATTAAAATTTTATTTATTTTTGTATAACAGAAGAATGGAGTGAAAAGTTAAATTTAAACTTTTAATGTAAAAAACTTTGGTTAGAATATTAAATACAATATATGCAGCTGAATTTAATCTTAATTTAGCTGAATTTTAAATTAAGTTAGCTGAATGTAAGTTTCAGTTAGCTGAATCTAAGTTTAAATTTTAAGTTACCTTAAAATTAATTAAAAAATGCTTTAAATTAAAAAATATTAAATAATTTAAATAAAAAATAACAAAATTTATGAAATTAAGTAAAAATCTTTAAATTATTTAGCTGAATTAAAATTTCATTTAGCTGAATTCAAGTTTAAGAGAGCTGAATTCTAGTTAGTTGAATTAAAATTTCAGTTAGCTGAATTTTAGTTCGAGTTAAATGAATTGTAGCTAGTTTTAAACTTTTAGTTTACCTAATTTTAATTTAGCTAAAATAGCTTAATTAAAATTTTAATTTAAGTTAACTTTAACCTAATTAAAAAATGTTTTGAAACAAAATTTTTACTAACAAAACTTAAGAAGTTTAATAAAAAGCTTTAATATGTACAGCTGAATTTAAATTTTATTTCACTAAATTCAAATTTGAGTAGCTAAATTGAAATTTAAGAGCTGAATTAAAATTTATGAGAGCTGAATTTGTTTTTAGTTAGCTGAATTTTGATTTTAGTTAGCTGAATTTAAATTTTAGTTAGCTGAATTTAAATTTTAGTTAGCTGAATTGTGATAGCTAGTTTTAAATTTTTAATTTACTTAATTTTTTTCCTATTATGTTACATTTTTAATTATGTTTTTTAACTTTGCCTTGATTTTTTTTATTTTTGCCATTATGTCAAAAAATTTTAATGATTTATTAGAAAATATTTATAGCAATCAAAAAAGTTGAATAAACTAATTTTTAACCAAGCATCAAAATAAAAAAAAAAACTTTTTGCTTTAATTAAAACATCATCATCAGATTTGGCTTTGTTGCTGCATCATGATGATGATTACATTTTCTATAATCATGTGAGTGAAAGTGGAAATCCTTATGGTCAAATATAGTAGTTAATCAACATTTGTAATATTTTTTCTTTTTTCTCTGATTTTCCACATTTTTTTAAGCAATTTATATTCCATTGAACTTTAATACATGATTGGTGGAAATTCAATTATATTTTCTAAATAATTTTTGTAATTTTTCTGTTGAACCGTATACTTTTTTTTTTTTTGCTAGATACAGTAACTAATAAAATTGAGTGAATACTTTAAAATTTAATCACGATAATTTGCTTGGATATACAATTTTATCATACAATTTCTTAAATCACAGATAAATTAAAAATTTCTATTAGCAAAAAAATATCTATCAAAGTTAAAAAAAAAAATTCATGTGTGTGTTAAATTTTTTGAGAAACTATAAACTTTTTGTTTTCTATTAAACCTGAATTCAAAAGCCTGTAACGATATTTCATTTTCTTTCTATTCATATTTTCCGCAATAATAACAATTGCGTGCTTAATAAATTTTAAAAGTTGTACTTTTACATAGTTTAATAATATTCAATAATATGTAGTGAATATTTTTTATACAACCATTGAATAACATTTGTTTTGTTCATTGGTTTTTATTAGTGCATTTTGCAATTGAAAATAAAAATAAAAAAAAAAACATATTATTGACCAAATTTATGTACAAAATTACAGTTTGTGTTAGACTGAAATTGCAAAGTTGTTGTTGCAACTTTTTTTTAGCTCTCTTTTTTTCATAATTTTGCAAAATAAAAAGTCTTATAAACTAACTTTAAAAGTAAAATGTTGTTGTTTATTGTTTGTATGTGTGTGAGAGCGAGTGCAAGGCAACCATGTCGAAACATGTTCAACATCTATGGTCATTGACTAAACACGTAATATAACCATCAGCCTAAAAATGGATATACATAAATTTTTTTACTTTTTATGTTGAATTTACAATATCTAGTTATAATCATTTCATAAGTGTAATAATAGATGGGAAAACAATTTTCTTGAAATTATTATTAATAGAGGTACATATATATAAATTTTGGTCCTTTTTTAAACTTTTTTTATTAACAACATATATTTATATTTTGAAGTTTTTTCCTTCTTACCATGAGTATTATTTTCTATAGGAACCCCATTAATTCTGAGGATTTTTTTCTATCGACAATTTTCCGATTTTGTGCACTCTTTTCTTCATACCATAAGTATTATTTTCTATAGAAAACCCATTGATTATGAGGATTTTTTTCTATCGAAAATTTTCCGATTTTGTGCACTCTTTTTTCCAGAAAATCTTTATAGAAAGCATCAGATTCTAATGACTTTTTTTGCGATAGAAAGTCTCTTATTTTATTTCAAATAGACTGTGCATAGAATATCTCACAGAATTTGAGAAATTTTTCAATCAAAAAATCTTGTGATTCTTAGAGTATTTTCCTATTGAAAATTCTTTTTATTCTAAAGAATTTGTTCAGAACAAAACCTTAATATTCTTAAGATTTGTTTGCTATGGAAAAAATTCCCAACTCTAAGGACTTTATTTTATGGCAGTTTGTAATCAAAGACTTGATTATGCCGAGAAATAATAATCAAGCCATACACAGGGCATGGGCCCAGAATATCAAATGGAAGTATACTTTTCTACTACTCCTTTTGAAATTCCAGTTTTGGTAAATAATCGATAAGACATATAAATATATCCTAATGCTTATGTTTAAATCCTCTTTACCCTTTTAATTGCCTTGGCATTTATTTTTCAATTTCCTACATATCCCAGTATTTTTAAATCTCTTGATACATATTTGTCATAAAGCTGAAACCACAAATAATAGTCGTGATAGTGATAACTTAAACTAATTGCTTGTAATCCATATATACAAAACACAACAACAATTAAGTTTTTCTAATTGCCAAGGAGACATTATATGGCTAACAAGTCAACTCTTCATTTATTACTCGGGTATTTTAAAGGTCTTTGCTCTTAAGTGTTAAATAACAGTAATACGTGAAGAAATAACAGACAGTAGCAGAATAGTTGTTGGTACATTTTAATTGGGATTAATTGCTTGAAATCTTTTTAAAAATACAAACACACACACATACAATTATCTGGAAGTGCATGTATGTGAATATTTGCATAAGTATGTGTAAAGGCAACAATAATAACAAGCAAAAAAAAATGGTATATTTGCTTTAAAAGTAATTATGTGAGTTAAACACAGAAAAAGATTGCTCTATTCCTGCCTTGACATATGAGTATATCATCATTTTTATTTAGAAAAAAAGTTAAAAAAGACAAAAAAAAAAAAGAAGAAAAAAATACACAGGAGCTAAATTTCCCACGGGTTAAATAAAAATGAACCAACACGGGGAGACTGCTTTTGCTATGCTATTAAAATCTATATGTATGTGTATGCACAACATGCACATTTGGAACAAAAAGTCATGAAAGAGGTCACCTATTGAAATAAACACTTTTACACACTCACACTCATAATTCAACACCCTCCTCCCTACCTTAGACAAAAATAACATGGGAGGACATGTTTACAATTAACAGAGTGTGTCAACCATTAACTCCTGTTAAAATTTATATGTTCATTTATAACTCATGTGTTCTTTTCAAACTCCTCTTCCTGCTCATCATCATCAGCAGCATTATTCCACCTTATCCTATCTTCAACTTTGAAGTGTTGCACAAAAAATACAGTATTTTAGGTTTAGAATTGTTGACTAGATAATAGAGAACATATATTTTAATTGTTATACACGTACCGTTTAACACACACATGTGTAGAGTACACAAAACGATGCATTTTAAGTGGATGGTGATGGCATTTCTTGAAAAAAAAAATATCTACTTAAAGAAATTTTTATAACATTTTTGTTATTAATAAGTTTAAAGAATGAAAAACAATTTTAACAAAATTTTCCTTGAATCTTGAAATTTTTCTAAAAGAAATAGTTCCTAAATAAAAGAGATGCGATTTTGATGATTTTGTATATAAAAAAAGTTCAGAAGACAGAAAAATTTCCTCAAAATTTAAAAGTTCTTCTTTAGGGTAAAAGTCCTTGGAATCTGAGATTTTTTTTAATGAAATTATTCTAAGAATTCGCGAATGTTTCTATAAGAAAAAGTGCTAAGTAAAACCTTATAATCTGAGAATTTTTTAAAGGCAAACATTCTGAGAATCAGCAAATGTTTCTTTAAGAAAAAGTGCATCGAACATGAGAATAAGTTTTCAGAACTAGAAAATTTTTCTCAAGGAAAAAAAATTCTCAGAATTTAAAAATTCCTCTAAGGAAAAAATTCCTAGAATCAGAGAATTTTTCTTAAGGAAATATTGTTAAGAAACTGAAATTTTTTTTATAGAAAAGTTTCCTCGAATTTGATAAATTTTTTAAAAAGAAGAAGTCTTTAGAAATAAAATAAGAAAAAGAAAATTTTCTTAAGGAAAGATTGTTTAGAAACTGAAAATTTTTTTTTATAGAAAAAAAGTCCTCAGAATCGAAAAATTTTTAAAAATGAAAAAGTCTTTAGGAAATAAAACTTTTTTCTTAAATAAAAATTTCTCAGAATAAAAGAATTTTTCTACCGGAAAAGGTCTTTAAAATCTGAAAATTTTGTAATGGAAAATAATTTTTCTATAGGACAGTCTTCAAAATCGAAGAACGAATCTGAGAATTTCTGTAAAAAAATGTAGAAAAAATCTTTCGAATCTATCATTTTTTCTTCTTTTGAAAAAAGTGCTAAAAATCTCAAAAATTTTTCTTTAGAAAAAGTGTTCAGAATATAAGAATTTCTCCATGGGAAAGTCCTTTGAATATTAGATTTATTTTACAGCAAAAGTCTTTAGAATCTAATATTTTTTTACACAAAAAATTGCTTCGATATAATTTTTTTTGAAAGAAAAAGTTTTTTAAAGGAAAAACTCCTTAGAATCTGAGAATTTTTAATAGAAAAAAGGTCTTTGAAATCTGACTATATTTTGTTAATAGAAAGCCCTCACAATCCGAAACTGTTTTTATAGAAAAAAAATTTAATCACAGTCTGAGAATTTTTAATAGGAAAAAGGTCCTAGGAATCTGACAATATTTTGTTAATAGAAAGCCATAATAATCAGAGTTTCTTAAACAAAAAAACTAATATAATCCGAGTTTCTTTAGAAAAAAAAATTAATATAATCTTACAATTTTGCTATAAAGAAATGTCAGAAACTGGCAATTTTTTATAGAAAAGAACATGAAAATTGTTCTATTGCAAAAAAAGATATGATATTCTTAAATTTTTCTCTACCGAAATTGAGAATTTTTCTTTTGGAAAATGTGCTTAGAAAAGGCATATTAGAAATTTTCTATGGAATAAAATCCTCAGATTTTTTAATTTTTCCATTTTAATAAAATGCTATTTTCTATAGGAAACAATTTCCAGATTCTCTATAAGAAAAAATTCGCAGAGTATCAGTATACAAGAATTTTTCTATTCAAAAAGAATCTGGAAATTGTTGGAAAAAAATATTCATATACCTAAGCTTTTCTGTACAAAACCATTTTCTAAATTTAAGAATTATTCTATGGGAAAATTATCTAACGATCAAAAATTGTTTCTATAGGGAAATGTCCGCAGAATGTAAGATTTTTTTATGAATAGGCGAAATTTCTTTGAATATAAGAAATTTTTTCTATAGGATAAAACCCTCAGATTTTGATAATTTTTCCATTGGAAAAAAATTCTTAAAAGTTACGTTTTCTACAGGAAAAAATCTCATAATATTGGAAAAATCTTAAGAATCTGATAATTTTTCTATATTATTAAAATTGCTCAAAATCTAAGAATTTTTCTGAAAATTCTAGAATTAGAAAATTTTTCTGAAAGAAAAAGTTCTAAAATCTTGTAACTTTATAAACTAAAAAATCCTCAGAATCTTTGTAAAAGAAAGTTCTAAGAATCTAAGAATTTTTTGTAAAAAAAGTTACCAGAAAATGTTAATTTCATAATTTAATTTTTGCATAGTAATTAGAGGATTTTTTATAGTCGACTGAATATAAAAATTTTTCTACAAAAAAAAATCTTATAATCCAAAATTTTTCCTATACCAAAAAATTCGCCCTCAAAATAAGTTATTCTTTTTTTAATAGAAAAGTCCTTAGAATAAGATAATTTTTCTATAGAAAAAAATCCTTATAATCGAAAATTTTTCTATACCAAAATAATAGTCTGATTTAGAAATTTTTTCTATAGTAAAATGTCCTAAGAATAGAAAAATTATGTTGGGAAAGGAAAAGGCCCTTTAAAATTAGAAATTTTCAAAAAAAAAAAAATTAAATATTCAAAAATCTGAAATTTTCAAAAATGTTAAATCCTCAGAGTCTGACCATTTTTTCTATTAGAAACAATTTTTTTTTTAAAGATAGAAATCTTCAACATCTAATACTCTTTCTAAAGGAAAAAGTTGCTAGAATCGGAAAAAAAGATTCATGGAATAGTCTTTATTAAAGTCTAAAAATAAAATCTTTGAATTTTTTTTAGAATCTACGAATTTTTCTATAATTAAAAATTCTCAGAACAAGAGAATTTGTCAATAAGAAATAAAATCCTAATATTCGAAGAAATTTTTTACAATTGTTGTCTTTTTTTTTAATCTTTTTCTTTTTTATAACTAATTTATTTATATATTCGCGCTTAAGGTTTGTTTTTTATAAAAATATTGAAAAATAAATAATATTTTTATAAAAAAAAACAAACCTTAAGCTAAAAAAATAAATTAGTTAGAAATTTTTTATTGCAAAAAGTTGATGGATTTAGTTATTTCTTTAAAAAAAAAACGTTCATATAATATGAACAATTTGTATAAAAATTGACAGACTGTTTTGTACAAAAAATATATTAAAATCTTTAATTTAAAGCAGTTTCAATTATATGAAAATATTAATGCAATTGCATATAAATAACAATAAAAAGAATAATTGTACTCTAACCAACCACCATTAACAATTAAAATGATTTGTATGCAGCTTTTGTTGGCCTGCCTTTATAATATTAACCCTTGGGACTGTTAAAATTACAGTCTGAAAGTGTAAATTTTAATTATTTCGATTTAGTTTAAAATTTTTGTACGCTTAGTGTACTGTTTAGAATTCAAGAATTAAAATCGAATTTATGTAAAAAAATAGATTTTCAAAAATTTACAAAAAATATCTAACCTTACTGAAACGAGTTGATAGGAACACATAATTAGGTTGAAATCTCTCATTTAAAAATAAATTATAATTTTGTTTGAAGGACTTACAGGATAAAAGCAGGGTACTTCTAAAGGGCATCGCCTTAACTCATAAAGAGATTAGTAGGTTTTGATGAATTTAAGTGGAATGGATAAACTTTGTATAAATATTTTTAAGTAAAGGAATGTTACTGTTAAATTTCGCAATATTCAAAAAGCAAAAATCGCCGTGATTTCTAAAGTAAAAACGCTGAATTCCGTTTATATACCTAATAAGGTTGGTTTTCTAGATTCATTGTCAACTTATAATTTTTTCAATATAATTTAATTTTTAAAAATGTTTTTATTGTACAATATATTTTTCTTTGCCAAAAACATAGTTTTAAATTTTATTGTCAGACCAAAATTAGCGCACCCAGAGGGTTAAACAAAAATTAATTCATAAAAATAAACATTTTGTCATAAAAATTCACGACAATAATAAAGTAATGGAGTGATATTTTATGTTCACATACACATACATAGACATTGTTAACAAAATGGTTTACAAAACATCAATTACATACAAACACACAAAAACAGAGAATAATGTTTTATATAATGCATGCCGTGATGTGATATATTACATTTTCTTTTTTTTATATTTTTTAATTACTAAATAGAGAAGGTAGCATTGCAGAAATGTCATTGTTTTGGTAACAATTCAAAATCCTTCAAGGTTTAAAATTAAATTCTAAAAAATTGCAACCAAATTAAAGCTGCAAAATTAACATTACGCTCGAAATCTAGTATAAACTAGATTATTAAATACTGATACTGAGAAAAAATTGTAATAAAAATATGTTTTTTTTAACAAATAAATCAAACTGAAAATACAAAAAAAAAAAGGAAATCTATTGTAATTATAAAATTTAAACAAAATATAAATATTTCTGATTTCGAAATCAAATTTAAGCCAGATTTCGAGCGTAATCTAAACACAATTAAATGTTTATTCAATAGAATAAAATATATTATATTTAATGAATTTCTTTCATGACTTTAAAATTTCAAATTGAAGATTTTTAAAATATCCTTATTGACACTAAGTGTAGAATTCATAGGAAAGTAGGAAAATCCGAGATATTTCTAAAAATCTTTCAAAAAAATTTGAAATTAATTTTATCCTGTTGATATAGATAGATCACAAACTCACAAAAGAAAATTAAAAAATATTCCTGGTAAATTATTGGTACCAATTTATTTTACCCTTCTATCCCACACTCAGAATATTATGTAGTTAACTGTTTGTAGTTTAATAAAAAAGTTTTCCGTTCCATTTAAAAATAAAGAAACATACATTTATTTTTCAAAGAAATATCTATATTTACTTTTTTATACATTTTATTCGAAATAATTTACTATCATTTACCATTTTTTTCAGTTTCATTTATTTTTTTCATTTGTTTGAAATTTAATAAAAATTACTCACAAAACGGAAACTTGTGGTTTATTTGTGTCCGTAACAGTTATTACGAATTTAAATTTTGTTTGCTGCCTGTTTCAAAAAAAAAAAAAAATATTCAAAAAATTTCAATTTGTTTTTTTATTTAAATTGGTTGTATATATACAAAATTATTTTAATTTAAATTACAAGAACTTCCTAAACACACATACATACACAAACACATTCACATAAAAAGTGTCTATAGCTATGCATACATACATTTTGTATTGTACGAGTATATTAAAAAAAAAAACAAAAAGGAAAACAATTTCAAATAAATAAAAAAAAAACATTTATTTTTTAAGGATTGGATTGATTATATCATTTGTTTCTTACGGATGTGTCAGTTGATTAGTCAACATTTAAAAATAAAAAACAAATGACATTTAATTTAAATGAAAATTAAGTAGACCGGTTTTTAAATGAAATATCATTTCTTTTAAATGATATTTTCAGTTATTTTAACTTATAAATTATTTTTAGTGTATATTTCCCTAATGTAAGCTTAAATTTTTTATATTGTATGTCCATTAAATGATATCATTAACTATGATTTTAAATAAATTTAATGACATGGTAAGTTTGGACACTATATTTATTATAACAGCTGTTTAATTGTACTTTTTCTTTTGTAACGAAAAAAAAAAGTTATCTATACTGCTGTATGTTGTATTCATAATAATACAGAATTCCCAGCACCCGTCCTATTTCTAAGAAAGTATAAAAGTTAATGAAGTATGAAAAGAAAAACAAATAAAAATTAAAAGACGTTTGTAGCAACTAGCGAATTTATTAATGACCCTTTCATAATGAAAAAAAAAATGTATATATTTTATCCGTTAACTGTTATTAAAGCAAATATGATACCAATTCAAAAAAAAATAATAATTTATAGCAAGATTTTCTTAAAAGTCAAATTTTTTTCGTCAATTCTTAAAATTAAAAGGAACATTAATAGAAACCGATTTTTTAACATATACAGATTGGTTGAAAAGTTCCTGCGCTCGAAATGAAAGAATACTTTTTTTGCTACGAAATATATTTTTTTATTCAATATAATCTCCTAGAAGCTCAATACACTTGTTCCAATGATCTTCCAATAATTTTATGCCATCCTTATAATGGTTTTTCGGAAGCTCTGCAAAATAACCGTCTACGGCTGCTATGGCCTCTTCATTCGACGAAAAATGCTTTCCACGAAGGAATTTTTTGAGATTTCTGAAGAGATAGTAGTCACTGGGAGCCAAATCTGGTGAATACGGTGGATGTACAAGCAATTCGTACTTTAATTCTTTGAATTTAGCCATCGTCAAAACACTTTTGTGAGCAGGCGCATTGTCTTGATGAAAAATGATTTTTTTCTTCTTTCTTCTTTCTCACGAATTTTTTCATCCAGCTGATCCAAAAGGCTGCAATAATATTCAGAGTTGATTGTTAACCTTTCTGAAGAAAATCAATCAACAAAATTCCTTTTGCATCCCAAAAAACTGATGCCATGACCTTCTTTGCTGATCGTTGTGACTTCACCTGCTTTGGAGCTGAACAACCAGCTTCAGTCCACTGTAAACATTCTTGTTTCAATTTAGGATCATGGTGGTAGATCCAAGTCTAACTGTGTATATAAAACGACGCAAGAAGTCGGTTTTATTCGGTTTAAAACGCTCCAAATTACGCTGAGAAATTTTTTTTCGATCCAGTTTTTGTTGAATTGTTAATGAGTGCGGCACTAACTTTCCAAACAGTTTTTTCATACGTAATTCTTCATGTAAAATATGGAGTACTCGTTCGTCTGAGATGCCTATGGCATTAGCAATTTCACGCTTAGTCAAACTTGGATCTTCACTAACCATATTATGTACCTGCTCAATGATTTCTGCTGTGGTTGTAGTTTTTGGTCGTCCTTCGCGTGGGTCGTCTTTAAGGCTGGTACGACCACGTTTAAATTCACCAGCCCAAAATTCAACGGTGCGTTTTGAAGGTGAGGACTCCTTATACACTTCTAACAATTGTTCCTAAATTTCCTTTGCTTTTAAACCCTTCAAAACAATGAATCTAATGACTGCACGATATTCAATTTTTTCCATATTAAAAAATATCAATGACACATCAACTACAAATGGCTTGTAAACAAAGAAAGAATTGACAGAATGACTTGCAACTTTGCATGTGTTTTCAGGACAGTTATACCAACTTGAGAAAAAAAGTTTGGAGCTAGCAGTGCCATCTCTTGGTGAGCGCAGGAACTTTTCAACCAACCTGTAAAACTACCAACTGGTTAAATATTTGGTTAGTTTTATTTAATAGTTTTCATAGGTAAGAAAAATCGTGTTTGCGTGCTAAGAGGAATGGAGCTTTTGAATACTTGATAATTCAACTAATTAGTCCTTTTAAATTCCCTTAAATTAAACCCTTAAATTCTTAACACTTTTCCCTACCAAAAAAACCCTTAGATTCTGAGGACTTTCTCCTGTAGAAAAACTCTGCAATTCAACTGCATTTTTCCCTTACTAAGCCTAAGAAGTTTTTTCTATAAAAAAAAACCTTTCGAAACTGAGTACATTTTATATAAATAAAATTTTAGATTCTAAGAATTTTTCTATAAAGAATCCTGTTGATTAATTTGATTGTTTCTTTTAGTCCCGTCTCTTAATTATTTCAATTACTGCCTAAAAGTATGCCTCAAACCCTTAAATTCTTAGGAATTTGTTCTTACAAAAAAAAAAAACCCTTAGATTATAAGGACTTTCTCCTGTAGAAAAACCCTGCAATTCTTAAGGCCTTTTTTCCCTTCGGAAAATACTAAGACTCTAAGAAGTTTTTTTATGGAAAAACCTTTCGATACTACTTTGTCTAAGATTCTAAGAACTTTTCTATGAAGAACCCTGTTGATTAATTTTATTGTTTGTTTTATCTTAAACTCAATTTACACTACAACCAAAAACTATGTAATAGTTTTTAACAAATTTTCATTGAAATTAAATAACTTTTCATTTAAATCAAATAGCCTTTGTTATTTATCAGTAAAAATAAATGATTATTCAGTTAAATATAAATGCTAAAATTAAATGATTATTTATTTATTTTCAAATTGTTTCAGTTTTTTGTACTTTATTTGGTATTAAAAAATGTATACTCAACACACTCTATAAATACATGTTTTGTGAATGGCCTTATGTGTGTGTGTGTGTGTTTATGAACTTCTTGTATTTCGAATTGAAATAATTTTGTATATAAACAAACTATTTAAAACAAAACAAAATTAAAATTTTTTTAATATATTTTTTTTTAAACTACAGCGGAAATAAACCACACATAAGAAAATAAATTAAAAATAAAGTGAAAAAAAATCCGGAAATGACAGTAAATCATTTTGAACAAATGTATAAAAAAGTTAAATGAAAATTTCTAAGGAAAATAAATACATTTATTCCTTTATTTTTAACTGAAAACAATCGAAAATCAGTTAAAAAGACAAATACATAACATACAATTGTATTGTATTTATTATTTTTAATTGTTAATTAACTGACAAAATAATAAGATTTTTCTTTTATTTTAAAATTCAATTTAAAATACTAACGAAAATTTCAACAAAATATTTTAGCAAGTACAAAAAGTCCAAAATTTTAAGCATTTTATTTATTTATTGAATGACTGCTAGAAAAATTTTTACAAAACATATTTATTTGTAATTTAACTATTTATACCAATAAAAACAACTTTACGGATTTTCTTTTTAAAGTAACCATTAAACCTTTACTGGCAATATATTGTCAGTGTATTAAATGTTATTTAAACTTCATTTAACAAAACTCTTTATACAATAGCAAATTTATTTGCTGTTAATGTTGTTTTCTTTAAGATTGTTATTTAATTAACAGATAACAAAAGAATGAATCTGTTAAATGTATTTAATTAATGTGTTTCCAAAGATATTGTGATTCATAAAAAAAATTCACAATAGATATTTAATATGTTTTGTTTCCAAAACATTTAACTGATAATAGAAAAACCAAACTTCAAATTGAATCTTATATTGCAATAATAAAGTGCCAATGTATTTCATTGGAATAAAAGTGAGAAAATCAAATCAAGTTGTTTAAAGAACTTATGACTTTGAAGTAATTTTTTTTAGTTAAAGTGTTTAACTATTTAATGTAACGAATATTCGTGCTAGAAAAATGTAAAGTTTAATAATTTTTTAATTTAATATTTTTTGTCCCCTTTGTCAATACCTTAGGGTAATTATAACAAATTTTATAAATAACAATAAAAAAAATTTTCTTTCCATGAAAAATTTTTTTTTGACATAACATTTTGTTAAACAATAATTCCCAAACCACAAAGTGATTAAATACCAGAACAAAAAAGCAATGAAATATATAGTTGGCCAACATAAAAAAATTCCTATAAGGTTAAGTAAGGATATAAGGTTATATAAGTTATAAACAGAGACGACAAATTTGCTTGTTTTTGCTTTTTTACTTATTTATTTACTGTTTTTGCTTTTTTGGATTTTCCAGTTTTAAGCTTTAAAGTAGCATTTTCTAAAGATTTTTGACATTTAAATTGCTTTTTTATTTTTATACCCTCCGCCATATATGGTGAGGGTGTAGATCAGTTTGTCATTCCGTTTGTAACATGTCGAAATATAGGTCTAAGACCCCATAAGTATATATATTCGTGATCCTTATGCAATTTTAAGTTGATTTAGCGATGTCCGTCTGTCTGTCTTTCTGTTGAAATGGCGATCACGACACGAAGACGCAAGCGGGGGTACCTATTTTTCACAGTTTATTTGACATCCTCCCGAGCAGTTTGGTATTGAAAATGAGCAAAATCGGTCAAGCGGTTAAAAAGTTATGAGTGAAAATGTGAAGATACCTCTAAGTATTCCATACAAATTGATGTATTTTAGTACAATTTAATAGTAGCGACTGGTACATAATATATTTTCTCATATTTTTTCATCAGTCGCTTATAAATAAATAATATTTTGTATTAACCTCAAATATTTTTCACCTCAAAAATTTTTTTCACCAGAAAATTTTTTTTCACCACAAAAAATTTTTTCACCTCAAATTTTTTTTTTTTTCACCTCAAATTTTTTTTTTTTTTTTCACCAAAAAATTTGTTTTCGCGTCCAAAAAAGTTTTTCTCCTTAAAAAATTTTTTCACCTTCATAATTTTACTTCAGAGAACATTTTTTTTTGGCATATTGGTGGAGGGTATTCAAAGATTCGGCACAACCGAATTTAAGCCTTTTTTACTTGTTTTTTTTTTTGCTTTAGTGTTTTAAAAAAATGATTTTCTCCAACTTTTTACTTTTGCTTGTTAAAAAAAAAAATATTTTTCTTTTCTGTTTTGAAAGTATTTTTCCTCAACATTTTACATGTTTTTTGCTTAAAATACATTGAATTTTGTTATTTTTTGTCTTCCCTGGTTATGGCATTTAATCAAAACCAATTGTTCACTTTTTGACATCTTGAATAAAGAAGTTTTGGAGAATGGTTGACTCCGATACGAATGAAATTTGGATTTGTGATTGATCCAAATTTTATCGTAATTTAATGAAGTGGAGGATTAAATATTTACTCCTTGCAAGTACATTTCTCAACTCATTAATAATTTACAAACTAATCTTATACTCCAAAGAGACCGAATTGAGTGGAGGGATCCCTCATATAATATGTTGAGTTTTTTTTGTATGTTTTTTTTTTCAACAATGATAAATGGAATATGTGACATGATGACACAATAATAAGAAGCGATAAGAAACACTATAAACCATTTCGAGTTTGTTTTTCTTTGGTAACAACATTGCAATCAAAGCTCATCATCAAAAGAACTAAACAAAATACAATAAATAAAAACATTTTACAATATTTATTGCAAAATATTTGTAGATAATGTTCACTATTTCTACAGATAAATCTTTATGTAATCTAAGAAAAGTGTCACTAGAACTTTGAAAAAAAAATACCATAGATTTTCACATCAATAAATGATGGATAACTAGACGTAATTAATTAAGGTTCAATATCATTATTTTTATTTGGATTTTTTTATACCAAAAAGAAATGAAATGAAAAAAAAAAAATATTAATGCGATTTAAAAAATTACCGAGCAATTGTCAATTGTTGGTAACAAGAAAAATTACTTAAAATGTTAACATATTAAAAGATATTAAAATAATCGACTTAGAAATTGTAGAATATTTGAATTCTCAGCTTTTGAACCTACAAAGGACAAAAGATATATGTTATACATACATATAAAATAAAAATATATGCCTCTGTGTGTGTTATTTTGTAATTACATACAAAAAAAAAAAAAAAAAAACTTTCAGATTTTAATGACCAATTTTCGTTTAATTCCTTTGAGATTTTTGTATTGGGCTAGTTTTGGTTATGCATTATAAGATGTTAATAAAAAAAAGTTTTAAATTTATTACATCGTTTCACTTAACGTTTCGTTGGTTGGTTTTATTTCAACTTCCTCAGGAGTGTCAATTTTATTAATTTCTGGTAAGCTAAAAATTTAAAAAACAATCTACAAAAATCGTTTTTTTCTAACGTTTTGTCAGTTAAAAATGTATGGTTATTTTTTAACGACTTTCAATTGTTTTTATTACTATTCTGATTGAAAATAAACAACAAAATGTGCTGAATATAATGAAAAATCAGTATTCCTCTTTATGATTGTGTTTTAATATGTAATTTAGATTATTTTTAACAAAATAATATTGTGAGTGTACACTTACAATATATTTACAGTAAAGGTTCAATGGTTACTTTAAAAAAAAAATACTTGCAGTTGTTTTCAATATAATAAAAACTTAAATTACTAAGAAATATTTTTGTTAACTTTTTCTAGCAATTATAGAATAAATTAAATAAACAATATACGGACGACTTTCTGTATTAGTTAAAATATTAAGTAAAAATTTTCCTTAAACGAAAAATCGATTTTTTTAAAATAATTTTGTCAGTTAATTTATTGACAATTAAAAATAACGATAAATACAATTGTTTTAAATGAAAAGTATGTAGTCCACTTTTTAACTGATTTTCGTTTGTTTTAATATGCAATTTCAAAAATATTGTATACAAACCCTTTAATAAATATCTAAAAATTGAAATGAAAACATCCAGTACAAAAGAAAGGGTCAACAAATTTATTTAAAGACAAAAATCTTTAGAAAAAAAAAATAAATTTTCTTTTTAATATATTCCGATTTTAAAAAAATAGCTTACAAAGTTTTTGGGCTTTTATGATATTCCTAGTTTAAAAAATTATTGAAAACTGTCCAAAAAACTTAAAATCCTTAAAAAAATAAGTTTCTTTCCAAGACATACTACGTATAATCTTGAACTAGATTTCTATAGAAAAAAAAATTATGAACGTCTGATTAGTTTTCTATAGAAACTTATTTTTAAAGTTTTTATTTTTTACTTTGTGTTCATAAAATTTTTTCATATTACAATAAACTGTTTTATTTTTATTTAAGTTTCAATGTTTTTTTATCCTTTTTCGTTTATTTGCTTTCATCATCTTCACTTTTCTTTTTTTATGTTTTTTGTTTGTTTTTATTGTCAATTGTACCTTTGAGATTTAGTTTATTGTTTTGACATGACTTCATTTTGTTTTGTTTTTTTCTGTTGCTGAATAAATTTCTAACAAAGCATAATAATTTTATTTGTTTTTTTTTTTCGTTTTGTTTTAAATGTGGAAATACACAATAACAGAGAAAAAGAAAATAACAAAAGACATTAAGTTTTTAAAATTAAAAAAAAAATAATAAAAATTGCTGACAAGCATTAGACAGACACTAAATATAAACAAATAAAGCAAAAATGAAAGTAAAAAGTAGAAATCAGGGTAAAAAAATTCATATAACAACAGGGATTAGATTTGTTTTATCAGTAATTAAAAAATGTTTTTATTTTATAATAAAAGAGTATAACTGGATAATTGGAATTATGTGATACTGTAATAGAAATTTAAAAACACTGTAAAAAACGCTCTTTTAATCACAAAATTCTGAATTTTAATTCATCACATTTATTTCATTCTATAACAGGCATGCATCCTTTTTTGCTATTGTAACTATAAATATTAGCAATGATAAAACCCCTATTGTTTATGACTAAGAGTCATAATTTCCTTTATATACAAATGTACATCCATTTTTCTGTTAAGTAATCAATTTTCTCTTTATTATTTTTCTTTTTTTATAATTATCCTTCATGATAAAAAAAAAAATATAAATAAGAAGCTTTTATCCACCATCAAAGATAATAACCTAATGAAAATAAAAATTTGTTATATTTTTGTAATTTGACAACTTTCGTAGTGAAATGTAAAAGAAAAAACTTACTCTTGCAACATTTCCATATAAGCATACTAAATTGAAAAGTTTATCTGTATTTGAAGTATCATGATCTAAGCCATAAACCATCATGACAGCACCCTGAAAGATTAAAACAAAATTAAAATATTAAAATATGCACAATACAGCGTATATGTTAAGTAATAATAATTAATAATTAAAATTCTCAGACTATTTTTTCAAAAAGGGGAACCACCTAAATATTAATTTCATAATATACAAATTCCCAGATTCTGGGGAATTATTTTATATAGAGAAATTCCCAGATTCTGTGGATTTTTTTTTATATAGAACAATTCCAAGATTCTGCAAAATATTGTCCATATAAATTCTAAAGTTGTTAATACTTTTTTCCAAAGAAAAATCTTCAAATTCTAAGCACTTCCTTCGAATAGAAAAACCCTCAGATTCTGAAAACTTTTTCCAATAAAAAACCCTTAGATTATGAGAACTTTTTCCAATAGAAAAATCTCCAGATTCTGAGGATTTTTTTCTATAGAACAATGCTTCAGATTATGAGGAGTCTTCGCTATATAAATAATCTAAGGGTTTGTGGAAACATAATTAAAAAATCAAATAAGCACAACACAATTTATTTTTTATACAAAAAAAAAATAAATTTTATTTTCAATAGTTAAATTCAAAATTCTATTTTCTAATTTATTTCTTAAAACCAACAATTCAAAATTAACTTTATTTAAATATAAAAGAGAAATTTTTAAATATAATAAAGGAGTTCACAGGTGTACTATGTATTGTTTCTATCGTTGTATTAAAAACGACGACTTTCTGATGGGTCTTTTTCTTGTTAGCACACAAAACAAATGTACAAATAAATGTTGCATTACCCTATCAAATGTTGTATTTTTTTAAATTAATTTTTGACAAATCTGTTTCCAATATCATAATACAACACTTTGTAAACCCTTTGTGAAACACCTAAATATGTTTTAATGAAAAGGAAAATTTCTCAGACTCTAAGGGGTTTTTCTTTAGGAAAAAAAATTCTTTAGAACCTGAGGGTTCTTCTATAGCAAAAGTCCCTCAGAATTTGAGGGTTTCTCCAGAGAAAAAATTCCTCAGAATCTGAGGGTTTTTTCCAGACAAAAAATTCCTCAGGATCTGAGGCTTTTTTATAGGAAAAATTCTGTAGAATCTGAGGATTTTTCTATAGGAAAAATTCCTCAGAATTTTAGAAAACTTTCCCAGGATCTGAGTTTTTTTACCAAAACTTTCTTAATCTATAGAATCTGATCTGAAAAAATTAACCAGAATCTGAGGATTTTTCTATAGGGAATATTTCGCAGAAGCTGGAGATTTTTCTATAGGGAAAATATCCTTGAATGTGAGGGGTGTTTTATTGAAAATACTCCTTACATTTTGGGGGTTTCACAATAGAAACAAATTCCTCAGAGTCCGAGAGTTTTTCTTTAGGAAAAATTCCCCAGAATCTGAGGAGTTTTCTCTAGGCGAAATTCCTCAGAATCTGAGCAATTTCCTATAGCAAAGTTCCTCAGAATATTAGGGTTTTTTCCAGAGGAAAAATTCGTCAGACCCGGAAGCTTTTTCAATATGAAAAATATACAAAAATCTAAGAGTTTTTCTATAGGAAAATGTCCTCACAATTTGAGGGATATTCAATAAGAAAAAATCTTCAGAATCAGAGTTTTTTCTATAGGGAAAATTCCTCAAAATCTAAGGATTTTTTCTATAGACAGAATTCATTCATCAGAATTTGAGGATATTCCTATAGGAAAAATCTCTTATAATTTGAGGTTTTTTCTATGGAAGAAATCCTCAGAATTTGAGGTTTTTTCTATAGGAAAAAGTTCTCAGAATGTGAGTGTTTTTAGAAAAACTTCTTCAGAATATGAGAGTTTTACTATAGAGATTTTTTTTTTAGAATCTGAGGGTTTTTCTAAGGAAAAATTCCTATATAAAAAATTTCTCAAAACTTGAGGGATTTTCTATAGGGAAGATTCATCAGAATCTAAAGGTTTTTCTATGGGGGAAAGTTCTCAGAATTTCAATAGGTAGTCAAGAATAAAAATTCGTCAGAATTTGAGGATTTCTCTATAGTAAAAATTCCTCAGAATCAGAGGATTTTACTATATTAAAAGTTCCTCAGAATCTGAGTGTTATTCTATAGAAAAAACTCCTCCAGATCTAAGGGTTTATCTTATGAAAAATTCTTCAAAATTTGAGGGTTTTTCTATAGGAAAAATTCCTCAGAATTTGAGTATTTCTAGCTCGACACTCAGCTAGCTAGCCAGCACGTCAGCCAGCTCGCTAACTTTAACTGTGGACGTAGTGATAGCGCGCCATCATCTAGTGGCCCTACGATAACTCCCCCAACTCCATCCCGGAACCGCGTCAGCATTTCATCAGGACGGGGGGTTTCATTTCCGCAATGTTCCTACGTCCTCCTTTATTTCCCTAAGCAAGGAGGCTTGGAACCACAGAGCATCTCTCCTTCAAAATCCTGTTGATATAGTCCTCACATAACTTCCATGCACTTGAAGATTCTAGCATCACGTTAACCATATTCCCGCGAGTCAAGGTCAAACCAAGCACATCATTCAAGGTTTGTCTCTCCTCCGACTACTTTCCACACTCGAAGAGTATAAATAAATCCATTGTTTATTAGCTGGCTGGCTAGCTAGCTGGCTGGCGAGCCAGCTAGCTAGCCAACTTGCCAGCCAGCTTGCCAGCCAGCTCGCCAGCCAGCTAGCTAGCAAGCTACCTATACAGCCAACTGGCCAAATGGCAGGAACGATGGAATCAGGACGAGAAAGGGAGATGGACATACAGCCTTATCCCAAACATAAGGGTCTGGATGGAGAGGCAGCATGGGAGCATGGGCTATTTCTTGACTCAGGCCATGACGAACCATGGTAGTTTTAATGAATACCTACATAGATTTAGGATAAAGCAGACGAGCAGCTGTGACTCATGCGGAGCGCTGGAAGAGGATGCGGGACATATACTCTTCGAGTGTGGAAAGTGGTCGGAGGAGAGACAAACCTTGAATGGTGTGCTTAGTTTGACCTTGACTCGCGGTAATATAGTTAACGTGATGCTGCAATCTTCAAGTATATGGAAGTTATGTGAGGACTATATCAACAGGATTTTGAAGGAAATATGCTCTGTGGTTCCGAACCTCCTTGCTTAGGGAAAGAAAGGAGGACGTAGGAACATTGCGGAAGTAAAACCCCCCGTCCCGATGAAATGCTGACGCGGTTCCGGGGTGGAGTTGGGAAGAGTTATCGTAGGGCCACTAGATGATAGCGCGCTATTACTACGTCCACAGTTAAAGAGCCCGATAGCCAGCTAGCTAGCCCGATAGCCTGCTAGCCAGCTAGCTAGTCCGCTCGCTAGCCCGCTAGCCAGCTAGCTAGTCCGCTAGCCAGCTCGCTAGCCAGCTAGCTAGCCAGTTCGCTAGCCAGCTAGCTAGCCAGCTAGCTAACCCGCTAGTTAGCCCGCTAGCTAGCCAGCTAGCTAGCCCGGTAGCTAGCCCGCTAGCTAGCCCGGTAGCTAGCCCGCTAGCCTGCTAGCTAGCCCGCTAGCCTGCTAGCTAGCCCGCTAGCCTGCTAGCTAGCCCGCTAGCCAGCTAGCTAGCCCGCTAGCCAGCTAGCTAGTAGCCCCGCCAGCCAGCTAGCTAGCCCGGTAGCTAGCCAGCTAGCTTGCTAGCCAGCCCGCTAGCTAGCCAGCTAGCTTGCTAGCCAGCCCGCTAGCGAGCCCGCTAGCCAGCTAGCTAGCCGCTAGCTAACCCGCTAGCTAACCCGCTAGCCAGCTAGCTAACCCGCTAGCCAGCTAGCTAGCCGCTAGCTAACCCGCTAGCCAGCTAGCTAGCCTGCTAGCTAGCCCGCTAGCCAGCTAGCTAGCCCGCTAGATAGCCAGCTAGCTAGCCCGCTAGCCAGCCCGCTAGCTAGCCCGCTAGCCAGCTAGCTAGCCAGCTCGCTAGCCAGCTAGCTAGCCCGCTAGCCAGCCAGCTAGCCCGCTAGATAGCCCGCTAGATAGCTAGCTAGCCAGCTAGCTAGCCCGCTAGCCAGCTAGCTAGCCCGCTAGCCAGCTAGCTAGCCCGCTAGCCAGCTAGCTAGCTCGCTAGCCAGCAAGCTAGCCCGCTAGCCAGCTAGCTAGCCCCGCCAGCCAGCTAGCTAGCCAGCTCGCTAGCCCGCTAGCTAGCCCCGCCAGCCAGCTAGCTAGCCAGCTAGCTAGCCCGCTAGATAGCCCGCTAGATAGCTAGCTAGCCAGCTAGCTAGCCCGCTAGCCAGCTATCTAGCCCGCTAGCCAGTTAGCTAGCCCGCTAGCTAGCCCGCTAGCCAGTAGCTAGCCCGCTATCCAGCTAGCTAACCAGCTAGCTAGCGCGCTAGCCCGCTAGCAAGCCCGCTAGCAAGCCCGCTAGCCAGCTAGCTAGCCCGCTAGCCATCTAGCTAGCCCGCTAGCCATCTAACTAGCCCGCTAGCAAGCCAGCTAGCTAGCCCGCTAGCCAGCTCGCTAGCCAGCTAGCTAGCCCGCTAGCGAGTAGCCCCGCCAGCTAGCCCGCTAGATAGCCCGCTAGCTAGCCCGCTAGCCAGCTAGCTAGCCCGTTAGCTAGCCCGGTAGCTAGCCAGCTTGCTAGCCAGCTAGCTAGCCCGCTAGATAGCCCGCTAGCCAGCTCGCTAGCCAGCTCGCTAGCCAGCTCGCTAGCCAGCTCGCTAGCCAGTTCGCTAGCCAGTTAGCCAGCTCGCTAGCCAGTTAGCTAGCTCGCTAGCTAGCCCGCTAGCCAGCTAGCTAGCCCGCTAGCCAGCTAGCTAGCCCGCTAGCTAGCCCGCTAGCCAGCTAGCTTGCCCGCTAGCTAGCCCGCTAGCAAGCCCGCTAGCTAGCCCCCTAGCTAGCCCGCTAGCTAGCCCGCTAGCAAGCCCGCTAGCTAGCCCGCTAGCTAGCCCGCTAGCTAGCCCGCTAGCAAGCCCGCTATCCAGCTAGCTAGCCCGCTAGCCAGCTAGCTAGCCCGCTAGCACGCCCGCTAGCCAGCCCCCTAGCTAGCCCGCTAGCTAGCCCGCTAGCTAGCCCGTTAGCTAGCCCGGTAGCTAGCCCCCTAGCTAGCCCGCTAGCCAGCTAGCTTGCCCGCTAGCTAGCCCCCTAGCTAGCCCGCTAGCTAGCCCCCTAGCTAGCCCGCTAGCTAGCCCGCTAGCAAGCCCGCTAGCAAGCCCGCTATCCAGCTAGCTAGCCCGCTAGCTAGCCCGCTAGCCAGCTAGCTAGCCCGCTAGCCAGCTAGCTAGCCCGCTAGCCAGCTAGCTAGCCCGCTAGCTAGCCCGCTAGCCAGCTCGCTAGCTAGCCCGCTAGCCAGCTAGCTAGCCCGCTAGCCAGCTCGCTAGCCAGTTCGCTAGCCAGCTAGCTAGCCCGCTAGCCAGCCCGCTAGCTAGCTAGCTAGCCCGCTAGCCAGCTAGCTAACCCGCTAGCTAGCCCCGCCAGCCAGCTAGGCCAGCTAGCTAACCCGCTAGCTAGCCCCGCCAGCCAGCTAGCTAGCCCGCTAGCCAGCTTGCTATCCCGCTAGCCAGCTAGCTAGCCCGCTAGCTAGCCCGCTAACCAGCTAGCTAGCCCGCTAGCCAGCTTGCTATCCCGCTAGCCAGCTAGCTAGCCCCGCCAGCCAGCTAGCTAGCCCGCTAGCCAGCCCGCTAGCCAGCCCGCTAGCTAGTCCGCCAGCTAGCCAGCTAGCTAGCCCGCTATCCAGCTAGCTAGCCCGCTATCCAGCTAGCTAGCCCGCTATCCAGCTAGCTAGCCCGCTATCCAGCTAGATAGCCAGCTAGCCCGCTAGCTAGACAGCTAGCCCGCTAGCTAGCCCGCTAGCCAGCTAGCTAGCCCGCTAGCCAGCTAGCTATCCCGCTATACAGCTAGCTAGCCCGTTAGCCAGCTAGCTAGCCAGCTAGCTGGCACGCTAGCTGGCCCGCTAGCCAGCTATCTAGCCCGCTAGCCAGCTAGCTAGCCCGCTAGCCAGCCCGCTAGCCAGCTAGCTAGCCCGCTAGCCAGCTAGCTAACCCGCCCGCTAGCCAGCTAGCTAGCCCGCTAGCTAGCCAGCTAGCTAGCCCGCTAGCTAGCCCGGTAGCCAGCTAGCTAACCCGCCCGCTAGCCAGCTAGCTAACCCGCCCGCTAGCCAGCTAGCTAGCCAGCTAGCTAGCCCGCTAGCTAGCCCGCTAGCCAGCTAGCTGGCCCGCTAGCCAGCTAGCTAGCCCGCTAGCCAGCCAGCTAGCTAGCCAGCTAGCTAGCCCGCTAGCCAGCCAGCTAGCTAGCCCGCTAGCCAGCCAGCTAGCTAGCCAGCTAGCTAGCCCGCTAGCCAGCCAGCTAGCTAGCCAGCTAGCTAGCCCGCTAGCCAGCCAGCTAGCTAGCCCGCTAACCAGCTAGCTGGCCCGCTAGCTAGCCCGCTAGCCAGCTAGCTAGCCCGCTAGCTAGCCAGCTAGCTAGCCCGCTAGCCAGCTAGCTAACCCGCTAGCCAGCTAGCTAACCCGCTAGCCAGCTAGCTAGCCAGCTAGCCAGCTAGCTAGCTAGCCCGCTAGCCAGCTAGCCAGCTAGCTAGCTAGCCCGCTAGCCAGCTAGCCAGCTAGCCCGCTAGCCAGCCCGCTAGCCAGCTCGCTAGCCAGCCCGCTAGCTAGTCCGCCAGCTAGCTAGTCCGCCAGCTAGCTAGCCCGCTATCTAGCCCGCTAGCCAGCTAACTAGCCCGCTATCCAGCTAGCTAGCCCGCTATCCAGCTAGCTAGCCCGCTAGCCAGCTAGCTGGCCCGCTAGCCAGCTAGCTAGCCCGCTAGCCAGCTAGCTAGCCCGCTAGCCAGCTAGCTAGCCCGCTAGCCAGCTAGCTAGCCCGCTAGCCAGCTAGCTAGCCCGCTAGCCCGCTATCCAGCTAGCTAGCCCGCAAGCTAGCCCGCTAGCCAGCCCGCAAGCTAGCCCGCTAGCCAGCCAGCTAGCTAGCCCGTTAGCCAGCTAGCTAGCCCGCTAGCCAGCTAGCTAGCCCGCTAGCCAGCTAGCTAGCCCGCTAGCCAGCTAGCTAGCCCGCTAGCCAGCTAGCTAGCCCGCTAGCCAGCTAGCTAGCCCGCTAGCCAGCTAGCTAGCCCGCTAGCCAGCCAGCTGGCACGCTAGCCAGCTAGCTGGCCCGTTAGCCAGCTAGCTAGCCCGCTAGCCAGCTAGCTAGCCCGCTAGCCAGCTAGCTAGCCCGCTAGCCAGCTAGCTAGCCCGCTAGCCAGCTAGCTAGCCCGTTAGCCAGCTAGCTAGCCCGCTAGCCAGCTAGCTAGCCCGCTAGCCAGCTAGCTAGCCCGCTAGCCACCTAGCTAGCCCGTTAGCCAGCTAGCTAACCCGCTAGCCAGCTAGCTAACCCGCTAGCCAGCTAGCTAACCCGCTAGCCAGCTAGCTAGCTAGCCAGCTAGCTAGCCCGCTAGCCAGCTAGCTAACCCGTTAGCCAGCTAGCTAGCTGGCTAGCTAGCGTGCCAGCTAGCGGGCTAGCGGGTTAGCTAGCTGGCTAGCGGGTTAGCTAGCTGGCTAGCGGGTTAGCTAGCTGGCTAACGGGCTAGCTAGCTGGCTAGCGGGCTAGCTAGCTGGCTAGCTAGCTGGCTAGCGGGCTAGCTAGCTGGCTAACGGGCTAGCTAGCTGGCTAGCGGGCTAGCTAGCTGGCTAGTGGGCCAGCTAGCTGGCTAGCGTGCCAGCTAGCTGGCTAGCGTGCCAGCTGGCTGGCTAGCGGGCTAGCTAGCCGGCTAGCTAGCTGGCTAGCGGGTTAGCTAGCTGGCTAGCGGGCTAGCTAGCTGGCTAGCGGGCTAGCTAGCTGGCTAGCGGGCTAGCTAGCTGGCTAACGGGCTAGCTAGCTGGCTGGCTAGCGGGCTAGCTAGCTGGATAGCGGGCTAGCTAGCTGGCTAGCGGGCTAGCTAGCTGGCTAGCGGGCCAGCTAGCTGGCTAGCGGGCTAGCTAGCTGGCTGGCCAGCGGGCTAGCTAGCGGGCTAGCTAGCTGGATAGCGGGCTAGCTAGCTGGCTAGCGGGCTAGCTAGCTGGATAGCGGGTTAGCTAGCTGGCTAGCGGGCTAGCTAGCTGGCTAACGGGCTAGCTAGCTGGCTAGCGGGCTAGCTAGCTGGCTAACGGGCTAGCTAGCGGGCTAGCTAGCTGGCTAGCGGGCTAGCTAGCTGGCTAACGGGCTAGCTAGCTGGCTAGCGGGCTAGCTAGCTGGCTAACGGGCTAGCTAGCTGGCTAGCGGGCTAGCTAGCTGGCTAGCGGGCTAGCTAGCTGGCTAGCGGGCTAGCTAGCTGGCTAGCGGGCTAGCTAGCTGGCTAGCGGGTTAGTTAGCTGGCTAGCGGGCTAGCTAGCTGGCTAGCTAGCTGGCTAACGGGCTAGCTAGCTGGCTGGCTAGCGGGCTAGCTAGCGGGCTAGCTAGCGGGCTAGCTAGCTGGATAGCGGGCTAGCTAGCTGGCTAACGGGCTAGCTAGCTGGCTGGCTAGCGGGCTAGCTAGCGGGCTGGCTAGCGGGCTAGCTAGCGGGCTGGCTAGCGGGCTAGCTAGCTGGATAGCGGGCTAGCTAGCTGGATAGCGGGTTAGCTAGCTGGCTAGCGGGTTTAGCTAGCTGGCTAACGGGCTAGCTAGCTGGCTAGCTAGCTGGCTAGCTAGCTGGCTAGCGGGCTAGCTAGCTGGCTAGCGGGCTAGCTAGCTGGCTAGCGGGCTAGCTAGCTGGCTAACGGGCTAGCTAGCTGGCTAGCGGGCTAGCTAGCTGGCTAGCGGGCTAGCTAGCTGGCTAACGGGCTAGCTAGCTGGCTAGCGGGCTAGCTAGCTGGCTAGCGGGCTAGCTAGCTGGCTAGCGGGCTAGCTAGCTGGCTAGCGGGCTAGCTAGCGGGCTAGCTAGCTGGCTAGCGGGCTAGCTAGCTGGCTAGCGGGCTAGCTAGCGGGCTAGCTAGCTGGCTAGCGGGCTAGCTAGCTGGCTAGCGGGCTAGCTAGCTGGCTAGCGGGCTAGCTAGCTGGCTAGCGGGCTAGCTAGCTGGCTAGCGGGCTAGCTAGCTGGCTAGCGGGCTAACTAGCTGGCTAGCGGGCTAGCTAGCTGGCTAGCGGGCTAGCTAGCTGGCTAGCGGGCTAGCTAGCTGGCTAGCGGGCTAGCTAGCTGGCTAGCGGGCTAGCTAGCTGGCTAGCGGGCTAGCTAGCTGGCTAGCGGGCTAGCTAGCTGGCTAGCGGGCTAGCTAGCTGGCTAGCGGGCTAGCTAGCTGGCTAACGGGCTAGCTAGCTGGCTGGCTAGCGGGCTAGCTAGCGGGCTGGCTAGCGGGCTAGCTAGCGGGCTGGCTAGCGGGCTAGCTAGCTGGCTAGCGGGCTAGCTAGCTGGCTAACGGGCTAGCTAGCTGGCTAGCGGGCTAGCTAGCTGGCTAACGGGCTAGCTAGCTGGCTAGCGGGCTAGCTAGCTGGCTAACGGGCTAGCTAGCTGGCTAGCGGGCCAGCTAGCTGGCTAGCGTGCCAGCTGGCTGGCTAGCGGGCTAGCTAGCTGGCTAGCGGGCTAGCTAGCTGGCTAGCTAGCGGGCTAGCTAGCTGGATAGCGGGCTAGCTAGCTGGATAGCGGGCTAGCTAGCTGGATAGCGGGCTAGCTAGCTGGATAGCGGGCTAGCTAGCTGGATAGCGGGCTAGCTAGCTGGATAGCGGGCTAGCTAGCTGGATAGCGGGCTAGCTAGCTGGCTAGCGGGCTAGCTAGCGGACTAGCTAGCTGGCTAGCGGGCTAGCTAGCTGGCGAGCTAGCGGGCTGGCTAGCGGGCTAGATAGCGGGCTAGCTAGCTGGCGGACTAGCTAGCGGGCTGGCTAGCGGGCTAGCTAGCTGGCTAACGGGTTAGCTAGCTGGCTAGCGGGCTAGCTAGCTGGCTAACGGGTTAGCTAGCTGGCTAGCGGGCTAGCTAGCTGGCTAACGGGTTAGCTAGCTGGCTAGCGGGCTAGCTAGCTGGCTAGCGGGCTAGCTAGCTGGCTAACGGGCTAGCTAGCTGGCTAGCGGGTTAGCTAGCTGGCTAGCTAGCTGGCTAGCGGGCTAGCTAGCTGGCTAGCGGGCTAGCTAGCTGGCTAACGGGCTAGCTAGCTGGCTAGCGGGCTAGCTAGCTGGCTAACGGGCTAGCTAGCTGGCTTGCGGGTTAGCTAGCTGGCTAGCGGGCTAGCTAGCTGGCTAGCGGGCTAGCTAGCTGGCTAACGGGCTAGCTAGCTGGCTGGCTAGCGGGCTAGCTAGCTGGATAGCGGGCTAGCTAGCTGGATAGCGGGCTAGCTAGCTGGATAGCGGGCTAGCTAGCTGTCTAGCGGGCTAGCTAGCTGGCTAGCGGGCCAGCTAGCTGGCTAGCGGGCTAGCTAGCTGGCTAGCGGGCTAGCTAGCTGGCTAGCGGGCTAGCTAGCTAGCGGGCTATCTAGCTGGATAGCGGGCTAGCTAGCTGGATAGCGGGCTAGCTAGCGGACTAGCTAGCTGGCTAGCGGGCTAGCTAGCTGGCGAGCTAGCGGGCTGGCTAGCGGGCTAGATAGCGGGCTAGCTAGCTGGCTAGCGGGCTAGCTGGCGGACTAGCTAGCGGGCTGGCTAGCGGGCTAGCTAGCTGGCTAGCTAGCTGGCTAGCGGGCTAGCTAACTGGCTAGCGGGCTAGCTAGCTGGCTAGCGGGCTAGCTAGCTGGCTAGCGGGCTAGCTAGCTGGCTATCGGGTTAGCTAGCTGGCTAGCGGGCTAGCTAGCTGGCTAGCGGGTTAGCTAGCTGGCTAGCTATCGGGTTAGCTAGCTGGCTAGCGGGCTAGCTAGCTGGCTAACGGGCTAGCTAGCTGGCTGGCTAGCGGGCTAGCTAGCTGGCTAACGGACTAGCTAGCTGGCGAGCTAGCGGGCTGGCTAGCGGGCTAGATAGCGGGCTAGCTAGCTGGCTATCGGGCTAGCTGGCGGACTAGCTAGCGGGCTGGCTAGCGGGCTGGCTAGCGGGCTGGCTGGCTAGCTAGCGGGCTAGCTAGCTGGATAGCGGTCTAGCTAGCTGGCTAGCTAGCTGGCTAGCGGGCTAGTTAGCTGGCTAGCGGGCTAGCTAGATGGCTAGCGGGCTAGTTAGCTGGCTAGCTAGCTGGCTAGCGGGCCAGCTAGGTGGCTAGCGGGCTAGCTAGCTGGATAGCGGGCTAGCTAGCTG
The DNA here is from genome assembly GCA_949748255.1 of Eustalomyia histrio. Classification (NCBI taxonomy): domain Eukaryota; kingdom Metazoa; phylum Arthropoda; class Insecta; order Diptera; family Anthomyiidae; genus Eustalomyia; species Eustalomyia histrio. The sequence continues at coordinate 115,426,690 of OX456527.1, forward strand.
GCTAGCGGGCTCGCTAGCTGGCTAGGGGGCTAGCTAGCTGGCTAGCGGGTTAGCTAGCTGGCTAGCGGGTTAGCTAGCTGGCTAGCGGGTTAGCTAGCTGGCTAGCGGGCTAGCTAGCGGGCTAGCTAGCTGGCTAGCTAGCGGGCTAGCTAGCTGGCTAGCGGGCTAGCTAGCTGGCTAGCGGGTTAGCTAGCTGGCTAGCGGGCTAGCTAGCTGGCTATCGGGCTAGCTAGCTGGCTAGCGGGCTGGCTAGCGGGTTAGCTAGCTGTCTAGCTGGCGGGCTAGCTAGCGGGCTAGCTAGCTGGCTAGCGGGCTAGCTAGCTGGCTAGCTAGCGGGTTAGCTAGCTGGCTAACGGGTTAGCTAGCTGGCTAGCTAGCGGGCTAGCTAGCTGGCTATCGGGCTAGCTGGCGGACTAGCTAGCGGGCTGGCTAGCGGGCTGGCTAGCGGGCTGGCTGGCTAGCTAGCGGGCTAGCTAGCTGGATAGCGGTCTAGCTAGCTGGCTAGCGGGCTAGCTAGCTGGCTAGCGGGCTAGTTAGCTGGCTAGCGGGCTAGCTAGCTGGCTAGCGGGCTAGCTAGCTGGCTAGCGGGTTAGCTAGCTGGCTAGCTAGCGGGTTAGCTAGCTGGCTAACGGGTTAGCTAGCTGGCTAGCGGGCTAGCTAGCTGGCTATCGGGCTAGCTGGCGGACTAGCTAGCGGGCTGGCTAGCGGGCTGGCTGGCTAGCTAGCGGGCTAGCTAGCTGGATAGCGGTCTAGCTAGCTGGCTAGCGGGCTAGCTAGCTGGCTAGCGGGCTAGCTAGCGGGCCAGCTAGCTGGCTAGCGGGCTAGCTAGCGGGTTAGCTAGCTGGCTAACGGGCTAGCTAGCGGGTTAGCTAGCTGGCTAACGGGCTAGCTAGCTGGCTGGCTAGCGGGCCAGCTAGCTGGCTAGCGGGCTAGCTAGCGGGTTAGCTAGCTTGCTAACGGGCTAGCCAGCTGGCTGGCTAGCTAGCTGGCTAGCGGGCCAGCTAGCTGGCTAGCGGGCTAGCTAGCTGGATAGCGGGCTAGCTAGCTGGCTAGCGGGCTAGCTAGCTGGCTAGGGGGCTAGCTAGCTGGCTAGCGGGTTAGCTAGCTGGCTAGCGGGCTAGCTAGCTGGCTAGCGGGTTAGCTAGCTGGCTAGCGGGCTAGCTAGCGGGCTAGCTAGCTGGCTAGCTAGCTGGCTAGCGGGCTAGCTAGCTGGCTAGCTAGCTGGCTAGCGGGCTAGCTAGCTGGCTAGCGGGTTAGCTAGCTGGCTAGCTAGCTGGCTAGCGGGTTAGCTAGCTGGCTAGCTAGCTGGCTATCGGGCTAGCTAGCGGGTTAGCTAGCTGGCTAGCTGGCGGGCTAGCTAGCTGGCTAGCGGGCTAGCTAGCTGGCTGGCTAGCGGACTAGCTAGCGGGCCAGCTAGCTGGCTAGCGGGCTAGCTGGCTAGCTAGCGGGTTAGCTAGCTGGCTAGCTAGCGGGTTAGCTAGCTGGCTAACGGGTTAGCTAGCTAGCTAGCGAGCTAGCTAGCGGGCTAGCTAGCTGGCTAGCTAGCGGGCTAGCTAGCTGGCTAGCGTGCCAGCTAGCTGGCTAGCGGGCCAGCTAGCTGGCTAGCGGGCTAGCTAACTGGCTAGCGGGCTAGCTAGCTGGCTAGCGGGTTAGCTAGCTGGCTAGCGGGCTAGCTAGCTGGCTAACGGGTTAGCTAGCTGGCTAGCGAGCTGGCTAGCTAGCTGGCTTGCGGGCTAGCTAACTGGCTAGCGGGCTAGCTAACTGGCTAGCGGGCTAGCTTGCTGGCTAGCGGGTTAGCTAGCGGGCTAGCTAGCTGGCTAACGGGTTAGCTAGCTGGCTAGCTAACCCGTTAGCTAGCTGGCTAGCGGCTAGCGGGCCAGCTAGCTGGCTAGCGGGCTAGCTAGCTGGCTAGCGGGCTAGCTGGCTAGCTAGCTGGATAGCGGGCTAGCTAGCTGGCTAGCGGGCTAGCTAGCTGGCTAGCTTAGCTAGCTGGCTAGCTTAGCTAGCTGGCTAGCGGGCCAGCTAGCTGGCTAGCGGGCTAGCTAGCTGGCTAGCGGGCTAGCTAGCTGGATAGCGGGCTAGCTAGCTGGCTAGCGGGCTAGCTAGCGGGTTAGCTAGCTGGCTAGCGGGCTAGCTAGCGGGCTAGCTAGCTGGCTAGCGGGCGGGTTAGCTAGCTGGCTAGCGGGCTAGCTAGCTGGCTAGCGGGCGGGTTAGCTAGCTAGCTGGCTATCGGGCTAGCTAGCTGGCTAGCGGGCTGGCTAGCGGGCTAGCTAGCTGGCTAGCGGGCTAGCTAGCTGGCTAGCGGGCTAGCTAGCTGGCTAGCGGGCTAGCTAGCTGGCTAGCGGGCTAGCTAGCTGGCTAACGGGCTAGCTAGCTGGCTAGCGGGCTAGCTAGCGGGCTAGCTAGCTGGATAGCGGGATAGCTAGCTGGCTAGCGGGCTAGCTAGCGGGCTAGCTAGCTGGCTAGCGGGTTAGCTAGCTGGCTAGCGGGTTAGCTAGCTGGCTAACGGGCTAGCTAGCTGGCTAGCGGGCTAGCTGGTTAACTAGCTGGCTAGCTAGCTGGCTAGCGGGCCAGCTAGCTGGCTAGAGGGCTAGCTAGCTGGCTAGCGGGCTAGCTAGCTGGCTAGCGGGCTAGCTAGCTGGCTATCGGGCTAGCTAGCGGGCTAGCTGGCTAGCGGGCTAGCTAGCTGGCTAGCGGGCTAGCTGGCTAGCGGGCTAGCTGGCTAGCGGGCTAGCTAGCTGGCTAGCGGGCGGGTTAGCTAGCTGGCTAGCGGGCTAGCTAGCTGGCTATCGGGCTAGCTAGCTGGCTAGCGGGCTGGCTAGCGGGCTAGCTAGCTGGCTAGCGGGCTAGCTAGCTGGCTAGCGGGCTAGCTAGCTGGCTAGCGGGCTAGATAGCTGGCTAGCGGGCCAGCTAGCTGGCTAGCTAGCTGGCTAACGGGCTAGCTAGCTGGCTAACGGGCTAGCTAGCTGGCTAGCTAGCGGGCTAGCTAGCTGGATAGCGGGATAGCTAGCTGGCTAGCGGGCTAGATAGCTGGCTAGCAGGCTAGCTAGCAGGCTAGCAGGCTAGCTAGCAGGCTAGCTAGCTGGCTAGCGGGTTAGCTAGCTGGCTAGCGGGTTAGCTAGCTGGCTAACGGGCTAGCTAGCGGGTTAGCTAGCTGGCTAACGGGCTAGCTAGCTGGCTGGCTAGCGGGCCAGCTAGCTGGCTAGCGGGCTAGCTAGCGGGTTAGCTAGCTTGCTAACGGGCTAGCCAGCTGGCTGGCTAGCTAGCTGGCTAGCGGGCCAGCTAGCTGGCTAGCGGGCTAGCTAGCTGGATAGCGGGCTAGCTAGCTGGCTAGCGGGCTAGCTAGCTGGCTAGGGGGCTAGCTAGCTGGCTAGCGGGTTAGCTAGCTGGCTAGCGGGCTAGCTAGCTGGCTAGCGGGTTAGCTAGCTGGCTAGCGGGCTAGCTAGCGGGCTAGCTAGCTGGCTAGCGGGCTAGCTAGCTGGCTAGCGGGTTAGCTAGCTGGCTAGCTAGCTGGCTAGCGGGTTAGCTAGCTGGCTAGCTAGCTGGCTATCGGGCTAGCTAGCTGGCTAGCGGGTTAGCTAGCTGGCTAGCTGGCGGGCTAGCTAGCTGGCTAGCGGGCTAGCTAGCTGGCTGGCTAGCGGACTAGCTAGCGGGCCAGCTAGCTGGCTAGCGGGCTAGCTGGCTAGCTAGCGGGTTAGCTAGCTGGCTAGCTAGCGGGTTAGCTAGCTAGCTAGCGGGCTAGCTAGCTGGCTAGCGTGCCAGCTAGCTGGCTAGCTGGCTAGCGGGCTAGCTAGCTGGCTAACGGGTTAGCTAGCTGGCTAGCGAGCTGGCTAGCTAGCTGGCTTGCGGGCTAGCTAACTGGCTAGCGGGCTAGCTAACTGGCTAGCGGGCTAGCTAGCTGGCTAGCGGGTTAGCTAGCGGGCTAGCTAGCTGGCTAACGGGTTAGCTAGCTGGCTAGCTAACCCGTTAGCTAGCTGGCTAGCGGCTAGCGGGCCAGCTAGCTGGCTAGCGGGCTAGCTAGCTGGCTAGCGGGCTAGCTGGCTAGCTAGCTGGATAGCGGGCTAGCTAGCTGGCTAGCGGGCTAGCTAGCTGGCTAGCTTAGCTAGCTGGCTAGCGGGCCAGCTAGCTGGCTAGCGGGCTAGCTAGCTGGCTAGCGGGCTAGCTAGCTGGATAGCGGGCTAGCTAGCTGGCTAGCGGGCTAGCCAGCTGGCTAGCGGGCTAGCTAGCGGGTTAGCTAGCTGGCTAGCGGGCTAGCTAGCGGGCTAGCTAGCTGGCTAGCGGGCGGGTTAGCTAGCTGGCTAGCGGGCTAGCTAGCTGGCTAGCGGGCGGGTTAGCTAGCTGGCTAGCGGGCTAGCTAGCTGGCTATCGGGCTAGCTAGCTGGCTAGCGGGCTGGCTAGCGGGCTAGCTAGCTGGCTAGCGGGCTAGCTAGCTGGCTAGCGGGCTAGCTAGCTGGCTAGCGGGCTAGCTAGCTGGCTAACGGGCTAGCTAGCTGGCTAGCGGGCTAGCTAGCGGGCTAGCTAGCTGGATAGCGGGATAGCTAGCTGGCTAGCGGGCTAGCTAGCGGGCTAGCTAGCTGGCTAGCGGGTTAGCTAGCTGGCTAGCGGGTTAGCTAGCTGGCTAACGGGCTAGCTAGCTGGCTAGCGGGCTAGCTGGTTAACTAGCTGGCTAGCTAGCTGGCTAGCGGGCCAGCTAGTTAACCAGCTAGCCCGCTAGCCAGCTAGCTAGCCCGTTAGCCAGCTAGCTAACCCGCTAGCCAGCTAGCTAACCCGCTAGCCAGCTAGCTAGCCCGCTAGCTAGCCCGCTAGCCAGCTAGCTATCCCGCTATCCAGCTAGCTAGCCCGCTAGCTAGCCCGCTAGCCAGCTAGCTAGCCCGTTAGCCAGCTAGCTAGCCCGCTAGCCAGCTAGCTAGCCCGCTAGCCAGCTAGCTAGCCCGCTAGCCAGCTAGCTAGCCCGCTAGCCAGCTAGCTAGCCCGCTAGCCAGCCCGCTAGCCAGCTAGCTAGCCCGATAGCCAGCTAGCTAGCCCGCTAGCCAGCTAGCTAACCCGCCCGCTAGCCAGCTAGCTAGCCCGCTAGCCAGCTAGCTAACCCGCCCGCTAGCCAGCTAGCTAGCCCGCTAGCTAGCCCGCTAGCCAGCTAGCTAACCCGCTAGCTAGCCCGCTAGCCAGCTAGCTAGCCCGCTAGCCAGCTAGCTAGCCCGCTATCCAGCTAGCTAGCCCGCTAGCCAGCTAGCTAGCCCGCTAGCCAGCTAGCTGGCCCGCTAGCCAGCTAGCTAAGCTAGCCAGCTAGCTAGCCCGCTAGCCAGCTAGCTAGCCCGCTATCCAGCTAGCTAGCCAGCTAGCCCGCTAGCCAGCTAGCTAGCCCGCTAGCCAGCTAGCTGGCCCGCTAGCCGCTAGCCAGCTAGCTAACGGGTTAGCTAGCCAGCTAGCTAACCCGTTAGCCAGCTAGCTAGCCCGCTAGCTAACCCGCTAGCCAGCTAGCTAGCCCGCTAGCCAGTTAGCTAGCCCGCTAGCCAGTTAGCTAGCCCGCAAGCCAGCTAGCTAGCCAGCTCGCTAGCCAGCTAGCTAACCCGTTAGCCAGCTAGCTAGCCCGCTAGCCAGCTAGCTGGCACGCTAGCCAGCTAGCTAGCCCGCTAGCTAGCTCGCTAGCTAGCTAGCTAACCCGTTAGCCAGCTAGCTAACCCGCTAGCTAGCCAGCTAGCTAACCCGCTAGCTAGCCAGCTAGCCCGCTAGCCAGCTAGCTGGCCCGCTAGCTAGTCCGCTAGCCAGCCAGCTAGCTAGCCCGCTAGCCAGCTAGCTAGCCCGCCAGCTAGCCAGCTAGCTAACCCGCTAGCCAGCTAGCTAGCCCGATAGCCAGCTAGCTAGCCAGCTAGCTAACCCGCTAGCCAGCTAGCTAGCCAGCTAGCTAACCCGCTAGCCAGCTAGCTAGCCCGCTAGCCAGCTAGCTAGCCAGCTAGCTAGCCAGCTAGCTAGCCAGCTAGCTAGCCAGCTAGCTAGCCAGCTAGCTAGCCCGCTAGCTAGCCCGCTAGCCAGCTAGCTAGCCCGCTAGCCAGCTAGCTAACCCGCTAGCCAGCTAGCTAGCCCCCTAGCCAGCTAGCTAGCCCGCTAGCCAGCTAGCTAGCCCGCTATCCAGCTAGCTAGCCCGCTAGCCAGCTAGCTGGCCCGCTAGCCAGCTAGCTAGCCAGCCAGCTGGCTAGCCCGTTAGCAAGCTAGCTAACCCGCTAGCTAGCCCGCTAGCCAGCTAGCTGGCCCGCTAGCCAGCCAGCTAGCTAGCCCGTTAGCCAGCTAGCTAACCCGCTAGCTAGCCCGTTAGCCAGCTAGCTAACCCGCTAGCCAGCTAGCTAACCCGCTAGCCAGCTAGCTAGCCTGCTAGCTAGCCTGCTAGCTAGCCTGCTAGCCAGCTATCTAGCCCGCTAGCCAGCTAGCTATCCCGCTATCCAGCTAGCTAGCCCGCTAGCTAGCCCGCTAGCCAGCTAGCTAGCCCGTTAGCCAGCTAGCTAGCCCGTTAGCCAGCTAGCTAGCCCGTTAGCCAGCTAGCTAGCCAGCTAGCTGGCCCGCTAGCCAGCTATCTAGCCCGCTAGCCAGCTAGCTAGCCCGCTAGCCAGCTAGCTAGCCCGCTAGCCAGCCCGCTAGCCAGCTAGCTAGCCCGATAGCCAGCTAGCTAGCCCGCTAGCCAGCTAGCTAACCCGCCCGCTAGCCAGCTAGCTAGCCCGCTAGCCCGCTAGCCAGCTAGCCCGCTAGCCAGCTAGCCCGCTAGCCAGCTAGCTAGCCCGCTAGCCAGCTAGCCCGCTAGCCAGCTAGCTAGCCCGCTAGCCAGCTAGCCCGCTAGCTAGCCCGATAGCCAGCTAGCTAGCCCGCTAGCCAGCTAGCTAGCCCGCTAGCCAGCTAGCTAGCCCTCTAGCCAGCTAGCTGGCCCGCTAGCCAGCTAGCTAGCCAGCTAGTTAACCAGCTAGCCCGCTAGCCAGCTAGCTAGCCCGTTAGCCAGCTAGCTAACCCGCTAGCCAGCTAGCTAACCCGCTAGCCAGCTAGCTAGCCCGCTAGCTAGCCCGCTAGCCAGCTAGCTATCCCGCTATCCAGCTAGCTAGCCCGCTAGCTAGCCCGCTAGCCAGCTAGCTAGCCCGTTAGCCAGCTAGCTAGCCCGCTAGCCAGCTAGCTAGCCCGCTAGCCAGCTAGCTAGCCCGCTAGCCAGCTAGCTAGCCCGCTAGCCAGCTAGCTAGCCCGCTAGCCAGCCCGCTAGCCAGCTAGCTAGCCCGATAGCCAGCTAGCTAGCCCGCTAGCCAGCTAGCTAACCCGCCCGCTAGCCAGCTAGCTAGCCCGCTAGCCAGCTAGCTAACCCGCCCGCTAGCCAGCTAGCTAGCCCGCTAGCTAGCCCGCTAGCCAGCTAGCTAACCCGCTAGCTAGCCCGCTAGCCAGCTAGCTAGCCCGCTATCCAGCTAGCTAGCCCGCTATCCAGCTAGCTAGCCCGCTAGCCAGCTAGCTAGCCCGCTAGCCAGCTAGCTGGCCCGCTAGCCAGCTAGCTAAGCTAGCCAGCTAGCTAGCCCGCTAGCCAGCTAGCTAGCCCGCTATCCAGCTAGCTAGCCAGCTAGCCCGCTAGCCAGCTAGCTAGCCCGCTAGCCAGCTAGCTGGCCCGCTAGCCGCTAGCCAGCTAGCTAACGGGTTAGCTAGCCAGCTAGCTAACCCGTTAGCCAGCTAGCTAGCCCGCTAGCTAACCCGCTAGCCAGCTAGCTAGCCCGCTAGCCAGTTAGCTAGCCCGCTAGCCAGTTAGCTAGCCCGCAAGCCAGCTAGCTAGCCAGCTCGCTAGCCAGCTAGCTAACCCGTTAGCCAGCTAGCTAGCCCGCTAGCCAGCTAGCTAACCCGCTAGCCAGCTAGCTAGCCCGCTAGCCAGTTAGCTAGCCCGCTAGCCAGCTAGCTGGCCCGCTAGCCAGCTAGCTGGCACGCTAGCCAGCTAGCTAGCCCGCTAGCTAGCCAGCTAGCTAGCCCGCTAGCTAGCCAGCTAGCTAGCCCGCTAGCTAGCTCGCTAGCTAGCTAGCTAACCCGTTAGCCAGCTAGCTAACCCGCTAGCTAGCCAGCTAGCTAACCCGCTAGCTAGCCAGCTAGCCCGCTAGCCAGCTAGCTGGCCCGCTAGCTAGTCCGCTAGCCAGCCAGCTAGCTAGCCCGCTAGCCAGCTAGCTAGCCCGCCAGCTAGCCAGCTAGCTAACCCGCTAGCCAGCTAGCTAGCCCGATAGCCAGCTAGCTAGCCAGCTAGCTAACCCGCTAGCCAGCTAGCTAGCCAGCTAGCTAACCCGCTAGCCAGCTAGCTAGCCCGCTAGCCAGCTAGCTAGCCAGCTAGCTAGCCCGCTAGCTAGCCCGCTAGCCAGCTAGCTAACCCGCTAGCCAGCTAGCTAGCCCGCTAGCCAGCTAGCTAACCCGCTAGCCAGCTAGCTAGCCCCCTAGCCAGCTAGCTAGCCCGCTAGCCAGCTAGCTAGCCCGCTATCCAGCTAGCTAGCCCGCTAGCCAGCTAGCTGGCCCGCTAGCCAGCTAGCTAGCCAGCCAGCTGGCTAGCCCGTTAGCAAGCTAGCTAACCCGCTAGCTAGCCCGCTAGCCAGCTAGCTGGCCCGCTAGCCAGCCAGCTAGCTAGCCCGTTAGCCAGCTAGCTAACCCGCTAGCTAGCCCGTTAGCCAGCTAGCTAACCCGCTAGCTAGCCCGCTAGCCAGCTAGCTGGCCCGCTAGCTAGCCCGCTAGCCAGCTAGCTAGCCCGCTAGCCAGCTAGCTAGACCGCTATCCAGCTAGCTAGCCCGCTAGCTAGCCAGCCAGCCCGCTAGCCAGCCCGCTAGCTAGTCCGCCAGCTAGCCCGATAGCCAGCTAGCTAGCCCGCTAGCCAGCTAGCTAACCCGTTAGCCAGCTAGCTAACCCGCTAGCTAGCCAGCTAGCTAACCCGCTAGCCAGCTAGCTAGCCCGCTAGCCAGCTAGCTAGCCCGCTAGCCAGCTAACTAGCCCGCTAGCCAGCTAGCTAGCCCGCTAGCCAGCTAGCTAGACCGCTATCCAGCTAGCTAGCCCGCTAGCAAGCCAGCCAGCCCGCTAGCTAGTCCGCCAGCTAGCCCGATAGCCAGCTAGCTAGCCCGCTAGCTAGCCAGCTAGCTAACCCGTTAGCCAGCTAGCTAACCCGCTAGCTAGCCAGCTAGCCAGCTAGCTAGCCCGCTAGCCAGCTAGCTAGCCCGCTAGCCAGCTAGCTAGCCCGCCAGCTAGACAGCTAGCTAACCCGCTAGCCAGCCCGCTAGCCAGCTAGCTAGCCCGATAGCCAGCTAGCTAGCCCGCTAGCCAGCTAGCTAACCCGCTAGCCAGCTAGCTAGCCCGCTAGCCAGCTAGCTAGCCCGCTAGCTAGCCAGCTAGCTAGCCCGCTAGCTAGCCAGCTAGCTAGCCCGCTAGCTAGCCCGCTAGCCAGCTAGCTAACCCGCTAGCCAGCTAGCTAACCCGCTAGCCAGCTAGCTAACCCGCTAGCCAGCTAGCTAGCCCCCTAGCCAGCTAGCGAGCCCGCTAGCCAGCTAGCTAGCCCGCTATCCAGCTAGCTAGCCCGCTAGCCACCTAGCTGGCCCGCTAGCCAGCTAGCTAGCCCGCTAGCCAGCTAACTAGCCCGCTAGCTAGCCCGCTAGCCAGCTAACTAGCCCGCTAGCCAGCTAGCTAGCCAGCTAGCTAGACCGCTATCCAGCTAGCTAGCCCGCTAGCTAGCCAGCCAGCCCGCTAGCCAGCCCGCTAGCCAGCCCGCTAGCTAGTCCGCCAGCTAGCCCGATAGCCAGCTAGCTAGCCCGCTATCTAGCCCGCTAGCCAGCCCGCTAGCTCGCCAGCTAGCTAGTCCGTTAGCCAGCTAGCTAGCCCGCTAGCCAGCCAGCTAGCTAGCCCGTTAGCCAGCTAGCTAGCCCGCTAGCCAGCTAGCTAACCCGATAGCTAGCCAGCTAGCTAACCCGCTAGCCAGCTAGCTAGCCCGCTAGCCAGCTAGCTAACCCGATAGCCAGCTAGCTAGCCCGCTAGCCAGCTAGCTAGCCCGCTAGCCAGCTAGCTAGCCCGCTAGCCAGTTAGCTAGCCCGCTAGCCAGCTAGCTAGCCAGCTAGCTAGCCCGCTAGCCAGCCCGCTAGCTAGTCCGCCAGCTAGCCCGCTAGCCAGCTAGCTAGCCCGCTATCTAGCCCGCTAGCCAGCCCGCTAGCCAGCCCGCTAGCTCGCCAGCTAGCTAGCCCGCTAGCCAGCTAGCTAGTCCGCTAGCTAGCCCGCTATCCAGCTAGCTAGCCCGCTATCCAGCTAGATAGCCCGCTAGCTAGCTAGCCCGCTAGCCAGCTAGCTAGCCCGCTAGCCAGCTAGCTAGCCCGCTAGCCAGCTAGCTAGCCCGCTAGCCAGCTAGCTGGCCCGCTAGCCAGCTAGCTAGCCCGCTAGACAGCTAGCTAGCCCGCTATCCAGCTAGCTAGCCCGCTATCCAGCTAGCTAGCCCGCTATCCAGCTAGCTAGCCCGCTAGCCAGCCAGCTAGCTAGCCCGTTAGCCAGCTAGCTAGCCCGCTAGCCAGCTAGCTAGCCCGCTAGCCAGCTAGCTAACCCGCTAGCCAGCTAGCTAGCCCGTTAGCCAGCTAGCTAGCCCGCTAGCCAGCTACTAGCTAGCCCGTTAGCCAGCTAGCTAGCCCGCTAGCCAGCTAGCCAGCTAGCTAGCCCGCTAGCCAGCTAGCTAGCCAGCTAGCTAACCCGCTAGCCAGCTAGCTAGCCCGCTAGCCAGCTAGCTGGCCCGCTAGCCAGCTAGCTAGCCCGCTAGCCAGCTAGCTAACCCGTTAGCCAGCTAGCTAGCCCGCTAGCCAGCTAGCTAACCCGTTAGCCAGCTAGCTAGCCCGCTAGCCAGCCCGCTAGCTAGTCCGCCAGCTAGCTAGCCCGCTATCTAGCCCGCTAGCCAGCCCGCTAGCTCGCCAGCTAGCTAGCCCGCTAGCCAGCTAGCTAGTCCGCTAGCTAGCCCGCTAGCCAGCTAGCTAGCCCGCTATCCAGCTAGCTAGCCCGCTATCCAGCTAGCTAGCCCGCTATCCAGCTAGCTAGCCCGCTATCCAGCTAGCTAGCCCGCTATCCAGCTAGCTAGCCCGCTATCCAGCTAGCTAGCCCGCTATCCAGCTAGCTAGCCCGCTATCCAGCTAGATAGCCCGCTAGCTAGCCAGCTAGCTAGCCCGCTAGCCAGCTAGCTAGCCCCCTAGCCAGCCAGCTGGCACGCTAGCCAGCTAGCTGGCCCGCTAGCCAGCTAGCTAGCCCGTTAGCCAGCTAGCTAGCCCGCTAGCCAGCTAGCTAGCCCGTTAGCCAGCTAGCTAGCCCGCTAGCCAGCTAGCTAGCCCGCTAGCCAGCTAGTTAGCCCGCTAGCCAGCTAGCTAGCCCGCTAGCCAGCTAGCTAGCCCGCTAGCCAGCTAGCTAGCCCGCTAGCCAGCTAGCTAGCCCGCTAGCCAGCTAGCTAGCCCGCTAGCTAGCCCGCTAGCCAGCTAGCTAGCCCGCTAGCCAGCTAGCTAGCCCGCTAGCTAGCCCGCTAGCCAGCTAGCTAGCCCGCTAGCCAGCTAGCTAGCCCGCTAGCTAGCCCGCTAGCCAGCTAGCTAGCCCGCTAGCCAGCTAGCTAGCCCGCTAGCCAGCTAGCTAGCCCGTTACCCAGCTAGCTAGCCCGCTAGCCAGCTAGCTAGCCAGCTAGCTAGCCCGTTAGCCAGCTAGCTAGCCCGCTAGCCAGCTAGCTAGCCCGCTAGCCAGCTAGCTAGCCAGCTAGCTAGCCAGCTAGCTAGCCCGTTAGCCAGCTAGCTAAACCCGCTAGCCAGCTAGCTAACCCGCTATCCAGCTAGCTAGCCCGCTATCCAGCTAGCTAGCCCGCTAGCCAGCCCGCTAGCTAGCTGGCTAACGGGCTAGCTAGCTGGCTAGCGGGCTAGCTAGCGGGCTAGCTAGCTGGATAGCGGGATAGCTAGCTGGCTAGCGGGCTAGCTAGCGGGCTAGCTAGCTGGCTAGCGGGTTAGCTAGCTGGCTAGCGGGTTAGCTAGCTGGCTAACGGGCTAGCTAGCTGGCTAGCGGGCTAGCTGGTTAACTAGCTGGCTAGCTAGCTGGCTAGCGGGCCAGCTAGCTGGCTAGAGGGCTAGCTAGCTGGCTAGCGGGCTAGCTAGCTGGCTAGCGGGCTAGCTAGCTGGCTATCGGGCTAGCTAGCGGGCTAGCGGGCTGGCTAGCGGGCTAGCTAGCTGGCTAGCGGGCTAGCTAGCTGGCTAGCTGGCTAGCGGGCTAGCTAGCTGGCTAGCGGGCTAGCTAGCTGGCTAGCTGGCTAGCGGGCTAGCTGGCTAGCGGCTTAGCGGGCTAGCTAGCTGGCTAGCGGGCGGGTTAGCTAGCTGGCTAGCGGGCTAGCTAGCTGGCTATCGGGCTAGCTAGCTGGCTAGCGGGCTGGCTAGCGGGCTAGCTAGCTGGCTAGCGGGCTAGCTAGCTGGCTAGCGGGCTAGATAGCTGGCTAGCGGGCCAGCTAGCTGGCTAGCTAGCTGGCTAACGGGCTAGCTAGCTGGCTAACGGGCTAGCTAGCTGGCTAGCGGGCTAGCTAGCTGGATAGCGGGATAGCTAGCTGGCTAGCGGGCTAGATAGCTGGCTAGCAGGCTAGCTAGCAGGCTAGCTAGCTGGCTAGCGGGTTAGCTAGCTGGCTAGCGGGTTAGCTAGCTGGCTAACGGGCTAGCTAGCTGGCTAGCGGGCTAGCTAGCGGGCTAGCTAGCTGGATAGCGGGATAGCTAGCTGGCTAGCGGGCTAGCTAGCTGGCTAGATAGCTGGCTAGCGGGCTAGCTAGCCGGCTAGCTAGCGGGCTAGCTAGCGGGTTAGCTAGCTGGCTAGCGGGCTAGCTAGCTGGCTAGCGGGCGGGTTAGCTAACTGGCTATCGGGCTAGCTAGCTGGCTAGCGGGCTGGCTAGCGGGCTAACTAGCTGGCTATCGGGCTAGCTAGCTGGCTAGCGGGCTAGCGGGCTAGCTGGCTAGCGGGCTAGCTGGCTAGCTAGCTGGCTACCTAGCTGGCTGGCTAGCGGGCTAGCTAGCGGGCTAGCGGGCCAGCTAGCTGGCTAGCGGGCTAGCTGGCTAGCTAGCTGGCTACCTAGCTGGCTGGCTAGCGGGCTAGCTAGCGGGCTAGCGGGCCAGCTAGCTGGCTAGCGGGCTAGCTAGCGGGCCAGCTAGCTGGCTAGCTAGCGGGTTAGCTAGCTGGCTAACGGGCTAGCTAGCGGGTTAGCTAGCTGGCTAACGGGCTAGCCAGCTGGCTGGCTAGCTAGCTGGCTAGCGGGCTAGCTAGCTGGATAGCGGGCTAGCTAGCTGGCTAGCGGGCTAGCTAGCTGGCTAGGGGGCTAGCTAGCTGGCTAGCGGGTTAGCTAGCTGGCTAGCGGGCTAGCTAGCTGGCTAGCTAGCGGGCTAGCTAGCTGGCTAGCGGGTTAGCTAGCTGGCTAGCTGGCGGGCTAGCTAGCTGGCTAGCGGGCTAGCTAGCTGGCTGGCTAGCGGACTAGCTAGCGGGCCAGCTAGCTGGCTAGCGGGCTAGCTGGCTAGCTAGCGGGTTAGCTAGCTGGCTAACGGGTTAGCTAGCTGGCTAGCGAGCTAGCTAGCGGGCTAGCTAGCTGGCTAGCGGGCTAGCTAGCGGGCTAGCTAGCTGGCTAGCGTGCCAGCTAGCTGGCTAGCGGGCCAGCTAGCTGGCTAGCGGGCTAGCTAACTGGCTAGCGGGCTAGCTAGCTGGTTAGCGGGTTAGCCCGCTATCCAGCTAGCCCGCGGGCCAGCTAGCTGGCTAGCGGGCTAGCTAGCTGGCTAGCTAGCGGGCTAGCTAGCTGGCTAGATAGCTGGCTAGCTTAGCTAGCTGGCTAGCGGGCCAGCTAGCTGGCTAGCTAGCGGGCTAGCTAGCTGGATAGCGGGCTAGCTAGCTGGCTAGCGGGCTAGCTAGCTGGCTAGCGGGCTAGCTAGCTGGCTAGCTAGCGGGTTAGCTAGCTGGCTAGCGGGCTAGCTAGCGGGCTAGCTAGCTGGCTAGCGGGCTAGCTAGCTGGCTAGCGGCCGGGTTAGCTAGCTGGCTAGCGGGCGGGTTAGCTAGCTGGCTAGCGGGCTAGCTAGCTGGCTAGCGGGCTGGCTAGCGGGCTGGCTAGCGGGCTAGCTAGCTGGCTAGCTAGCTGGCTAGCTAGCTGGCTAGCTAGCTGGCTAGCTAGCTGGCTAGCGGGCTAGATAGCTGGCTAGCGGGCCAGCTAGCTGGCTAGCTAGCTGGCTAGCGGGCTAGCTAGCGGGCTAGCTAGCTGGCTAGCGGGCGGGTTAGCTAGCTGGCTAGCGGGCTAGCTAGCTGGCTAGCGGGCGGGTTAGCTAGCTGGCTAGCGGGCTAGCTAGCTGGCTATCGGGCTAGCTAGCGGGCTAGCGGGCTGGCTAGCGGGCTAGCTAGCTGGCTAGCGGGCTAGCTAGCTGGCTAGCGGGCTAGCTGGCTAGCGGGCTAGCGGGCTAGCTAGCTGGCTAGCGGGCGGGTTAGCTAGCTGGCCAGCGGGCTAGCTAGCTGGCTATCGGGCTAGCTAGCTGGCTAGCGGGCTGGCTAGCGGGCTAGCTAGCTGGCTAGCGGGCTAGCTAGCTGGCTAGCGGGCTAGATAGCTGGCTAGCGGGCCAGCTAGCTGGCTAGCTAGCTGGCTAACGGGCTAGCAAGCTGGCTAACGGGCTAGCTAGCTGGCTAGCGGGCTAGCTAGCGGGCTAGCTAGCTGGATAGCGGGATAGCTAGCTGGCTAGCGGGCTAGATAGCTGGCTAGCAGGCTAGCTAGCAGGCTAGCTAGCTGGCTAGCGGGTTAGCTAGCTGGCTAACGGGCTAGCTAGCTGGCTAGCTGGCTAGCGGGCTAGCTGGTTAACTAGCTGGCTAGCTAGCTGGCTAGCGGGCCAGCTAGCTGGCTAGAGGGCTAGCTAGCTGGCTAGCGGGCTAGCCAGCTGGCTGGCTAGCTAGCTGGCTAGCGGGCCAGCTAGCTGGCTAGCGGGCTAGCTAGCTGGATAGCGGGCTAGCTAGCTGGCTAGCGGGCTAGCTAGCTGGCTAGGGGGCTAGCTAGCTGGCTAGCGGGTTAGCTAGCTGGCTAGCGGGCTAGCTAGCTGGCTAGCGGGTTAGCTAGCTGGCTAGCGGGCTAGCTAGCGGGCTAGCTAGCTGGCTAGCTAGCTGGCTAGCGGGCTAGCTAGCTGGCTATCGGGCTAGCTAGCTGGCTAGCGGGCTAGCTAGCTGGCTAGCGGGCTAGCTAGCTGGCTAGCGGGCTAGCTAGCTGGCTAGCAGGCTAGCTGGCGGACTAGCTAGCGGGCTGGCTAGCGGGCTGGCTGGCTAGCTAGCGGGCTAGCTAGCTGGATAGCGGTCTAGCTAGCTGGCTAGCGGGCTAGCTAGCTGGCTAGCGGGCTGGCTGGCTAGCTAGCTGGATAGCGGTCTAGCTAGCTGGCTAGCGGGCTAGCTAGCTGCCTAGCGGGCTAGCTAGCTGGCTAGCTAGCTGGCTAGCGGGCCAGCTAGCTGGCTAGAGGGCTAGCTAGCTGGCTAGCGGGCTAGCTAGCCCGCTAGCCAGCTAGGGCTAGCTAGCTGGCTAGCGGGTTAGCTAGCTGGCTAGCGGGCTAGCTAGCTGGCTATCGGGCTAGCTAGCTGGCTAGCGGGCTAGCTAGCTGGCTAGCAGGCTAGCTGGCGGACTAGCTAGCGGGCTGGCTAGCGGGCTGGCTGGCTAGCTAGCGGGCTAGCTAGCTGGATAGCGGTCTAGCTAGCTGGCTAGCGGGCTAGCTAGCTGGCTAGCGGGCTGGCTGGCTAGCTAGCTGGATAGCGGTCTAGCTAGCTGGCTAGCGGGCTAGCTAGCTGCCTAGCGGGCTAGCTAGCTGGCTAGCGGGCCAGCTAGCTGGCTAGAGGGCTAGCTAGCTGGCTAGCGGGCTAGCTAGCTGGCTAGCGGGCTAGATAGCTGGCTAGCGGGCCAGCTAGCTGGCTAGCTAGCTGGCTAACGGGCTAGCTAGCTGGCTAACGGGCTAGCTAGCTGGCTAACGGGCTAGCTAGCTGGCTAGCGGGCTAGCTAGCGGGCTAGCTAGCTGGATAGCGGGATAGCTAGCTGGCTAGCGGGCTAGCTAGCTAGCTAGCTGGCTAGCGGGCTAGATAGCTGGCTAGCGGGCTAGCTAGCCGGCTAGCTAGCGGGCTAGCTAGCGGGTTAGCTAGCTGGCTAGCGGGCTAGCTAGCTGGCTAGCTAGCTGGCTAGCGGGCGGGTTAGCTAGCTGGCTAGCGGGCGGGTTAGCTAGCTGGCTATCGGGCTAGCTAGCTGGCTAGCGGGCTGGCTAGCGGGCTAGCTAGCCCGATAGCCAGCTAGCTAGCCCGCTAGCCAGCCCGCTAGCCAGCTAGCTAGCCCGATAGCTAGCTATCGGCTAGCTAGCGGGCTAGCTAGCTGGATAGCGGGCTAGCTAGCTGGCTAGCGGGCTATCTAGCTGGCTAGCTTAGCTAGCTGGCTAGCTGGCTAGCGGGCTAGCGGGCTAGCTGGCTAGCTAGCCCGATAGCCAGCTAGCTAGCCCGCTAGCCAGCCCGCTAGCCAGCTAGCTAGCCCGATAGCTAGCTATCGGCTAGCTAGCGGGCTAGCTAGCTGGATAGCGGGCTAGCTAGCTGGCTAGCGGGCTATCTAGCTGGCTAGCTTAGCTAGCTGGCTAGCGGGCCAGCTAGCTGGCTAGCGGGCTAGCTAGCTGGCTAGCGGGCTAGCTAGCTGGATAGCGGGCTAGCTAGCTGGCTAGCGGGCTAGCTAGCTGGCTAGCGGGCTAGCTAGCGGGTTAGCTAGCTGGCTAGCGGGCTAGCTAGCGGGCTAGCTAGCTGGCTAGCAGGCGGGTTAGCTAGCTGGCTAGCGGGCTAGCTAGCTGGCTAGCGGGCGGGTTAGCTAGCTGGCTAGCGGGCTAGCTAGCTGGCTATCGGGCTAGCTAGCGGGCTAGCGGGCTGGCTAGCGGGCTAGCTAGCTGGCTAGCGGGCTAGCTAGCTGGCTAGCGGGCTAGCTAGCTGGCTAGCGGGCTAGATAGCTAGCTAGCTGGCTAGCTAGCTGGCTAGCGGGCCAGCTAGCTGGCTAGCGGGCTAGCTAGCTGGCTAGCGGGCTAGCTGGCTAGCTAGCGGGCTAGCTAGCTGGATAGCGGGCTAGCTAGCTGGCTAGCGGGCTATCTAGCTGGCTAGCTTAGCTAGCTGGCTAGCGGGCCAGCTAGCTGGCTAGCGGGCTAGCTAGCTGGCTAGCGGGCTAGCTAGCTGGATAGCGGGCTAGCTAGCTGGCTAGCGGGCTAGCTAGCGGGCTAGCTAGCTGGCTAGCGGGCGGGTTAGCTAGCTGGCTAGCGGGCTAGCTAGCTGGCTAGCGGGCTAGCTAGCTGGCTAGCGGGCGGGTTAGCTAGCTGGCTAGCGGGCTAGCTAGCTGGCTATCGGGCTAGCTAGCTGGCTAGCGGGCTGGCTAGCGGGCTAGCTAGCTGGCTAGCGGGCTAGCTAGCTGGCTAGCGGGCTAGATAGCTGGCTAGCGGGCCAGCTAGCTGGCTAGCGGGCCAGCTAGCTGGCTAGCTAGCTGGCTAACGGGCTAGCTAACGGGCTAGCTAGCTGGCTAACGGGCTAGCTAGCGGGCTAGCTAGCTGGATAGCGGGATAGCTAGCTGGCTAGCGGGCTAGATAGCTGGCTAGCGGGCTAGCTAGCCGGCTAGCTAGCGGGCTAGCTAGCGGGTTAGCTGGCTAGCTAGCTGGCTAGCTAGCTGGCTAGCGGGCGGGTTAGCTAGCTGGCTATCGGGCTAGCTAGCTGGCTAGCGGGCTGGCTAGCGGGCTAGCTAGCTGGCTATCGGGCTAGCTAGCTGGCTAGCGGGCTAGCTGGCTAGCGGGCTAGCTGGCTAGCGGGCTAGCTGGCTAGCGGGCTAGCTGGCTAGCGGGCTAGCTGGCTAGCGGGCTAGCTGGCTAGCTGGCTAGCGGGCTAGCGGGCTAGCGGGCTAGCTAGCGGGCTAGCTAGCGGGTTAGCTAGCTGGCTAACGGGCTAGCTAGCTGGCTGGCTAGCGGGCCAGCTAGCTGGCTAGCGGGCTAGCTAGCGGGCTAGCTAGCGGGTTAGCTAGCTGGCTAACGGGCTAGCCAGCTGGCTAGCGCGCTAGCTAGCTGGCTGGCTAGCGGGCTAGCTAGCTGGATAGCGGGATAGCTAGCTGGCTAGCGGGCTAGCTAGCGGGTTAGCTAGCTGGCTAGCTAGCGGGCTAGCTAGCTGGCTAGCGGGCGGGTTAGCTAGCTGGCTAGCTAGCGGGCTAGCTAGCTGGCTAGCGGGCGGGTTAGCTAGCTGGCTAGCGGGCTAGCTAGCTGGCTAGCGGGCGGGTTAGCTAGCTAGCGGGCTAGCTAGCTGGCTAGCGGGCTAGCTAGCTGGCTATCGGGCTAGCTAGCTGGCTAGCGGGTTAGCTAGCTGGCTAGCGGGCTAGCTAGCTGGCTATCGGGCTAGCTAGCTGGCTAGCGGGCTGGCTAGCGGGTTAGCTAGCTGGCTAGCTGACGGGCTAGCTAGCTGGCTAGCTAGCTGGCTGGCTAGCGGGCTAGCTAGCGGGCCAGCTAGCTGGCTAGCGGGCTAGCTGGCTAGCTAGCTGGCTGGCTAGCGGGTTAGCTAGCTGGCTAGCGGGCTAGCTAGCTGGCTATCGGGCTAGCTAGCTGGCTAGCGGGTTCGCTAGCTGGCTAGCGGGCTAGCTAGCTGGCTATCGGGCTAGCCAGCTGGCTAGCGGGCTGGCTAGCGGGCTAGCTAGCTGGCTAGC
Organism: Eustalomyia histrio; assembly: GCA_949748255.1. Lineage (NCBI taxonomy): Eukaryota > Metazoa > Arthropoda > Insecta > Diptera > Anthomyiidae > Eustalomyia > Eustalomyia histrio. The sequence continues at coordinate 115,445,381 of OX456527.1, forward strand.
GGGCTAGATAGCTGGCTAGCCAGCTAGCTAGCGGGCCAGCTAGCTGGCTAGCGGGCTAGCTAGCTGGCTAGCGGGCTAGCTAGCTGGCTAGCGGGCTAGCTAGCTGGCTAGCGGGCTAGCTGGCTAGCTAGCGGGCTAGCTAGCTGGATAGCGGGCTAGCTAGCTGGCTAGCGGGCTATCTAGCTGGCTAGCTTAGCTAGCTGGCTAGCGGGCCAGCTAGCTGGCTAGCGGGCTAGCTAGCTGGCTAGCGGGCTAGCTAGCTGGATAGCGGGCTAGCTAGCTGGCTAGCGGGCTAGCTAGCGGGTTAGCTAGCTGGCTAGCGGGCTAGCTAGCGGGCTAGCTAGCTGGCTAGCGGGCGGGTTAGCTAGCTGGCTAGCGGGCTAGCTAGCTGGCTAGCGGGCTAGCTAGCTGGCTAGCGGGCGGGTTAGCTAGCTGGCTAGCGGGCTAGCTAGCTGGCTATCGGGCTAGCTAGCTGGCTAGCGGGCTGGCTAGCGGGCTAGCTAGCTGGCTAGCGGGCTAGCTAGCTGGCTAGCGGGCTAGATAGCTGGCTAGCGGGCCAGCTAGCTGGCTAGCTAGCTGGCTAACGGGCTAGCTAGCTGGCTAACGGGCTAGCTAGCTGGCTAGCGGGCTAGCTAGCGGGCTAGCTAGCTGGATAGCGGGATAGCTAGCTGGCTAGCGGGCTAGCTAGCCGGCTAGCTAGCGGGTTAGCTAGCTGGCTAGCGGGCTAGCTAGCTGGCTAGCGGGCTAGCTAGCTGGCTAGCTAGCTGGCTAGCGGGCGGGTTAGCTAGCTGGCTATCGGACTAGCTAGCTGGCTAGCGGGCTGGCTAGCTGGCTAGCGGGCTGGCTAGCGGGCTAGCTAGCTGGCTATCGGGCTAGCTAGCTGGCTAGCGGGCTAGCGGGCTAGCTGGCTAGCTAGCTGGCTAGCTAGCTGGCTACCTAGCTGGCTAGCTAGCTGGCTACCTAGCTGGCTGGCTAGCGGGCTAGCTAGCGGGCTAGCGGGCCAGCTAGCTGGCTAGCGGGCCAGCTAGCTGGCTAGCGGGCTAGCTAGCGGGCTAGCGGGCCAGCTAGCTGGCTAGCGGGCTAGCTAGCGGGTTAGCTAGCTGGCTAACGGGCTAGCTAGCGGGTTAGCTAGCTGGCTAACGGGCTAGCTAGCTGGCTGGCTAGCGGGCCAGCTAGCTGGCTAGCGGGCTAGCTAGCGGGTTAGCTAGCTGGCTAACGGGCTAGCCAGCTGGCTGGCTAGCTAGCTGGCTAGCGGGCCAGCTAGCTGGCTAGCGGGCTAGCTAGCTGGATAGCGGGCTAGCTAGCTGGCTAGCGGGCTAGCTAGCTGGCTAGGGGGCTAGCTAGCTGGCTAGCGGGTTAGCTAGCTGGCTAGCGGGTTAGCTAGCTGGCTAGCGGGCTAGCTAGCTGGCTAGCGGGTTAGCTAGCTGGCTAGCGGGCTAGCTAGCGGGCTAGCTAGCTGGCTAGCTAGCTGGCTAGCGGGCTAGCTAGCTGGCTAGCGGGTTAGCTAGCTGGCTAGCGGGCTAGCTAGCTGGCTATCGGGCTAGCTAGCTGGCTAGCGGGCTGGCTAGCGGGTTAGCTCGCTGGCTAGCTGGCGGGCTAGCTAGCTGGCTAGCGGGCTAGCTAGCTGGCTGGCTAGCGGACTAGCTAGCGGGCTAGCTGGCTAGCTAGCGGGTTAGCTAGCTGGCTAGCTAGCGGGTTAGCTAGCTGGCTAACGGGTTAGCTAACTGGCTAGCGAGCTAGCTAGCGGGCTAGCTAGCTGGCTAGCGGGCTAGCTAGCTGGCTAGCGTGCCAGCTAGCTGGCTAGCGGGCCAGCTAGCTGGCTAGCGGGCTAGCTAACTGGCTAGCGGGCCAGCTAGCTGGCTAGCGGGCTAGCTAACTGGCTAGCGGGCTAGCTAGCTGGCTAGCGGGTTAGCTAGCTGGCTAACGGGTTAGCTAGCTGGCTAGCGAGCTGGCTAGCTAGCTGGCTTGCGGGCTAGCTAACTGGCTAGCGGGCTAGCTAGCTGGCTAGCGGGTTAGCTAGCTGACTAGCGGGCTAGCTAGCTGGCTAACGGGTTAGCTAGCTGGCTAGCTAGCTGGCTTGCGGGTTAGCTAGCTGGCTAGCGGGCTAGCTAGCTGGCTAGCGGGCTAGCTAGCGGGCTACCTAGCTGGCTAGCGGGCTAGCTAGCCCGCTAGCCAGCCCGCTAGCCAGCTAGCTAACCCGCTAGCCAGCTAGCTAGCCCGCTAGCCAGCTAGCTAGCCCGCTAGCCAGCTAGCTAGCCCGCTATCCAGCTAGCTAGCCCGCTAGCCAGCTAGCTGGCCCGCTAGCCAGCTAGCTAGCCCGCTAGTCAGCTAGCTAGCCCGCTAGCCAGCTAGCTAGCCCGCTATCCAGCTAGCCCGCTAGCCAGCTAGCTAGCCAACTAGCTGGCCCGCTAGCCAGCTAGCTAGCCCGATAGCCAGCTAGCTAGGCCGCTAGCCAGCTAGCTAGCCCGCTAGCCAGCTAGCTAGCCCGCTATCCAGCAGCTAGCCCGCTAGCTAGCCAGCCAGCCCGCTAGCCAGCCGGCTAGCGGGCTAGCTAGCTGGCTAGCGGGCTAGCTAGCTGGCTAGCGGGCTAGCTAGCTGGCTAGCGGGCTAGCTAGCTGGCTAGCGGCCTAGCTAGCTGGCTAGCGGCTAGCCGGCTAGCGGGCTAGCTAGCTGGCTAGCGGGCTAGCTAGCTGGCTAGCGGGCTAGCTAGCTGGCTAGCGGGCTAGCTAGCTGGCTAGCGGCCTAGCTAGCTGGCTAGCGGGCTAGCTAGCTGGCTAGCGGCCTAGCTAGCTGGCTAGCGGGCTAGCTAGCTGGCTAGCTAGCTGGCTAGCGGGCGGGTTAGCTAGCTGGCTATCGGACTAGCTAGCTGGCTAGCGGGCTGGCTAGCTGGCTAGCGGGCTGGCTAGCGGGCTAGCTAGCTGGCTATCGGGCTAGCTAGCTGGCTAGCGGGCTAGCGGGCTAGCTGGCTAGCTAGCTGGCTAGCTAGCTGGCTACCTAGCTGGCTAGCTAGCTGGCTACCTAGCTGGCTGGCTAGCGGGCTAGCTAGCGGGCTAGCGGGCCAGCTAGCTGGCTAGCGGGCCAGCTAGCTGGCTAGCGGGCCAGCTAGCTGGCTAGCGGGCCAGCTAGCTGGCTAGCGGGCTAGCTAGCGGGCTAGCGGGCCAGCTAGCTGGCTAGCGGGCTAGCTAGCGGGTTAGCTAGCTGGCTAACGGGCTAGCTAGCGGGTTAGCTAGCTGGCTAACGGGCTAGCTAGCTGGCTGGCTAGCGGGCCAGCTAGCTGGCTAGCGGGCTAGCTAGCGGGTTAGCTAGCTGGCTAACGGGCTAGCCAGCTGGCTGGCTAGCTAGCTGGCTAGCGGGCCAGCTAGCTGGCTAGCGGGCTAGCTAGCTGGATAGCGGGCTAGCTAGCTGGCTAGCGGGCTAGCTAGCTGGCTAGGGGGCTAGCTAGCTGGCTAGCGGGTTAGCTAGCTGGCTAGCGGGTTAGCTAGCTGGCTAGCGGGCTAGCTAGCTGGCTAGCGGGTTAGCTAGCTGGCTAGCGGGCTAGCTAGCGGGCTAGCTAGCTGGCTAGCTAGCTGGCTAGCGGGCTAGCTAGCTGGCTAGCGGGTTAGCTAGCTGGCTAGCGGGCTAGCTAGCTGGCTATCGGGCTAGCTAGCTGGCTAGCGGGCTGGCTAGCGGGTTAGCTCGCTGGCTAGCTGGCGGGCTAGCTAGCTGGCTAGCGGGCTAGCTAGCTGGCTGGCTAGCGGACTAGCTAGCGGGCTAGCTGGCTAGCTAGCGGGTTAGCTAGCTGGCTAGCTAGCGGGTTAGCTAGCTGGCTAACGGGTTAGCTAACTGGCTAGCGAGCTAGCTAGCGGGCTAGCTAGCTGGCTAGCGGGCTAGCTAGCTGGCTAGCGTGCCAGCTAGCTGGCTAGCGGGCCAGCTAGCTGGCTAGCGGGCTAGCTAACTGGCTAGCGGGCCAGCTAGCTGGCTAGCGGGCTAGCTAACTGGCTAGCGGGCTAGCTAGCTGGCTAGCGGGTTAGCTAGCTGGCTAACGGGTTAGCTAGCTGGCTAGCGAGCTGGCTAGCTAGCTGGCTTGCGGGCTAGCTAACTGGCTAGCGGGCTAGCTAGCTGGCTAGCGGGTTAGCTAGCTGACTAGCGGGCTAGCTAGCTGGCTAACGGGTTAGCTAGCTGGCTTGCGGGTTAGCTAGCTGGCTAGCGGGCTAGCTAGCTGGCTAGCGGGCTAGCTAGCGGGCTACCTAGCTGGCTAGCGGGCTAGCTAGCCCGCTAGCCAGCCCGCTAGCCAGCTAGCTAACCCGCTAGCCAGCTAGCTAGCCCGCTAGCCAGCTAGCTAGCCCGCTAGCCAGCTAGCTAGCCCGCTATCCAGCTAGCTAGCCCGCTAGCCAGCTAGCTGGCCCGCTAGCCAGCTAGCTAGCCCGCTAGCCAGCTAGCTAGCCCGCTATCCAGCTAGCCCGCTAGCCAGCTAGCTAGCCAACTAGCTGGCCCGCTAGCCAGCTAGCTAGCCCGATAGCCAGCTAGCTAGGCCGCTAGCCAGCTAGCTAGCCCGCTAGCCAGCTAGCTAGCCCGCTAGCCAGCTAGCTAGCCCGCTAGCCAGCTAGCTAGCCCGCTAGCCGGGCTAGCTAGCTGGCTAGCGGGCTAGCTAGCTGGCTAGCGGGCTAGCTAGCTGGCTAGCGGCCTAGCTAGCTGGCTAGCGGCTAGCCGGCTAGCGGGCTAGCTAGCTGGCTAGCGGGCTAGCTAGCTGGCTAGCGGGCTAGCTAGCTGGCTAGCGGGCTAGCTAGCTGGCTAGCGGCCTAGCTAGCTGGCTAGCGGGCTAGCTAGCTGGCTAGCGGGCTAGCTAGCGGGCTAGCTAGCTGGCTAGCGGGCGGGTTAGCTAGCTGGCTAGCGGGCTAGCTAGCTGGCTAGCGGGCGGGTTAGCTAGCTGGCTAGCGGGCTAGCTAGCTGGCTATCGGGCTAGCTAGCTGGCTAGCGGGCTGGCTAGCGGGCTAGCTAGCTGGCTAGCGGGCTAGCTAGCTGGCTAGCGGGCTAGATAGCTGGCTAGCGGGCCAGCTAGCTGGCTAGCTAGCTGGCTAACGGGCTAGCTAGCTGGCTAACGGGCTAGCTAGCTGGCTAACGGGCTAGCTAGCTGGCTAGCGGGCTAGCTAGCGGGCTAGCTAGCTGGATAGCGGGATAGCTAGCTGGCTAGCGGGCTAGATAGCTGGCTAGCGGGCTAGCTAGCCGGCTAGCTAGCGGGCTAGCTAGCGGGTTAGCTGGCTAGCTAGCTGGCTAGCTAGCTGGCTAGCGGGCGGGTTAGCTAGCTGGCTATCGGGCTAGCTAGCTGGCTAGCGGGCTGGCTAGCGGGCTAGCTAGCTGGCTATCGGGCTAGCTAGCTGGCTAGCGGGCTAGCTAGCGGGCTAGCTGGCTAGCTGGCTAGCGGGCTAGCTGGCTAGCGGGCTAGCTGGCTAGCGGGCTAGCGGGCTAGCTGGCTAGCGGGCTAGCGGGCTAGCGGGCTAGCTGGCTAGCGGGCTAGCTAGCGGGCTAGCTAGCGGGTTAGCTAGCTGGCTAACGGGCTAGCTAGCTGGCTGGCTAGCGGGCCAGCTAGCTGGCTAGCGGGCTAGCTAGCGGGCTAGCTAGCGGGTTAGCTAGCTGGCTAACGGGCTAGCCAGCTGGCTAGCGCGCTAGCTAGCTGGCTGGCTAGCGGGCTAGCTAGCTGGATAGCGGGATAGCTAGCTGGCTAGCGGGCTAGCTAGCGGGTTAGCTAGCTGGCTAGCTAGCGGGCTAGCTAGCTGGCTAGCGGGCGGGTTAGCTAGCTGGCTAGCGGGCTAGCTAGCTGGCTAGCGGGCGGGTTAGCTAGCTAGCGGGCTAGCTAGCTGGCTAGCGGGCTAGCTAGCTGGCTATCGGGCTAGCTAGCTGGCTAGCGGGTTAGCTAGCTGGCTAGCGGGCTAGCTAGCTGGCTATCGGGCTAGCTAGCTGGCTAGCGGGCTGGCTAGCGGGTTAGCTAGCTGGCTAGCTGACGGGCTAGCTAGCTGGCTAGCTAGCTGGCTGGCTAGCGGGCTAGCTAGCTGGATAGCGGGATAGCTAGCTGGCTAGCGGGCTAGCTAGCGGGTTAGCTAGCTGGCTAGCTAGCGGGCTAGCTAGCTGGCTAGCGGGCGGGTTAGCTAGCTGGCTAGCGGGCTAGCTAGCTGGCTAGCGGGCTAGCTAGCTGGCTAGCGGGCGGGTTAGCTAGCTAGCGGGCTAGCTAGCTGGCTAGCGGGCTAGCTAGCTGGCTATCGGGCTAGCTAGCTGGCTAGCGGGTTAGCTAGCTGGCTAGCGGGCTAGCTAGCTGGCTATCGGGCTAGCTAGCTGGCTAGCGGGCTGGCTAGCGGGTTAGCTAGCTGGCTAGCTGACGGGCTAGCTAGCTGGCTAGCTAGCTGGCTGGCTAGCGGGCTAGCTAGCGGGCCAGCTAGCTGGCTAGCGGGCTAGCTGGCTAGCTAGCTGGCTGGCTAGCGGGTTAGCTAGCTGGCTAGCGGGCTAGCTAGCTGGCTATCGGGCTAGCTAGCTGGCTAGCGGGTTAGCAAGCTGGCTAGCGGGCTAGCTAGCTGGCTATCGGGCTAGCTAGCTGGCTAGCGGGCTAGCGGGCCAGCTAGCTGGCTAGCGGGCCAGCTAGCTGGCTAGCGGGCTAGCTAGCGGGTTAGCTAGCTGGCTAACGGGCTAGCTAGCTGGCTGGCTAGCGGGCCAGCTAGCTGGCTAGCGGGCTAGCTAGCGGGTTAGCCAGCTGGCTAACGGGCTAGCCAGCTGGCTAGCGGGCTAGCTAGCTGGCTGGCTAGCGGGCTAGCTAGCTGGCTGGCTAGCGGGCTAGCTAGCGGGCTAGCTAGCTGGATAGCGGGATAGCTAGCTGGCTAGCGGGCTGGCTAGCGGGCTAGCTAGCGGGTTAGCTAGCTGGCTAGCTAGCGGGCTAGCTAGCTGGCTAGCGGGCGGGTTAGCTAGCTGGCTAGCGGGTTAGCTAGCTGGCTAGCGGGCGGGTTAGCTAGCTAGCGGGCTAGCTAGCTGGCTAGCGGGCTAGCTAGCTGGCTATCGGGCTAGCTAGCTGGCTAGCGGGTTAGCTAGCTGGCTAGCGGGCTAGCTAGCTGGCTATCGGGCTAGCTAGCTGGCTAGCGGGCTGGCTAGCGGGTTAGCTAGCTGGCTAGCTGGCGGGCTAGCTAGCTGGCGGGCTAGCTAGCTGGCTAGCGGGCTACCTAGCTGGCTAACGGGCTAGCTAGCTGGCTAGCGGGCTAGCTAGCTGGCTAGCTAGCTGGATAGCGGGCTAGCTAGCTGGATAGCGGGCTAGCTAGCTGGATAGCGGGCTAGCGGGCTAGCTAGCTGGCTAGCGGGCTAGATAGCTGGCTAGCGGGCCAGCTAGCTGGCTAACGGGCTAGCTAGCTGGCTAACGGGCTAGCTAGCTGGCTAGCGGGCTAGCTAGCGGGCTAGCGGGCTAGCTAGCGGGCTAGCTAGCGGGCTAGCTAGCTGGATAGCGGGATAGCTAGCTGGCTAGCTAGCTGGCTAGCGGGCTAGCTAGCTAGCTAGCTAGCTGGCTAGCGGGCAAGATAGCTGGCTAGCGGGCTAGCTAGCGGGTTAGCTAGCTGGCTAGCTAGCTGGCTAGCTAGCTGGCTAGCGGGCGGGTTAGCTAGCTGGCTAGCGGGCTGGCTAGCGGGCTAGCTAGCTGGCTATCGGGCTAGCTAGCTGGCTAGCGGGCTAGCTGGCTAGCGGGCTAGCTGGCTAGCGGGCTAGCTGGCTAGCGGGCTAGCTGGCTAGCGGGCTAGCGGGCTAGCTAGCTGGCTAGCGGGCTAGCTAGCGGGCTAGCTAGCTGGATAGCGGGATAGCTAGCTGGCTAGCGGGCTAGCTAGCTGGCTAGCGGGCTAGCTAGCTAGCTAGCTGGCTAGCGGGCAAGATAGCTGGCTAGCGGGCTAGCTAGCGGGTTAGCTAGCTGGCTAGCGGGCTAGCTAGCTGGCTAGCTAGCTGGCTAGCGGGCGGGTTAGCTAGCTGGCTATCGGGCTAGCTAGCTGGCTATCGGGCTAGCTAGCTGGTTAGCGGGTTGGCTAGCGGGCTAGCTAGCTGGCTATCGGGCTAGCTAGCTGGCTAGCGGGCCAGCTAGCTGGCTAACGGGCTAGCTAGCTGGCTAGCGGGCTAGCTAGCTGGCTGGCTAGCGGGCTAGCTAGCTGGATAGCGGGATAGCTAGCTGGATAGCGGGCCAGCTAGCTGGCTAACGGGCTAGCTAGCGGGTTAGCTAGCTGGCTAGCTAGCGGGCTGGCTAGCGGGCTAGCGGGCTAGCTAGCTGGCTAGCTAGCGGGCTAGCGGGCCAGCTAGCTGGCTAGCGGGCTAGCTAGCTGGCTAGCTAGCTGGCTAGCGGGCTAGCTAGCTGGCTAGCGGGCTAGCTTGCTGGCTAGCGGGCTAGCTAGCTGGCTAGCGGGCTAGCTAGCTGGCTAGCGGGCTAGCTAGCTGGCTAGCGGGCTAGCTAGCTGGCTAGCGGGCTAGCTAACTGGCTAGCGGGCTAGCTAGCTGGCTAGCGGGTTAGCTAGCTGGCTTGCGGGCTAGCTAGCTGGCTAGCGGGCTAGCTAACTGGCTAGCGGGCTAGCTAGCTGGCTAGCGGGTTAGCTAGCTGACTTGCGGGCTAGCTAGCTGGCTAACGGGTTAGCTAGCTGGCTAGCGAGCTGGCTGCTGGCTAGCGGGCCAGCTAGCTGGCTAGCGTGCCAGCTGGCTAGCGTGCCAGCTGGCTGGCTAGCGTGCCAGCTGGCTGGCTAGCGGGCTAGCTAACGGGCTAGCTAGCTGGCTAGCGGGTTAGCTAGCTGGCTAGCGGGCTAGCTAGCTGGCTAGCGGGTTAGCTAGCTGGCTGGCTAGCGGGCCAGCTAGCTGGCTAGCGTGCCAGCTGGCTAGCGTGCCAGCTGGCTGGCTAGCGGGCTAGCTAACGGGCTAGCTAGCTGGCTAGCGGGTTAGCTAGCTGGCTAGCGGGCTAGCGGGCTAGCTAGCTAGCTGGCTGGCTAGCGGGCTAGCTAGCGGGCTAGCTAGCTGGATAGCGGGCTAGCTAGCTGGCTAGCGGGCTAGCTAGCTGGCTAGCAGGCCAGCTAGCTGGCTAGCGGGCTAGCTAGCTGGCTAGCGGGCCAGCTAGCTGGCTAGCGGGCTAGCTAGCTGGCTAGCGGACTAGATAGCTGGCTAACGGGCTAGCTAGCTGGCTAGCGGGCTAGCTAGCTAGCGGGTTGGCTAGCGGGCTAGCTAGCGGGCTAGCTAGCTGGATAGCGGGCTAGCTAGCTGGCTAGCTAGCGGGTTGGCTAGCGGGCCAGCTAGCTGGCTAGCGGGCTAGCTAGCTGGCTAGCGGGTTAGCTAGATGGCTAGCGGGCTAGCTAGCTGGCTGGCGGGCTAGCTAGCTGGCTAGCGGGCTAGCTAGCTGGCTAGCTAGCTGGCTGGCTAGCGGGCTAGCTAGCAGGCTAGCTAGCGGGCTAGCTAGCTGGATAGCGGGCTAGCTAGCTGGCTAGCGGGCTAGATAGCTGGCTAGCGGGCCAGCTAGCAGGCTAGCGTGCCAGCTAGCTGGCTAACGGGCTAGCTAGCTGGCTAACGGGCTAGCTAGCTGGCTAGCGGGTTAGCTAGCTGGCTAGCGGGCTAGCCCGTTAGCCAGCTATCTATCCCGCTAGCCAGCTAGCTAGCCCGCTATCCAGCTAGCTAGCTGGCTAGCGGGCCAGCTAGCTGGCTAGCTAGCGGGCTAGCTAGCTGGCTATCGGGCTAGCTAGCGGGCTAGCTAGCGGGCTAGCTAGCTGGCTAGCGGGCTAGCTAGCTGGCTAGCTAGCGGGCTGGCTAGCGGGCTGGCTAGCTGGCTAGCGGGCTAGCTAGCTGGCTATCGGGCTTGCTAGCTGGCTAGCGGGTTAGCTAGCTGGCTAGCGGGCTAGCTAGCTGGGTATCGGGCTAGCTAGCTGGCTAGCGGGTTAGCTAGCTCGCTAGCTGGCGGGCTAGCTAGCTGGCTAGCTAGCTGGCTGGCTAGCGGGCTAGCTAGCGGGCCAGCTAGCTGGCTAGCGGGCTAGCTAGCTGGCTAGCGGGCTAGCTAGCTGGCTAGCGGGCTAGCTAGCTGGCTAGCGGGCTAGCTAGCTGGCTAGTGGGCTAGCTAGCTGGCTAGCGGGCTAGCTAGCTGGCTAGCGGGCTAGCTAGCTGGCTAGCTAGCTGGCTAGCGGGCTAGCTAGCTGGCTAGCGGGCTAGCTTGCTGGCTAGCGGGCTAGCTAGCTGGCTAGCGGGCTAGCTAGCTGGCTAGCGGGCTAGCTAGCTGGCTAGCGGGCTAGCTAGCTGGCTAGCGGGCTAGCTAACTGGCTAGCGGGCTAGCTAGCTGGCTAGCGGGTTAGCTAGCTGGCTTGCGGGCTAGCTAGCTGGCTAGCGGGCTAGCTAACTGGCTAGCGGGCTAGCTAGCTGGCTAGCGGGTTAGCTAGCTGACTTGCGGGCTAGCTAGCTGGCTAACGGGTTAGCTAGCTGGCTAGCGAGCTGGCTGCTGGCTAGCGGGCCAGCTAGCTGGCTAGCGTGCCAGCTGGCTGGCTAGCGGGCTAGCTAACGGGCTAGCTAGCTGGCTAGCGGGCTAGCTAGCTGGCTAGCGGGCTAGCTAGCTGGCTAGCGGGTTAGCTAGCTGGCTAGCGGGTTAGCTAGCTGGCTAGCGGGTTAGCTAGCTGGCTAGCTAGCTGGCTAACGGGCTAGCTAGCTGGATAGCGGGATAGCTAGCTGGATAGCGGGCTGGCTAGCGGGCTAGCTAGCTGGCTAGCGGACTAGATAGCTGGCTAACGGGCTAGCTAGCTGGCTAGCGGGCTAGCTAGCTAGCGGGTTGGCTAGCGGGCTAGCTAGCGGGCTAGCTAGCTGGATAGCGGGCTAGCTAGCTGGCTAGCTAGCGGGTTGGCTAGCGGGCCAGCTAGCTGGCTAGCGGGCTAGCTAGCTGGCTAGCGGGTTAGCTAGATGGCTAGCGGGCTAGCTAGCTGGCTGGCGGGCTAGCTAGCTGGCTAGCGGGCTAGCTAGCTGGCTAGCTAGCTGGCTGGCTAGCGGGCTAGCTAGCAGGCTAGCTAGCGGGCTAGCTAGCTGGATAGCGGGCTAGCTAGCTGGCTAGCGGGCTAGATAGCTGGCTAGCGGGCCAGCTAGCAGGCTAGCGTGCCAGCTAGCTGGCTAACGGGCTAGCTAGCTGGCTAACGGGCTAGCTAGCTGGCTAGCGGGTTAGCTAGCTGGCTAGCGGGCTAGCCCGTTAGCCAGCTATCTATCCCGCTAGCCAGCTAGCTAGCCCGCTATCCAGCTAGCTAGCTGGCTAGCGGGCCAGCTAGCTGGCTAGCTAGCGGGCTAGCTAGCTGGCTATCGGGCTAGCTAGCGGGCTAGCTAGCGGGCTAGCTAGCTGGCTAGCGGGCTAGCTAGCTGGCTAGCTAGCGGGCTGGCTAGCGGGCTGGCTAGCTGGCTAGCGGGCTAGCTAGCTGGCTATCGGGCTTGCTAGCTGGCTAGCGGGTTAGCTAGCTGGCTAGCGGGCTAGCTAGCTGGGTATCGGGCTAGCTAGCTGGCTAGCGGGTTAGCTAGCTCGCTAGCTGGCGGGCTAGCTAGCTGGCTAGCTAGCTGGCTGGCTAGCGGGCTAGCTAGCGGGCCAGCTAGCTGGCTAGCGGGCTAGCTAGCTGGCTAGCGGGCTAGCTAGCTGGCTAGCGGGCTAGCTAGCTGGCTAGTGGGCTAGCTAGCTGGCTAGCGGGCTAGCTAGCTGGCTAGCGGGCTAGCTAGCTGGCTAGCGGGCTAGCTAGCTGGCTAGCTAGCTGGCTAGCGGGCTAGCTAGCTGGCTAGCTAGCTGGCTAGCGGGCTAGCTAGCTGGCTAGCGGGCTAGCTTGCTGGCTAGCGGGCTAGCTAGCTGGCTAGCGGGCTAGCTAGCTGGCTAGCGGGCTAGCTAGCTGGCTAGCGGGCTAGCTAGCTGGCTAGCGGGCTAGCTAGCTGGCTAGCGGGCTAGCTAACTGGCTAGCGGGCTAGCTAGCTGGCTAGCGGGTTAGCTAGCTGGCTTGCGGGCTAGCTAGCTGGCTAGCGGGCTAGCTAACTGGCTAGCGGGCTAGCTAGCTGGCTAGCGGGTTAGCTAGCTGACTTGCGGGCTAGCTAGCTGGCTAACGGGTTAGCTAGCTGGCTAGCGAGCTGGCTGCTGGCTAGCGGGCCAGCTAGCTGGCTAGCGTGCCAGCTGGCTGGCTAGCGGGCTAGCTAACGGGCTAGCTAGCTGGCTAGCGGGTTAGCTAGCTGGCTAGCGGGCTAGCTAGCTGGCTAGCGGGTTAGCTAGCTGGCTGGCTAGCGGGCCAGCTAGCTGGCTAGCGTGCCAGCTGGCTAGCGTGCCAGCTGGCTGGCTAGCGGGCTAGCTAACGGGCTAGCTAGCTGGCTAGCGGGTTAGCTAGCTGGCTAGCGGGTTAGCTAGCTGGCTAGCGGGTTAGCTAGCTGGCTAACGGGCTAGCTGGCTGGCTAGCGGGCTAGCTAGCTGGATAGCGGGATAGCTAGCTGGATAGCGGGCTGGCTAGCGGGCTAGCTAGCTGGCTAGCGGACTAGATAGCTGGCTAACGGGCTAGCTAGCTGGCTAGCGGGCTAGCTAGCTGGCTAGCGGGCTAGCTAGCTAGCGGGTTGGCTAGCGGGCTAGCTAGCGGGCTAGCTAGCTGGATAGCGGGCTAGCTAGCTGGCTAGCTAGCGGGTTGGCTAGCGGGCCAGCTAGCTGGCTAGCGGGCTAGCTAGCTGGCTAGCGGGTTAGCTAGATGGCTAGCGGGCTAGCTAGCTGGCTGGCGGGCTAGCTAGCTGGCTAGCGGGCTAGCTAGCTGGCTAGCTAGCTGGCTGGCTAGCGGGCTAGCTAGCAGGCTAGCTAGCGGGCTAGCTAGCTGGATAGCGGGCTAGCTAGCTGGCTAGCGGGCTAGATAGCTGGCTAGCGGGCCAGCTAGCAGGCTAGCGTGCCAGCTAGCTGGCTAACGGGCTAGCTAGCTGGCTAACGGGCTAGCTAGCTGGCTAGCGGGTTAGCTAGCTGGCTAGCGGGCTAGCCCGTTAGCCAGCTATCTATCCCGCTAGCCAGCTAGCTAGCCCGCTATCCAGCTAGCTAGCTGGCTAGCGGGCCAGCTAGCTGGCTAGCTAGCGGGCTAGCTAGCTGGCTATCGGGCTAGCTAGCGGGCTAGCTAGCGGGCTAGCTAGCTGGCTAGCGGGCTAGCTCGCTGGCTAGCGGGCTAGCTAGCTGGCTAACGGGCTAGCTAGCTGGCTAGCTAGCGGGCTGGCTAGCGGGCTGGCTAGCGGGCTGGCTAGCGGGCTGGCTAGCGGGCTAGCTAGCTGGCTAGCGGGCTAGCTAGCTGGATAGCGGGCTAGCTAGCTGGATAGCGGGCTAGCTAGCGGGCTAGCTAGCTGGATAGCGGGCTAGCTAGCTGGCTAGCTAGCGGGTTGGCTAGCGGGCCAGCTAGCTGGCTAGCGGGCTAGCTAGCTGGCTAGCGGGTTAGCTAGCGGGTTAGCTAGCTGGCTAGCTAGCGGGTTGGCTAGCGGGCCAGCTAGTTGGCTAGCGGGCCAGCTAGCTGGCTAGCGGGCTAGCTAGCTGGCTAGCTAGCTGGCTGGCTAGCGGGCCAGCTAGCTGCCTAGCGGGCTAGCTAGCGGGTTAGCTAGCTGGCTAGCGGGTTAGCTAGCTGGCTAGCGGGCTAGCTAGCTGGCTAGCGGGCTAGCTAGCTAGCTAACGGGTTAGCTAGCTGGCTAGCGTGCTAGCTAGCTAGCTGGCTAGCGGGCCAGCTAGCTGGCTAGCTAGCGGGCTAGCTAGCTGGCTATCGGGCTAGCTAGCGGGCTAGCTAGCGGGCTAGCTGGCTGGCTAACGGGCTAGCTAGCTGGCTAGCGGGCTAGCTAGCTGGCTAGCGGGCTAGCTAGCTGGCTAGCGGGTTAGCTGGCTATCGGGCTAGCTAGCTGGCTGGCTAACGGGCTAGATAGCTGGCTAGCTAGCTGGCTAGCGGGCTAGCTAGCTGGCTAACGGGCTAGCTAGCTGGCTAGCGGGCTAGCTAGCTGGCTATCGGGCTAGCTAGCTGGCTGGCTAACGGGCTAGATAGCTGGCTAGCTAGCTGGCTAGCGGGCTAGCTAGCTGGCTAACGGGCTAGCTAGCTGGCTAACGGGCTAGCTAGCTGGCTAACGGGCTAGCTAGCTGGCTAACGGGCTAGCTAGCTGGCTAACGGGCTAGCTAGCTGGCTAGGGGGCTAGCTAGCTGGCTAACGGGCTAGCTAGCGGGCTAGCTAGCTGGCTGGCGGGCTAGCTAGCTGGCTGGCGGGCTAGCTAGCTGGCTGGCGGGCTAGCTAGCTGGCTGGCGGGCTAGCTAGCTGGCTGGCGGGCTAGCTAGCTGGCTAGCTAGCTGGCTAACGGGCTAGCTAGCTAGCTGGCTAACGGGCTAGCTAGCTGGCTAGCGGGCTAGCTAGCTGGCTAACGGGCTAGCTAGCTGGCTAGCGGGCTAGCTAGCTGGCTAACGGGCTAGCTAGCTGGCTAGCGGGCTAGCTAGCTGGCTAACGGGCTAGCTAGCTGGCTAGCGGGCTAGCTAGCTGGCTAACGGGCTAGCTAGCTGGCTAGCGGGCTAGCTAGCTGGCTAACGGGCTAGCTAGCTGGCTAGCGGGCTAGCTAGCTGGCTAGCGGGCTAGCTAGCTGGCTAGCGGGCTAGCTGGCTAGCTAGCTGGCTAGCGGGCTAGCTAGCTGGCTAACGGGCTAGCTAGCTGGCTAGCGGGCTAGCTAGCTGGCTAACGGGCCAGCTAGCTGGCTAGCGGGCTAGCTAGCTGGCTAGCGGGCTAGCTAGCTGGCTAGCGGGCTAGCTAGCTGGCTATATAGCTGGCTAACGGGCTAGCTAGCTGGCTAGCGGGCTAGCTAGTTGGCTAACGGGCTAGCTAGCTGGCTAGCGGGCTAGCTAGCTGGCTAACGGGCTAGCTAGCTGGCTAGCGGGCTAGCTAGCTGGCTAACGGGCTAGCTAGCTGGCTGGCTAGCGGGCTAGCGGGCTAGCTAGCTGGCTAGCTAGCGGGCTAGCGGGCCAGCTAGCTGGCTAGCGGGCTAGCTAGCGGGTTAGCTAGCTGGCTAGCTAGCGGGCTAGCTAGCTGGCTAGCGGGCGGGTTAGCTAGCTGGCTAGCGGGCTAGCTAGCGGGTTAGCTAGCTGGCTAGCTAGCGGGCTAGCTAGCTGGCTAGCGGGCGGGTTAGCTAGCTGGCTAGCGGGCTAGCTAGCTGGCTAGCGGGCGGGTTAGCTAGCTAGCGGGCTGGCTAGCTGGCTAGCGGGCTAGCTAGCTGGCTATCGGGCTTGCTAGCTGGCTAGCGGGTTAGCTAGCTGGCTAGCGGGCTAGCTAGCTGGCTATCGGGCTAGCTAGCTGGCTAGCGGGTTAGCTAGCTCGCTAGCTGGCGGGCTAGCTAGCTGGCTAGCTAGCTGGCTGGCTAGCGGGCTAGCTAGCGGGCCAGCTAGCTGGCTAGCGGGCTAGCTAGCTGGCTAGCGGGCTAGCTAGCTGGCTAGCGGGCTAGCTAGCTGGCTAGTGGGCTAGCTAGCTGGCTAGCGGGCTAGCTAGCTGGCTAGCGGGCTAGCTAGCTGGCTAGCGGGCTAGCTAGCTGGCTAGCTAGCTGGCTAGCGGGCTAGCTAGCTGGCTAGCGGGCTAGCTTGCTGGCTAGCGGGCTAGCTAGCTGGCTAGCGGGCTAGCTAGCTGGCTAGCGGGCTAGCTAGCTGGCTAGCGGGCTAGCTAGCTGGCTAGCGGGCTAGCTAACTGGCTAGCGGGCTAGCTAGCTGGCTAGCGGGTTAGCTAGCTGGCTTGCGGGCTAGCTAGCTGGCTAGCGGGCTAGCTAACTGGCTAGCGGGCTAGCTAGCTGGCTAGCGGGTTAGCTAGCTGACTTGCGGGCTAGCTAGCTGGCTAACGGGTTAGCTAGCTGGCTAGCGAGCTGGCTGCTGGCTAGCGGGCCAGCTAGCTGGCTAGCGTGCCAGCTGGCTGGCTAGCGGGCTAGCTAACGGGCTAGCTAGCTGGCTAGCGGGTTAGCTAGCTGGCTAGCGGGCTAGCGGGCTAGCTAGCTGGCTAGCGGGTTAGCTAGCTGGCTGGCTAGCGGGCCAGCTAGCTGGCTAGCGTGCCAGCTGGCTAGCGTGCCAGCTGGCTGGCTAGCGGGCTAGCTAACGGGCTAGCTAGCTGGCTAGCGGGTTAGCTAGCTGGCTAGCGGGTTAGCTAGCTGGCTAGCGGGTTAGCTAGCTGGCTAGCTAGCTGGCTAACGGGCTAGCTGGCTGGCTAGCGGGCTAGCTAGCTGGATAGCGGGATAGCTAGCTGGATAGCGGGCTGGCTAGCGGGCTAGCTAGCTGGCTAGCGGACTAGATAGCTGGCTAACGGGCTAGCTAGCTGGCTAGCGGGCTAGCTAGCTAGCGGGTTGGCTAGCGGGCTAGCTAGCGGGCTAGCTAGCTGGATAGCGGGCTAGCTAGCTGGCTAGCTAGCGGGTTGGCTAGCGGGCCAGCTAGCTGGCTAGCGGGCTAGCTAGCTGGCTAGCGGGTTAGCTAGATGGCTAGCGGGCTAGCTAGCTGGCTGGCGGGCTAGCTAGCTGGCTAGCGGGCTAGCTAGCTGGCTAGCTAGCTGGCTGGCTAGCGGGCTAGCTAGCAGGCTAGCTAGCGGGCTAGCTAGCTGGATAGCGGGCTAGCTAGCTGGCTAGCGGGCTAGATAGCTGGCTAGCGGGCCAGCTAGCAGGCTAGCGTGCCAGCTAGCTGGCTAACGGGCTAGCTAGCTGGCTAACGGGCTAGCTAGCTGGCTAGCGGGTTAGCTAGCTGGCTAGCGGGCTAGCCCGTTAGCCAGCTATCTATCCCGCTAGCCAGCTAGCTAGCCCGCTATCCAGCTAGCTAGCTGGCTAGCGGGCCAGCTAGCTGGCTAGCTAGCGGGCTAGCTAGCTGGCTATCGGGCTAGCTAGCGGGCTAGCTAGCGGGCTAGCTAGCTGGCTAGCGGGCTAGCTCGCTGGCTAGCGGGCTAGCTAGCTGGCTAACGGGCTAGCTAGCTGGCTAGCTAGCGGGCTGGCTAGCGGGCTGGCTAGCGGGCTGGCTAGCGGGCTGGCTAGCGGGCTGGCTAGCGGGCTAGCTAGCTGGCTAGCGGGCTAGCTAGCTGGATAGCGGGCTAGCTAGCTGGATAGCGGGCTAGCTAGCGGGCTAGCTAGCTGGATAGCGGGCTAGCTAGCTGGCTAGCTAGCGGGTTGGCTAGCGGGCCAGCTAGCTGGCTAGCGGGCTAGCTAGCTGGCTAGCGGGTTAGCTAGCTGGCTAGCTAGCGGGTTGGCTAGCGGGCCAGCTAGTTGGCTAGCGGGCCAGCTAGCTGGCTAGCGGGCTAGCTAGCTGGCTAGCTAGCTGGCTGGCTAGCGGGCCAGCTAGCTGCCTAGCGGGCTAGCTAGCGGGTTAGCTAGCTGGCTAGCGGGTTAGCTAGCTGGCTAGCGGGCTAGCTAGC
The DNA here is from genome assembly GCA_949748255.1 of Eustalomyia histrio. NCBI lineage: Eukaryota > Metazoa > Arthropoda > Insecta > Diptera > Anthomyiidae > Eustalomyia > Eustalomyia histrio. Next base: position 115,462,732 of record OX456527.1, read on the forward strand.
TGGCTAGCGGGCTAGCTAGCTGGCTAACGGGTTAGCTAGCTGGCTAGCGTGCTAGCTGGCTAGCGGGCCAGCTAGCTGGCTAGCTAGCGGGCTAGCTAGCTGGCTATCGGGCTAGCTAGCGGGCTAGCTAGCGGGCTAGCTGGCTGGCTAACGGGCTAGCTAGCTGGCTAGCGGGCTAGCTAGCTGGCTAGCGGGCTAGCTAGCTGGCTAGCGGGTTAGCTGGCTGTCGGGCTAGCTAGCTGGCTGGCTAACGGGCTAGATAGCTGGCTAGCTAGCTGGCTAGCGGGCTAGCTAGCTGGCTAACGGGCTAGCTAGCTGGCTAGCGGGCTAGCTAGCTGGCTATCGGGCTAGCTAGCTGGCTGGCTAACGGGCTAGATAGCTGGCTAGCTAGCTGGCTAGCGGGCTAGCTAGCTGGCTAACGGGCTAGCTAGCTGGCTAACGGGCTAGCTAGCTGGCTAACGGGCTAGCTAGCTGGCTAACGGGCTAGCTAGCTGGCTAACGGGCTAGCTAGCTGGCTAGGGGGCTAGCTAGCTGGCTAACGGGCTAGCTAGCGGGCTAGCTAGCTGGCTGGCGGGCTAGCTAGCTGGCTGGCGGGCTAGCTAGCTGGCTGGCGGGCTAGCTAGCTGGCTGGCGGGCTAGCTAGCTGGCTGGCGGGCTAGCTAGCTGGCTAGCTAGCTGGCTAACGGGCTAGCTAGCTAGCTGGCTAACGGGCTAGCTAGCTGGCTAGCGGGCTAGCTAGCTGGCTAACGGGCTAGCTAGCTGGCTAGCGGGCTAGCTAGCTGGCTAACGGGCTAGCTAGCTGGCTAGCGGGCTAGCTAGCTGGCTAACGGGCTAGCTAGCTGGCTAGCGGGCTAGCTAGCTGGCTAACGGGCTAGCTAGCTGGCTAGCGGGCTAGCTAGCTGGCTAACGGGCTAGCTAGCTGGCTAGCGGGCTAGCTAGCTGGCTATCGGGCTAGCTAGCTGGCTGGCTAACGGGCTAGATAGCTGGCTAGCTAGCTGGCTAGCGGGCTAGCTAGCTGGCTAACGGGCTAGCTAGCTGGCTAACGGGCTAGCTAGCTGGCTAACGGGCTAGCTAGCTGGCTAACGGGCTAGCTAGCTGGCTAACGGGCTAGCTAGCTGGCTAGGGGGCTAGCTAGCTGGCTAACGGGCTAGCTAGCGGGCTAGCTAGCTGGCTGGCGGGCTAGCTAGCTGGCTGGCGGGCTAGCTAGCTGGCTGGCGGGCTAGCTAGCTGGCTGGCGGGCTAGCTAGCTGGCTGGCGGGCTAGCTAGCTGGCTAGCTAGCTGGCTAACGGGCTAGCTAGCTAGCTGGCTAACGGGCTAGCTAGCTGGCTAGCGGGCTAGCTAGCTGGCTAACGGGCTAGCTAGCTGGCTAGCGGGCTAGCTAGCTGGCTAACGGGCTAGCTAGCTGGCTAGCGGGCTAGCTAGCTGGCTAACGGGCTAGCTAGCTGGCTAGCGGGCTAGCTAGCTGGCTAACGGGCTAGCTAGCTGGCTAGCGGGCTAGCTAGCTGGCTAACGGGCTAGCTAGCTGGCTAGCGGGCTAGCTAGCTGGCTAGCGGGCTAGCTAGCTGGCTAGCGGGCTAGCTGGCTAGCTAGCTGGCTAACGGGCTAGCTAGCTGGCTAGCGGGCTAGCTAGCTGGCTAACGGGCTAGCTAGCTGGCTAGCGGGCTAGCTAGCTGGCTAACGGGCCAGCTAGCTGGCTAGCGGGCTAGCTAGCTGGCTAGCGGGCTAGCTAGCTGGCTATATAGCTGGCTAACGGGCTAGCTAGCTGGCTAGCGGGCTAGCTAGTTGGCTAACGGGCTAGCTAGCTGGCTAGCGGGCTAGCTAGCTGGCTAACGGGCTAGCTAGCTGGCTAGCGGGCTAGCTAGCTGGCTAGCGGGCTAGCTAGCTGGCTAACGGGCTAGCTAGCTGGCTAGCGGGCTAGCTAGCTGGCTAGCGGGCTAGCTAGCTGGCTATCGGGCTAGCTAGCTGGCTAGCGGGCTCGCTAGCTAGCAAGCTGGCTGGCTCGCTGGCTAGCTAGCTGACTGCCTAGCTAGCATTTTTGCGAGCTGGATAGCTAGCTGGCTGGCTGGTTGGCGAGCTGGCTGGCTGGCTGGCTGGCTACCTGGCTGGCTGGCTGGTTGGCGAGCTGGCTGGTTGACTAGCTAGCTGGCTGGCGAGCTGCCGTACTAGCTGGCTAGTGGGATCGCTAGAGAGCTGGCTATCAGGCTAACTATTTGGCGGGCGCGCTGACTGGGCTAGCTGACAGGCTAGCGCGACAACTAGCTAGCCTGCCTACTAGCTAGTTAGCGTAAGATTCTAAAGAATCTTTCGTTTAAAAAGCCCTTAGATTCTGAGAAATGTTTCCAATGGAAAAACCATCAGATTCTGAGGAATTTTTCCTTGAAAAAACACTCAGATTCAAAGGAATTTTTCCTATTTTAGCACGCTTTTCTACAGAAAACGCCTCAAAATATAAAGCCTGTTGCGAAAAGAAAAATCTTCAGATTCTGAAGATTTTTTTCTTTAGAAAATTTTGCAACAGAAAAACCTTTACATTCTGAGGACTTTTTATAGAGACAAAACACTTTAAAAAATTTGTGGTTTTCTTTAAAATAAATTTGAAGAATTTTAGCGATTTTTGTACATATTTTAAATAAATTTTCATGTTAACTGGTATGAACATTTTTCCTCATGAAATTATTTTGTTAATAAAATATTTATTTTGTTGAAATGCATTTTGTTTTATTATAAGGGACTTTAAGGTACAGTATTAAAAAAATAATTTTTCTTATATGTATAAACATTTGTTTTACTAGGCGTGTTCCTAAACATAAAATTTAAAACAAACATGCAGACGGGTTAAAGGATTGATACAGACGGACAGTTTAGACCCGTTACAAGTGAATTTTTTTTTTATCTATTAACATAATAAACTTTTTGAAATTTTCCTCAGGAACATGATAAAAGACCGGTTAAGCTAAAAAACTAAAATTTAAAATATGTAAATTTTTGGAATTTTCGATAGAAGTGTGATGGAAATGGTTCAAAAGGGTGAACCCTACCCCTTAGGGCAAATCCCATTTTCGGTAAATTTAGATACGAAAATATGTTAATCTGCAATTTATTCTAAGGCCCAATTCGAAAGGTTTTCTGTGGAAAAAATGACTCAGAATCTGATAATTTTCTATTGGAAAAAATATTATGAAAAAGATTTTCTATAAGAAAAGTTTTTCTAAATCTAAGTTTTTTACTGTGTCAAAGGTTTTCCGGCAGTTTTGCTACTGCAAAAAGTTACTGATCTAAGGGAAAAGGTTGATGCAAAAACCCATAATCGAGTTTCAATTAAAATATTTGTTTATTTAATTAAAAATATAAATAAATTGGGTCATATTAAGGAATTTGTTATATGCTACATTTTTCCAATTCAAATTTTAATCACATCAATTAAAAATTTAACTAAAAATCATCAAACATTGCCATTATCAGTTAAAAATTATGTATTCTAAATAATTTTATTAAGTAAAAACAATACAAGAATAAAAGGCTTTAAAGAAAATGTATCCAAATATTTTAAATTGTAATCAAGATTTTAATACAATTAAATATTTAATTGAATGTTTTTATATATTTAATTACATTGTTAATTGAATAATTTAAACATTTGTTTGAAACCGAAAAAAATATATACAACAAAATAAAAATCAGTGTACAGGATATCTAAGCAGGATTCTATGTTATTAACATGCCCATTAGCATCTGGTAAATTTAAAAAAAAAAACGAGGTTAGAATTTAATGAGTTACTAAAGAACAAAAATCTAAAAACTTAGGAGCTTTTAAGGTTTTTTTTTTTTTTAAGAAATCAGATTATTATTTTAATAGGCAAATATTTCCCAGAATCATTGAGATTGTCTTTAACAAAAAGTAATTATTATCAGTAAATTTTAAGTTTCTGAGAAATTTTTCCCATGAAAAGCTCTCAAATTCAGATGTATTTTTTCTATAGAAAAATCCTCAGATTCATAGCAAATTTTCCCATAGAAAAACTCTCAGATTCTGAGGAATTTTTGATATAGAAAACCCTTAAATTTAGAGAAATTTTTCCTAAAGAAAAATCCTCATATTCCGAGAAATATTTTTTTATAGAAATACTTTCTAATGACTTCTTTCTATAGAACAATCATTAGATTCTTAGGACTTTTTCCTATAAAAAAAGACAACCCTCAGATGCCGAGGACTTTTTCCTATAGAAAAACACTCAGATTCCGAAGAATTATTCCTATACAAAAATTCACAGATTTTGAGGATTTTTTCGTTAAAAAAAAACACTCAGGTTCTGAGTAATTGTCATATAGAAAAATCCTTAGGTTCTAAGTAATTTTTCCTAAAGAAAAACACTCTGATTCAGAGTATTTTTCCTATAAAAAAAACCCCAAGATTCGAGTCATTTTTTCGTATAGGATTTTTAGAATAGAAAAAGCATCAGATTATCAGAAACTTTTCTAAGAATTTTCTCTATAGATAAAATTTAAGATTCTGATGACTTTTTCTACAAGTAAAACCTTGGGAAAGGAGTAAATTTTTCTGTACATAAAACTTCTGATACTAAAGATTTTCTTCCGAAGATTTTACAATATTCTTAAATTATTATTATTTTTTAAATAGTACAATTCTACGGTTCTGAGCACTTTTTTCTTATATATACATAAAATTTGCAAATTTTGAGAACCTTTTTCTATAAAAAATTGACAGATTCAAAAGACTTTCGCTTATAGAATACTTCTAAAGACTTCTTATTATAAGGACATTTTTATACTAAAGAGGACTCTGTAGATTTCTATTTTATTTTTTAAATTATGAGAATTTAGATTAAGAAAACTTTTGTCTGGGAGAAATCTTAAAATGGTCTTCAAAATAAAAAATTTTTCTTTAGACAAAAAACTTTAGAATCTAAAATGTTTCTATAGCAAAAAGTCAGTAAAATCTAAACATTTTTGTTAGCAAGAAGTTCTGAAAATTGTTCTATTTATATGATTGTATTTTATTGTTGTACTCACCTGTGCCTGTCCTTGTGCGGTAAATGCTGCAACAGCTGCATTACGTCCAGGTACAACAGCTGGTTCTTTCATTAGACCAGGCGTGTGTATGGTGGCTCCTTTCCAATTTTCAGGTGTGGTGGGATGGAATTCTGGTGCGGTAAACGGTGGAAATGCTGTGCCCGGTCCCAGTAGTGGTTGCTCTTTAAATTGACAAAAATTTGTTGGAGTTGATATTAAGCCAACTGTTTTGAGTTTAATTTATTAAGTTTTGGTTTTATTTGTTAACACAAAACACATGCAAAGAGTACGTGGATGGGTTGTTACCATGTTGTGTGGTGGTATATGTTTTAAGGGAGATGATCACAAAAAAAAATGGGCATGCAAAATAAGGTTTGGAAAAAAAAGAAACGAAAGAAAAAAACAGGAAAATTATTTAATTAAAACAGAAATTAATTAAAAATAAACTTAAATTTAAAAACATTAGGGAGAAATGTATTTAAAAAAATTAACATACACATTTTAAGAAAGTATAAAAGCACTCGAGTTTGCTACATAGTAATGAATTTCATTAAAATAAATAGAAATTATTATATGTTAACTTTATACCAGTGTTTTTTCTTTACTACTAAACGCATACTAATTTAAAATTCCTTAATAAATAACTCATACGCCTAAGTGTTCTTCTAGTCAATACGAAACGTATACTTTATATTTTCTTCAATTATTTTTAAACACTCATACGCCTTAGTAGCTTAATATTTATCATTAATTTAATTACCACAATTTTGTAGCTTTTCACATGAGATTTCAACACCTGATTCACAATTTTCTTACGTTTATTTATAGAATTTTCTAACGAAATTTTCACGTGCAGTTCTAGCTGTTTTTCTTTTCATTTCTTATACGTACGTTTTGCCCAAAAATAAATAAATCATTGAAACTTTAACAACATAATCCCACTAAGGTAGTTAAAAACAACATTATCAATTGTAAATTGTAAATAAAAGCGAAAGTGAACATTATTGTAAATATTTTATAAAAGATAAATAGACAAAATACCAGTGGTTTGGAATTGGTTTTTGAAATAAACCCAGTCAAGAATTAAAGAAAAAAGTTAATTTTTGTAGTAATAAATCCTAAGACTCTTATGGAATCTGAAAAATTTTCTATAGGAACAGATCCTCAGAATCTGAGACATTTTCTATATGAAACGATTCTCAGATTCTGAGAATTTTTCTATAGTTAAATATCCTTAGAATATGAGAATTTTTCTATAGGAAAGATCCTCAGAATTTGAGAATTTTTCTATAGGAAAAGATCTTCAGAATCTGAGACATTTTCTATAGGAAAGGATCCTCAGAATCTGAGAATTTTTTTTTTTTTTTTAGGAAAAGATCGCCAGAATCTGAGAATTTTTCTTTAGGAAAAGATCCTGAGAATCCGAGAATCTTTCTATAGGAAAAGATCCTCAAGAATCTCAGAACTTTTCTTTAGGAAAATATCCTTAGAATCTGAAAATTTTTCTATAGGAAAATATCCTCAGAATCTGAGAATTTTTCTTTAGGAAAAGATCGCCAGAATCTGTGTATTATTCTCAGATTCTGAGAATTTTCCTTTAGGAAAAGATCCTCAAAACTTGAGATATTTTCTATAGGAAAAGATCCTCAGAATTTGAGAATTTTTCTATAGAAAAAGATCCTCAGAATCTGAGAATTTTTCTATATTAAAAGATCCTCAGAATCTGAGAATTTTTCTATAGGAAAATATCCTCAGAATCTGAGAATTTTTCTTTAGGAAAAGATCGCCAGAATCTGTGTATTATTCTCAGGTTCTGAGAATTTTTTTTATAGGAAAAGATCTTCAGAATCTGAGAATTTTTCTATAGGAAAAGATCCTCAGAATCTGAGAATTTTTCTTTAGGAAAAGATCGCCAGAATCTGAGAATTTTTCTATAAAAAAAATGTCCTCAGAATCTGAAAATTTTTCTTTAGGAAAAGATTGCCAGAATCTGTGTATTATTTTCAGGTTCTAAAAAATTTTTTATAGGAAAAGATCCTCAGAATCTGAGACATTTTCTATAGAAAAAGATCCTCAGAATCTGAGAATTTTTCTATAGGAAAAGATCCTCAGAATTTGAGAATTTTTCTATAGGAAAAGATCATCAGAATTTGAAAATTTTTCTATAGGAAAAGATCCTCAGAATCTGAGACATTTTCTATAGAAAAGGATCCTCAGAATCTGAGAATTTTTCTATAGGAAAAGATCCTTAGAATCTGAGAATTTTTCTATAGGAAAATATCCTCAGAATCTAAGATAGGAAAGTATCATAAGAATCTGAGAATTTTTCTTTATGAAAAGATCCTCAGAATGTAAGAATTTTACTACAGAAAATGATCCTCAGAATCTCAGAATATTTCTCTAATGATCCTTTCCTCAGAATCTGAGAATTTTTCTATAGCAAAAAATCCTTAGAATCTTTTCTATTCAAAAAATTCCTCCCAATTCTGTATTCCTATAAAAAATAATCATGTTAGCTTTTTCTGCTTATTGATTTTTTTAACTGGGAGTAGTTTATTTTTATTGTTTATCTAAATTTTATGGTTATTATTTTTATTTTGGAAACTTTTACTGACAAGGTTAAGCAAACGATTAGCTCAAGTTTGCAGTTATTTTTGTGAAAAGCAAATTTCATACTATTTTTCTCATTTCAAATATATAATATTTTTTACTTTGTTTACTTTCCAAAATAAAAACTAACCAGCTTAGAAACAATGACAGTAACATTAATATTAATTAAACGATAAAAAAAAAAATAGAAACAAAAATTAAAATACACACAAAACTTAACAACCTAAAGCAACCCCTAGGCCACAGTTTGACTGGTATAACATTTTAAATACTACTTTTGTTTTAGAAAATGTTAAGCCATGCATAAGTAGTAAAAAACAATCCTTTATTTAAAAATGTATATATTTTTTTTTTTTTTTTTGCAAATTTGTACAAGTACATAGTTTGTATTAGTAATTTTTAAAGTCTACTGTCAGTGTTTTGTTGTAGAATATTCTAAAAACAAAAGCCCTGAATTAATATGTGTACAAAAACACACAAAACCATAAACAATTTTGAACGACTACAACTCTTGAAAGTGTTAAAATACAGAATTGGTAGATATTTTTACGTATTTTTTTTTTTTGCTTAGTTTTTAAGTGTTTTAGAAAACAAAAAAAAGCAAAGAGTCAAAACACATGAATAATTTGTTAAAATAAAAGTAGTACTTGACAGGAATTTCTTTTGTGTTATTTAACACATAAAAATGGAAATATATACAAAAAAAAAACAATATATATGATAAAACTAAAGTTGATAAAAATTATTTATTAATAGTAATTGGTTTTAAAAGAAGGAAATTGAAATAGCAACAAAAAGATGTCAACCGGAAAAAAATGATGATTAAAAATACTATAAATTCGAATGAAATACAACTAAATTGTCTCAACGAATATTGCAGTTTAACATTGGAATTTAAGAATAAAAATCAAACATTTTCTTGTTAAAATTAAATTTAGAAGCAGCGACTGGTTTTTTTTTTTCAACAGCATTTATAGTTAAGACGTATGAGTAATATTTTATGAATATAAAGTATACGTTAAAAACACTGTCTTAGAATCTGAGAACTTTTCTTTAGAATAGAAGGATTTAAAATCCCAGTTTTTCTTAGGGAATTTCTCTTTTAGAGTCTTAAAGTTCATTTACACTGCAAACTTAATCTAGTAAAAAGTGGATTAGCTGCTAATAGTTGCACTGAATACTAGATTAACGCAGTATTAATTTAATTTCTATAAAAAGGATTTTTAACCCTCTGCGACTGACGTGAGATATTTTAAAAATTCCACTGACGTGGTAGAACACCAGAAAGCCTTTCAACGGCTTTTTTTTCCAAGATTTGTTTTGTAAACCTATTGTAATTATTTTTTAAAGTTTAAGGGTGTAGGTTGTATAATTCTATATTTTTTTTTATTCAAAACGACGATTCATGTTAAACAGTAGTGTTTATTGGTGTCTGTTAGACTACCACGTCAGTCGCAGAGGGTTAAATCAAAAAGTTTTTTGCCAAAAAATTGTGCCCGACATAATTTTCCACAATTAAAACAAAATATGCAAGTGCGAAAAACATAATCAGTAAAAACCACAATGACTTTTAACCTTAAACAAAAGTTATAGCAAAAGAAAATCTGATGATGATTTTTGCCCCACCCTTTTATAGACCATTATTGTAAAAACAAACAAAAACATTTTAAAAGGAATTTCTAAATATACAAAAACCTCTTCGATGTTCTTTGTTATTTCCCTCTTTAGCACAATACATAACAATTTACAAACATTTCAAAAAAAAAAATTGTTAGAAATCGAATTTGAATTAAAGCAAAAATTTTTTATTACTTTAAATTTTGTGATACTTTTTTCTAACTTGTAGATTAAGAATATGAAAGTTTTCTATATTAAAAGAAAAAAGTTTTCATAATTAAGTTGTTAAAACCAGGGACATAACCAATATTTGAAAAAATCCTGAAAAAATAATTTATCACGAATTTTAAAAACCTGCTCTCTGAATAATAGTTACAAATAACCAATATTTTTTTGGTCTTTGATAACCATTTTTTTTTGGGTTCCATAACTATTAAAAAGGACATAAAATTATAAAATATTTTAATTTTTTGTGGTCTTCTGTAACCATTATGAAATATTTTTTTTCGGTCTTCCATATCCATTATGAAAGCTTTTTCTTTTTTCGGTCTTCCTGTGTTCAAAGAAATTTTCATTATAAGTAACCAGACGATTTTTTGGCCGCATGGACCTGGTTTTTTGCATTTTTTAAATGTTGTTCTTGCTCAAAGACGTATAAGTTTCCGTAATAAGTAAGAAAGTTATAGTCGGTCAAGACCGACCACATAATACCCTACACTCATTTGGGTGCGAAATTTGTATGGTTCCGAAGTCGACTTGGGTTCAAAATAGTCTAACAAGCCTACTAAATGGTTTTTTTGGTTAGGTCGAGTTGGCAGCCGACTTAATTCGCCAGCTCACATAGACACTGAGTGTCCGTTGCGAGATATCACTGCGCTTCAACTCATGCGTAATTATGTGTGTTGCATATTTTTAAAATACATGAGACGAGACCTACAGTTCAATGCTGAATCCGAATGACAAGATTTAAAGCGTTTAAGAACAGAAATTACATTCAGTGGTTTGCTTAAGCCAACCCAAAGTTGAGGATGTTAAGAAATAATTATTTCTTTTAGAAAAATGTTTTTTTTTTTATTTTGAGCTCGAGCCAGGAATCGAATCCGAGTCCTAATGGTTTTAGAGTCCACATCTTAGCTACTACACCAACAGCACTCACTACTCAATGGTATATGAATAAAATTTTATTGCGAAATTTCGTGTATTTAAAAAAAAATCGGAATATGACTTAAACTGGAGCGATTTTATTCAAACTCAGCACCATGATTGTGTGGCATAATTTGTTTATATTTACCAAATATGAGAAAGATATCAAAAAATTTGCGGATCCTAATCAAAATCAATAAAAAAAAAAGTTCGTCCTTGTGCAAATACAAGTCAGAGTGCAAAATTTTATAAAAATATCTTAAGATTTGCGAACTGCAGTGTGGACAGAAAAAATACAAATCTTTTATAATTGTTATAGAAGACCAATAAGAAAAAAAATCATTCATAATGGTTATCAAATACAAAAAAAAAAAAAAATAATAATCTTTCATAATTATGGCAGGAGACTACAATTTTCTGGGTAATTAATAGTTATTATTACAGAACCAATTTTTTTTTTCAGTTATTTTTTCCCATAACCTATTTCATTTTTAAAAAATAATATCAGTTATTTTGGGTGCCTGGTTAAAACCGTTATTTGTCCATATAGAATTTGTAGTATTGTGTACTACATGTCGTATGATTAATAATATTAAGACTTAAATATCACTCATACGTTAGGGTAACTCAAAAGGCGTATAAAATTTTTACTGCAATGAATTATTTTTATTACAAAATTTATTTATTTAACAAAATGAATCAAAAGTTCTATGAGAATTCAGTTAATGATTGTTTTTTCATTTAATTAATAAATTTCTTTTATAATAATTTATGAAAAATTTCATTGTATTTATAAATAATAATTAAATTCATTTAATGAAATAGTTTTATAACCAGAAAAGTTTAATTAAATTCATAAAACTTTTAATTATTATAAAAAGCATTATTTTCCGAATATTATGCAAGTGTTAAAGAAAAAACTATATAATGTGATACAATAAAAACCCAGTTAAAATGAACTTCGAGGGACCAAAAAATTTAATTAATTATAAGCGAGTTTCGTATTTAGTTGGATAAAATTTGTTTAAAAAATTATTAATTTCTACAAAATATTTAAGGTATTTAAAAACAATATCAAAAATTGTGCAATTTTATTTTTTACTAGATTTCTTAAATAAACTGTTTTTAATACATTTAAGAAAAAGTCTAAATTTAAAAAAAAATAATTATATAAAAAAAATTAATATTTATGGGATTTTTGTATTAAAAATAAAAAACTTGTATGAACTTTTGTTTCTAGAACTGTCAGAAGCAGTTCTTTATAACCGAGGGTTCCCATTAACAGATGTTGTTATATCACAATTATTGCCAAAACGTCGGGACTTTCAAATTATTTGTATTTACCGATAATTCGTGTTAAATGTGATTTACTGTAATACATACAGGTTGGTTGAAAAGTTCCTGCGCTCACCAAGAGATGGCACTGCTAGCTCCAAACTTTTTTTTCTCAAGTTGGTATAACTGTCCTGAGAACACATTCAAAGTTGCAAGTCATTCTGTCAATTCATTCTTTGTTTACAAGTTTGAAGTTGACATGTCATTGATTTTTTTTAATATTTTTAAAAAAATTGAATATCGTGCAGTCATTAGATTCTTTGTTTTGAAGGGTTTAAAAGCAAAGGAAATTTATGAACAATTGTTAGAAGTGTATAAAGAGTCCTCACCTTCAAAACGCACCGTTGAAATTTGGGCTGGTGAATTTAAACGTGGTCGTACCAGCCTTGAAGAAGACGATCCACGCGAAGGACGACCAAAAACTGCAACCACAGCAGAAATCATTGAGCAGATACATAATATGGTTAGTGAAGGTCCAAGTTTGACTAAGCGTGAAATTGCTAATGCCATAGGCATCTCAGACAAACGAGTACTCCAAATTTTACATGAAGAATTACGTATGAAAAAACTGTTTGGAAAGTTAGTGCCGCACACATTAACAATTCAACAAAAACTGGATCGAAAACAAATTTCTCAGCGTAATTTGGAGCATTTTAAGCAGAATAAAACCGACTTCTTGCGTCGTTTTTTAACTATGGATGATACCTGGATCAACCACTATGATCCTAAATTGAAACAAGAACGTTTACAGTGGACTGAAGCTGGTTGTTCAGCTCCAAAGCAGGTGAAGTCACAACGATCAGCAAAGAAGGTTATGGCATCAGTTTTTTGGGATGCAAAAGGAATCTTGTTGATTGATTATCTTCAGAAAGGTAAAACAATCAACTCTAAATATTATTGCAGCTATTTGGATCAGCTGGATGAAAAAATGCGTGAGAAAAGAGCTGGTTTGAAGAAAAAAAATCATTTTTCATCAAGACAATGCACCTGCTCACAAAAGTGTTTTGACGATGGCTAAATTCAAAGAATTAAAGTACGAATTGCTTGAACATCCACCGTATTCACCAGATTTGGCTCCCAGTGACTACTATCTCTTCAGAAATCTCAAACAATTCCTTCGTGGAAAGCATTTTTCGTCGAATGAAGAGACCATAGCAGCCGTAGACGGTTATTTTGCAGAGCTTCCGGAAAACCATGGGATAAAATTATTGGAAGATCATTGGACCAAGAGTATTGAGCTTCTAGGAGATTATATTGAATAAAAATATATATTTCGTAACAAAAACAGTATTCTTTCATTTCGAGCGCAGGAACTTTTCAACCAACCTGTAACTAATCAAAAACTTATCGATTTTTGACATCTCTTAATGTGTTTTGTTACTAACAGTTTGATTTTTCCAGCATATTCACACTTAATACAAATGTAATTTTGTAGGAATGTGTGTGTGTGTACATAAAATACACATACTTAAAATAATGTGTACTTTTCCGTTGATGTTTATGTTGCAAAGCCACTTAAAATTGATGTGAATGAAAGCAAAAAAAAAAAAAAAAACTAAACTGAAGGCAAAAATATAAGTTGTATCAAGTATTTGTTTACTTATACGATGATTTTGTTTTTCTGCTTTCTTTGCCATAGTTTTATTTTAATACTACTTTTATGATTTTTTTCCCTTCATTATTTTCATATACGCTTAATGTCATACCACCCCACTACCAGCACTTCATCTACTCGTTTGTATGTGTTTAAATATAATTTTTCTTTTCAAGTGTAAGGATTTTTTTTTTGAATAAAAATAAATGTTTAATAGAAAAACTTTTTTTTTTTGGTAAAGAATTGGGAATAATTGAAAAAAAAAATAAATTGATATTTTATGTTAAAAATACAATTAAGACAGTGAAACTGTGATAACTTGTAAAAGATGATGGCAAATGAATTGATTTTTTATTATAATTTAAAAAAAGGAATTTATTTTGTAAAAAAAATGTCTTTTTTATAATTTAGCTTTTAAATTCAAATTTTTGAATTTTTGTTAAACGTTTTTGGTTTATTTTTGTGTGTATTGTTTTGTGTATTAATTGTATTTTTCTATTTAGTTAAGTTCTTTTCTGACACTGATAAATGATTTTAAAATATTTTAATTAATGATTAAAAAACTTTGCATCAAGAAAATCAACAGTTTAAAAGAAGCCCACAATGCATAAGGAATAAATTAAACTAAAGAAAAGCAAAGATTTCTATAGGGTCCAGTCATTTTCAGTAACTGTACAAAATATTTAATATTCAAGAAGAGAATTACCTTGAAAAATATGCAAGTAATCGACTAGGGAATATGTACAACAATTTCGTTACTACTTAATTAATACATTCTAGTCAACAATATTTGAAATTTTACTACATTTAATACAACTAACAGGGAAGCTACTTTGTGGATTAGATTTGGATGAAACTTTGGTATGGCGTAGAAGAAACACTACACTTTTGTATTAACCTTAAGCTGTGGAGGAGGTGGTAAATTTTATCCTCTCTTTGGAGTTCTTGATAAATAAATATCATAATTTCTAAAATATACCCTCACAATATATTTTCCGTTAACGACTGTAGAGTTTATTTTTAAATGAAAAATCAATTGATATTCATAGAAATATATTTTTTTTTTTTTAAAAAACAAACTATAAAAAAATGCAGACATTAAGAAGTAGTAGATATTTTCAGCTAAATATAAAATTTTATGTATTCTATTTTTAAAAATAGAAATTCAAATAATTCCTTTGTTTTTTTTTATTAAAATAGTTTGTTTAAATACACAATTATTTCCATAAAAATTTACTTCAAATATACATACACACATTCCCAATAAAAACATATGCATCTGTGTGTGTTGTGTTTTGTAATTACATACAATTGAAAAAAAAAACTTTCGATTTGAAAAACAAACCACAAAAGTCGTTTTTTCTAACGTTTTGTCTGTTAAAAGTTGATGGTTATTTTAATCGACTTTCTATTGTTTTTACTACTTTTGTCAATTACTAAACAATGATTTAAAATAAATAACAATATGTACTGAATATAATGAAAAATCAGTAGTCCTTGTTTTGATTGAATTTTCAATTAATTTAATATGTATTTTAGATTGTTTTTAACGAAATAATATTGAGTGTATAATTAAAAAAATATATTATTATGATAATGAAGTTGTTTATTTCTAAAAAAACAAATAATTATGAAATGATACTGTTTTTTTATTAAAAATTTTAGTAAAATTAAAAGGAGTAAAATTTACCACCACGTCACTGACTCTGTACAAAAATTTTACCTTCATAGTTAAAAGTTAATCTTAGTTTCTAAAAAATATTAATATGATGTAAGTGTAAATTTTCACACAGTGCTTAAATTTACGCACATAATGCTTTAACAACTTATTTACACACGTTACCTAGAAAAAAGCATACAAATTATATATTTTTTATCTATTATTTAATAGCATTTAATTTTGTATCAAATAATTTTTTTTTCTTTTTCAGAAAAATTGCCAAACAAGTTCGGAAAGTTTAATGAGGAACTGTTTACTTTTTTGTGCATATGGAATTATGCAGGGTGGATAGCTGTATAATTTGGTAAAATTTATCAATGCTATGGAATGAATTTACCAAGATGGTACCATAAAAAATAAGAACTAATATCAAGACGATATTAAAATATGCATAAAAAGTGGAGAGCTAAGAAGTTATTGCTAAAAATATCGTGGCTGTGTAAAATAACTTAAAATATTCCTAGCAAAAACATGGCATCAAATAGTTACCAGGCTATTTACTCGCTTAATTACTTTTGTTCGCGAAGTCCAAAAAGTAATGGTACTCATTATTTGTTGGCTGTTCGTAAGGGAGAGGGTAATGGCCACCCATTACTTTGTGTTTTTTTGTTCGCGAACAAAAGTAATTAAGCAAGTAAATAGCCTGGTAACTATTTGATGCCATGTTTTTGCTGGGTTTACATCCTTAAAATATGCTACTGCAGTTTTTTCTGCGGAAATACCCTCTAATTCTGAGGACTTTTTCATATAGTATGTATAAGATATCCATTCTAAAGAATTTTTTCTATAGATAACCCCTCAGATTCTGAAGACTTTTTTTTCTATTGAAAAACTTGAGATTCTGAAAAATTTTTCTATAAGGAAAAATTGTTCTATAAGGAAAATTTTTAATAAACTGGAAACCCTCAGATTTTGAGGACTTCTTCCTTCCTATTCAAATAAAACCTCCGATTCTAAGAAATTTTTCCTATAGAAATATTCTCAGATAACGAGAACTTTATCAAATAGTAAAACCCTGAGATTCTGAGACGTTTTCCTACAGAAAAGTCCGGAGATTCCTACATAAAAACCCACAAACTTTGAGATGAAGCTCTTCGGATTCTGAGGACTTTTTCCTAGAATTTCCCATTTCCATATTTTGAAGAGTTTTTCTGTAGATTCTAAGGATATGTTCTTATGGAAATGCCTTCAAATTTTGAGCACTTTTTATACCGAAAACCCCCAAAATCATAAGGACTTTTTTTATTATTAATTCTTCATTTACATAACCGAGCCATTAGGGCCTTATGTGGTTAATTAAAGCTAATATCTAAATAGAAAAATATAGATAGTATAGAAAAATCCTTAAATTATGAAAATTTTTTCTAAAGAAAATTTATCGACAGAAGAACCTTCAGATTCTGAGGACTTTTTTATTTAGAAAAGTAAGGACTTTTTGTAGAGAAAATAGTTTCATAAAATTTGTGGTTATCTTTAAGATAAATTTGAAGAATTTTATCGATTTTGGTACATAATTTAAATAAATGTTTTAATTTACAAATTTGATGTTAATCCTTATTCTTTATTTTTCAGAATTTTGATGTTAACTGTTATGAACTCTATTTACTAATGAAATTCTTTTGTTAATAAAATATTTATTTTGTTTAAATGCATTTTGTTTTATTATAAGAGATTAAAGGTACAGTATTAAAAAAATTATTTTCGTTATATATAAATGTGTATTACTAAGCGTGTTTCTAAAAATAAAATTTTAAAGACAAACATACAGACGGACATATTGTAATCGGAAGACGAATAGCAGACAGCTGTTGAAAAGAAGTGAAAAAGGTTAGCCGAGTTGAAAAAGTCGTTACAAATTCATTTTTATCTATTAACAAAATTTTCTAAAAACTACATTTAATAACCAAATATAATAAAAATTAAATTAATTAAATCATTAAGAGACACAAACCCATTTGTTTAAAAATCAAAAATTTCAAATATTTGTTCCTTGGAGCAATGGCTAATTCACTGATACAGTACTTTTTGAAATTTTTCCAGGAACATGATAACAAAAAACCGCACTTAAAAAAGTTTGTAAGTTAAAATAACTGAAAATATCATTTAAAAGAAATGATATTTTATTTAAAAATCGGTCTACTTAATTTTCATTTAAATTAAATGTCATTTGTTATTTATTTTTAAATGTTGATAAATCAACTGACACATCCGTAAGAAACAACTAATATAATCAGTTAAAATAAATGTCAAAATTTTACCCACCAATCCTTAAAAAATAAATGTTTTTTTTCATTTATTTGAAATTATTTCCGTTTTAATATTTTTTGTTTTTTTTTAATATACTCGTAGTACAATACAAAATGTATGTATGCATATGAAGCTATAAACACTTTTTGTGTGAATGTATTTGTATATGCATGTGTGTTTATGAAGTTCTTGTAAATTGTATTGAAAAATTTTGTATATATACAACCAATTTAAATAAAAAAACAAATTGAAATTTTTTGAATATTTTTTTTTTGAAACAGACAGCAAACAAAATTTAAATTTTTAATAACTGTTACGGACACAAATAAACCACAAGTTTCCGTTTTGTGGGTAAATTTTTATTAAATTTCAAACAAATGAAAAAAATAAATGAAACTGAAAAAATCCATAAATGATAGTAAATTATTTCGAATAAATGTATAAAAAAGTTAATATAGATGTTTCTTTGTAAAATAAATGTATCTTCCTTCCTTTATTTTTAAATGAAACGGAAAACTTTTTTATTGAACTACAAACAGTTAACTACATAATATTCTGAGTGCGGTTAAGCTAGAAAACTAAAATTTAAAATATGTATGCGGAAAACCCATTTTCGGTACATTTAGAACCGAAAATGTATTAATCTGCAATATTATACTAAGGCCAAATTCGAAAGTTTTTCTGTCGAAAAAATGACTCAGAATGTGATAATTTTTTTATTAGAATATATCAACAAAAAGATTTTCTATAAGAAAAGTTTTCCTAAATCTAAAAGTTTTTTACTGGGCAAAAGTTTTCTGGCAGTAATTCTTCTGAAAAAAGATTTACTGACCTAAACCCTAAAAAGAGTTTCAATTAAAATATTTGTTTATTCAATTGAAAATTTAAATGAATTGGGTCATATTAAAAAAAAGTTATTCGACATTTTTTCAATTAAACTTTTAATAATATCAATTAACAATTGTCTGTCAAAAATTGCATCAGTTAAAAATTTGATTAAAAATTATATATTGTAAAAAAATAACATTAAAAAAAATTCAAGAATTAAAGGCTTAAAACAAAATGTATCAAAACATTTTAAAATCTATTCAAGATTTTAATACAATTAAATATTTAATTGAATTTGTTTACATATTTAATTAATGAATCAATTAAAATTTTGTTTGAAACAAAAAAAAAAAAAATTTAAACAAATTCTTAATTAACAATCTGTGTACAAAAATTTGTTGAGTTGTTGAAATCTAAGCAGGATTCTATTAATAACACGAGGTTAGAATTTAATGATTTGCTGAAGAACAAAAAAATCTGAGAATTTAGGAGCTTTTCTTTAACCCTTTAACCACTAAGACCGTCTACAGAAGGTCATCACTAAAGTCCACCTATATCCAAAGCAATATTTTTGGTGCACTAATCGCGAACGACATTTTTGTCTGTTTGAATTTACCTATCGAACTGTGCCGGTTTGAACACGATCAGTTGAATAGTTTGATAGATACTCCCATTTCTGTCAAGATTTTTGTCAAAACAGACACCAAAATTATTTATGATTTTGGGGAAAAATTAACTTAAAAAAAAACATACTTTCCAACAGCTCAATCGACTCGAAATTTTTTTTGGAAAGTAGCCTCAAAGCTGTATTTTGATAATTTGTTGCGTGTTTGATTTGTGAAACAAATATTTTTGAGTCTAGCTTTTTGTCTTCAGGTTGTCTTTAATTTTTTTCCACCTGGCGCTATCAGGTTAAATTTTTTTGACAAATAGACTTCACATTCGAGCTTTTTAGTACAAAATGATACTAGAACCAAAATTTCATAACAAAATACCTCGTATTTCGACTTCAGTGGTTAAAGGGTTAAGGTTTTTTTTTTAATCCGATTATTTGTTTAATAGACAAATATATCCTTTAACAAAAAGTTGTCATTATCAATAGATTTTAAGTTTCGAAAATTTTATAGATTCTAGAGATTTTTCCTTAGAAAAAGAGTTTCTTAGAGTGTGGGGAAATTTTTGAAATAAAGTTTCCAGGATCTGTGGTGTTTTCAAAAAGAAATCTGAAAGGGTTTCAATATGAAATAAATTTCTAAATCAGGCTTCATATTTTGTAATAGAAAAATTGCTAAAGACAAAAGGGGTTTGTGCAGAGAAAGATCTTGAAAATCTAAGGGTTTTTGTATGAAACGATTTTTTAGAATCTAAGGCTACAGAATGTAAAAGGAATTTCCATAGCTCTAAACAAAATGGAATTTACCATAGGAA
Organism: Eustalomyia histrio; assembly: GCA_949748255.1. Taxonomy (NCBI): domain Eukaryota; kingdom Metazoa; phylum Arthropoda; class Insecta; order Diptera; family Anthomyiidae; genus Eustalomyia; species Eustalomyia histrio. The sequence continues at coordinate 115,482,286 of OX456527.1, forward strand.
AAATATTCCAAAAATATTATGTATATATTTTTGATATCAAAATATTTTTACAATCTAAAGGCTTTCTTTTGTTGCAAATATTTTTGAGAATCTAAATATATTTTATCCATTCTTCCCTTACATTCTACCATAGTAACCTTCCTTCCATTTACTACCACAAAACTATAAAGTCATGCCTTTAACAAAAATTTCATCTATTCATCTATTTATTTATAAAATCCTTTTAACTTATTTACCTAGTTTTAAGTTAAAAGTGTCAAAATTATTATAAATAAATTATGAATATTAATTATGATTGACAGTTACACAATTCATTCCCGATAAAAGGGTACAAGGATCAAATTTATCATTATTGATGGAATATGTATTTTATACAAAGTTTTTTGTTGTTGTAGTTCTATTTAAACTGTCAGTTTCCATTATCCACTCCCACCATTTAATTTTGTATATTTCTGTTTTTTTTTTTTTTTTTTTTTTTTTGCATAATCATTGTAATATCTTTATGGTATATTTTTTTTTTTTTGTTTAACATTTTGACAATTACATTATGACTTTTGAGGTTATGGTTTTTATTTTATAACTTTTTATTTTATAATTTTACGCGTGTTATAAATTGTTAACTATACATATATTTTTTTTCCAATAAATTGTAATAAATCATATTGTGGTGTAATACACCTTTTTGTTTTTGTTGTTATTGGTTATGCAAAATAACAAACTATTAATAAATAACATTTATTGTTTAAATAAATATTGTTTTGTGGTACAGAAAATTCTATAAATTTATGTTTGGCAGACAACATATACCTACAAATTTCAATCGGAAAAGTTTTTTTTTAAAGAGATATAACCCAGCAAAAACATTGTATCAACTACTTACCAGGCTATTTACTCGCTTAATTACTTTTGTTCGCGATATCCAAAAAGTAATGGGTACTCAGTATTATTTGGTTGTTTGTAAGCGAGGGGGTAATGACCACCCATTACCTTGTGTTTTTCGTAAGTGAGAAGATAATGACCACTCATTACTTTTGGGACTCGCGAACAGAAGTAATTAAGCGAGTAAATAGGCCGGTAAGTAGCTGAAACTCTGTTTTTGCTGGGTAAGTTAAAAACCGCTTATTTTTTGTCCAACATTTTCAAATGTCTTGTAATTTTCCTTTTTTTAAGACAAATTTTAAAAAAGTAGGGGAGAGTAGGGTGATATGGATACATATATTTTAAAAAACTGCTCTAAAATTAATTAAAATTGTGATTTCTACATTCTTATTTTAATTTTGCAAAAACATGATTTACATTTGCGATTTACCACATTACCCGGTTTCCCAGTTTATCCCCTGGTCCACTACTAAAAATTTAATTATTTTATAAAAAGAAAATCCGTCGTTGTAAAATATATTCTGTGCATTAAAAACAATTAAAAAAAAAAAACAAAATCTTTGAAAAATTTTAGGAAACATTAAGGTAGCATCAAATTAAGTTAGAAATAAAACTTATACAAAAATCCTCCAATAAGTTAAATTAATTGCATTCTGTTAACGGAAATACTTAGGTAACGAATTATTATATAAATATAACCTACAGGTTGGTTGAAAAGTTCCTGCGCTCGAAATGAAAGAATACTGTTTTTGTTACGAAATATATTTTTTTATTCAATATAATCTACTAGAAGCTCAATACACTTGTTCCAATGATCTTCCAATAATTTTATTCCATCCTTATAATGGTTTTCCGGAAGCTCTGCAAAATAACCGTCTACGGCTGCTATGGCCTCTTCATTCGACGAAAAATGCTTTCAACGAAGGAATTGTTTGAGATTTCTGAAGAGATAGTAGTCACTGGAGCCAAATCTGGTGAATACGGTGGATGTTCAAGCAATTCGTACTTTAATTCTTTGAATTTAGCCATCGTCAAAACACTTTTGTGAGCAGGTGCATTGTCTTGATGAAAAATGATTTTTTTCTTCTTTAAACCAGTTCTTTTCTCACGAATTTTTTCATCCAGCTGATCCAAAAGGCTGCAATAATATTCAGAGTTGATTGTTTTACCTTTCTGAAGATAATCAATCAACAAAATTCCTTTTGCATCCCAAAAAACTAATGCCATAACCTTCTTTGCTGATCGTTGTGACTTCACCTGCTTTGGAGCTGAACAACCAGCTTCAGTCCACTGTAAACGTTCTTGTTTCAATTTAGGATCATGGTGGTAGATCCAAGTCTCATCCATAGTTATAAAACGACGCAAAAAGTCGGTTTTATTCGACTTAAAACGCTCTAAATCACGCTGAGAAATTTGTTTTCGATCCAGTTGTTGTTGAATTGTTACTGTGTGCGGCACTTACTTTCCAAACAGTTTTTTCATACGTATTTCTTCATGTAAAATATGCAGTACTCGTTCGTCTGAGATGCCTATGGCATAAGCAATTTCACGCTTAGTAAAACTTGGATCTTCACTAACCATATTATGTATCTGCTCAATGATTTCTGCTGTGGTTGCAGTTTTTGGTCGTCCTTCGCGTGGATCGTCTTCAAGGCTGGTACGACCACGTTTAAATTCACCAGCCCAAATTTTAACGGTGCGTTTTGAAGGTGAGGACTCCTTCTTATACACTTCTAATAATTGTTCATAAATTTCCTTTGCTTTTAAACCCTTCAAAACAAAGAATCTAATGACTGCACGATATTCAATTTTTTTCCACATTTAAAAAAAATCAATGACACGTCAACTTTAAATGGCTTGTAAACAAAGAAAGAATTGACAGAATGACTTGCAACTTTGCATGTGTTCTCAGGACAGTTATACCAACTTGAGAAAAAAAAGTTTGGAGCTAGCAGTGCCATCTCTTGGTGAGCCCAGGAACTTTTCAACCAACCAATAAATGGTTTTAATACATTTTGGCAGAAAGGTCTTCCTCCGGTTTTACCGCACACTGTCTTAATAAACCAAGTTTATTTAAAATTTTTAGTTCTAAGGTTTTCGAAAAGTTTGAAAATATGTCTCAAATTACTATTTCTCACAGTTACTATATTCCAGCAAAAACAGCGTTTCAACTACTTACCAGCCTATTTACTCGCTTAATTACTTTTGTTCGCGATGTCCCAAAAGTAAATAGTGGTCATTATCTTCTCACTTACAAATTACACCAAGTAATGAGTGGGCATTACCCTCTCGCTTACGAAGAGCTAAACAATAATGAGTACCCATTACTTTTTGGACATTGCGAACAAAATTAATTAAGCAAGTAAATAGGCTGGTAAGTTGTTGATAACATGTTTTTGCTGGGTATTACAATACATGCTAACTACTGAAGGGTTTTTTTTTTAAAAGAATTTAAAATCTTTTAGTAAACTTTTTAGGACAGCATGGAGGGATGTGGGAATCCACTCTAATAATTTAATGAGTTGCATTTCGTTAACGCTAGAGGTTTTATTTAGCAGGTATGATCTTGTTTACCACTTTACCCCACATTATCCTAGTTAACCCTGTAATTGGCAACACCATCTTTAGATAGGGTTTTTAAAATTACCTAAAAATATGTGCCAATGATTATTTTATAAACGTGCATGTGCACGGAGTTAATGCGAATTCAAATCTGTGTAAAATTAAAATTTATATAACTTGGGCTACGTTCGTAAATGCAGTAGTTGCGCATCACTGCAGCATAATTAAAGTAAAACGTTCAAAAATGCATCATTTGGTAGCACTGATTTGCGTCAAACGTTTTTTTATGCATAAAATTGACAGTGCTGCCGCAAATTTTTGCAACTATGGCATCATTAAAGTTTCTGATGCAATAGTGCGAAATCAGTTTTCTTTTTCGTTTTAATTGATTTTTGATAATCAAAAGTCGTTTCATCTTTCTTTTAATTCTTTTATACTATAAGATTTTCAATAATTTTAATTTTTTATTTTAGGAATCCGCCTTATTTTTCGTTTTAATTGATTTTTAATAATCACAAGTCTTTTCATCTTTCTTTTAATTCTTTTTTTATTAGAAGTTAACAAAAAGCTGTCATTTCTACCATCAAGGTTTTCAATAATATTTGATAATATTATTGTGAACATGTTTTTCATCAAACGTTTTAAAAAGCAAGCATTGTGCAGTTGTTGGGCAATATGAAAGCATCTGCAACAGCTGATCACGCATCAGCAACAAAACTTGGCATAACTGCCGCAATGATGCACAAATTTACTGCATTTACGAACGTACCCTATTACACTGTGCTCTAAAATTGATTTAATATAATTCCAAATCACTTACAATTTTTAATGAAGTTAAAAGAAATTAAGAACAAAAAAAATTATGACATTTTCACTTGCGTCAAAAAGTAAAATGCGTGAATAATTCATATGCCATAATGTATTAGGTTTGTATTGTAAAACCTAATAAAGGGTTTGGCGCTGTGTGGGTAAAAGATGAATTGTATGATTGATTAAAATTTTCATGTCTGGCGAATACTGTATGAAATATGACTAAAAAATGTGAAAGTTTATCTGAGCTAAATTAATGTGAAAGTTCACCATAGCTCCATTCAGTATTTGTGAATACCCTTATTATGAATTTTTTTTTATCAGAAAACTTTATCTCTAAATCTGACATTTTAATGAGTCATTTTAGTCCTTTTCTTGAGAAATGACAAATAAGTCCCCTAGAGTAGGTGTATTAAGGGTTAAAATATTGTGAAAATGTGTTTCTTTCTAAATGTGACCCATGAAAAATTAAAATGCCAGATGTAGGGTTAAACTGTTATATAAAAACCATCCTTATCAAATTTCATTATGGTTATCCGTAGACTGAATTTCTACTATGCTTTTTGAGTCATATATGGCCAAAAAATTTAACTGTAGCCCTGCAGCGCCATAATAAAATTCTATTGAATTCAAGTACAATTCAAGCCTCGACTTGAAATCGTGACTGGAATTATATTTAAAATTGGTCAATTGAATTTCAATAGTGTTCACTGGCATTTAACGAGCATTTTAAATGTCTTTTGATAAAATTTGAAACACTTCCAATACTATCTGTAATTTTTGTAAAATTTCCGAAAAACCAACCAGAAAGGCAAAGGCAGAACGCAAGATCCAAATAAATTAATAAGCAAAAATATTTATCTTTTAAAAGGTTACTATTTGTATCCCGTTTTGTGTTTCAAAGCTTTATATGATATTTTAAATATTTAAAAGGCCCCATCCGCTGACAAATTACATATTCTATTTAATAAATATTGTTGATATCTTTTTTTTTTTTTGTTTGTAACAATCTACATAAAACTTTTCTTCATATGTTTTTTTTTTTTTTTAAATTAATGTTTTTGTTAGCTAAACTTATGCTACTATTACGACCAGTCACTGTCATTATATTTTGGTACAAAACTTATATTAAATTAAGTTTTACATGTGCAAGTAGAAAATTAAGTCTAGTTTTTTTTTTTTATTTATTTGTTTGAAAACTCATATGTCCTAACAGCCTGCATGCCTGCCTGCCCGCCTGCCTGCCTTCCAGCCTCCTTTCTAATACACATAGAATAACACATTTATATTTTCATATTCTACTACCATTATTTAATGATAGTTTTGGTATAACAAAAAAGTTTTGTCCTCTGTAAAATTAGTTTGAAGTTTAAGGTTGTTAACATGAATATAAATTTAAACTACTACAGTTAGTGGTAGTATAGTGCATAAATGGCTTTAAATTATATTAGCAGCTTCTGTTGGTATTATTAGTCTATGAAATAATTTCTCTTTTTTTCAAATTTAATTAAACAAATATGAAAACAGATTAAAATCTTGTTAACAATATTAAAAGATTTAAAATAGTAATTACAGCTTAATTAGTTTTTGAAATATTTTTTCCGGTAAATGATACTAAAATTTAAAATTATAATAAAATTTAAAATTATAATAATTGCAATATTCCAAATTAGAATTTAAGACATGCATAACAAAACTGTAATCCTACTGAATTATATTTGAATTTGATTTCAAATTTTATCAAAATAAATATTTAAGTTTAAATTCATAAATAATATGGATGTACATATTTGGCCCTGTAAGGGTGCAGTTTGAAGTTTTAAATTTTTGTCTAGTACTTTATGAAATTAAGTCTTTGGTTACCCATAATGAAAAATTTTTTTGTAGGATATTTTAACCCTATTTTTACAGAAATATTAAAAAGTTTACTGAAACAGGCATTTAAAGCAGGGACCGTTATAATTATTTCTTTATACATAAAAGTCAGATGAAAAGTTGAAAAGTTCCTGCGCTCACCAAGAGATGGCACTGCTAGCTCCAAACTTTTTTTTTTTCTCAAGTTAGTATAACTGTCCTGAGAACACATGCAAAGTTGCAAGTCATTCTGTCACTTCTTTCTTTGTTTACAAGCCATTTGAAGTTGACGTGTCATTGATTTTTTTTAATATGGAAAAAATTGAATATCGTGCAGTCATTAGATTCTTTGTTTTAAAGGGTTTAAAAGCAAAGGAAATTTATGAACAATTGTTAGAAGTGTATAAGGAGTCCTCACCTTCAAAACACACCATTGAATTTTGGGCTGGTGAATTTAAACGTGGTCGTACCAGCCTTAAAGACGATCCACGCGAAGGACGACCAAAAACTGCAACCACAGTAGAAATCATTGAGCAGGTACATAATATGGTTAGTAAAGATCCAAGTTTGACTAAGCGTGAAATTGCTAATGTCATAGGCATCTCAGGCGAGCGAGTACTCCATATTTTACATGAAGAATTACGTATGAAAAAACTGTTTGGAAAGTTAGTGCCGCACACATTAACAATTCAACAAAAACTGGATCTAAAACAAATTTCTCAGCGTAATTTGGAGCGTTTTTAGCCGAATAAAAACGACTTCTTGCGTCGTTTTATAACTATAAATGAGACTTGGATCTACCACCATGATTCTAAATTGAAACAAGAACGTTTACAGTGGACTGAAGCTGCTTTGCAGCTGAAGTCACAACGATCAGCAAAGAAGGTTATGGCATCAGTTTTTTGGGATGCAAAAGGAATTTTGTTGATTGATTATCTTCAGAAAGGTAAAACAATCAACTCTGAATATTATTGCAGCCTTTTGGATCAGCTGGATGAAAAAATTCATGAGACAATGCACCTGCTCACAAAAGCGTTTTGACGATGGCTAAATTCAAATAATTGAAGTACGAATTGCTTGAACATCCACCGTATTCACCAGATTTGGCTCCCAGTGACTACTATCTCTTCAGAGATCTCAAACAATTCCTTCGTGAAAAGCATTTTTCGTCGAATGAAGAGGCCATAGCAGAAGAAGATCATTGGAACAAGTGTATTGAGCTTCTAGGAGATTATATTGAATAAAAAAATATATTTCGTAATAAAAACAGTATTCTTTCATTTCGAGCGCAGGTACTTTTCAACTTTCGAATATTCGGTTTCCTTATTGACAAAAAAAAATAGGAATTTAATTAAATAAATTTCAATAAAACCTAAAAAAAAAAGTATTTTAGTTGATATAACAATTTTCCTAATTTGTCTAAATTGAATAAAATTTTTATTTGAACTAACGAATATTTTAATTGAAGCGCAATTATCGGAATTGAAATTTTAGTATTGTTACTTTGGAGGTAATGACGAATTTCGCTTTTTTAAAAAAATAGTTTATTGAAATTTATACATTTTGCTACTGTTCTAAAGAATACAAATTTAGTTAAATTTCTTCAAAATTTCTTTATCCGTTATAAGTTAAAATAATTTCCTACAAGTGAGTCCTAGTGGAATGCTGTGAGTGCTTAAACCAAAGTCAAAATGAATGGCTAGTTTTTAGCTCCTTATTTATGTTCTACAGAAAGGTTTAATATGTTTGGCAATTATTTTAAAATGTATTTCATTGTTTCAATAATTTGAAAAATTTTTACTTTGGCTCTATCTTGTTCAGCCTAAAAATGTATAAAATTATTATTATCGAATTAATTTAAGTTCTTTGAATAAAAATTGAAAATTTTTGAAAACAATTTTGAAATGGTTTACAGTGCCCAAAGGCAGAATAATAAATTTTAATATAATTCAAGTTTGAAATGCTACTTTATTTACTTTTAAATTTCATAATTATTTTTGCAGTCGTTCTAAAAATCAAACCTATTACTATTTTGTATTTTTTAATTCCCTAAAGTTGTTCACTAATTTATTGTATTTATTTAGTTTTCTCTACCCAATTATTGCAAAAACTATTTTTTTTTTGTTTATTTTTATATCAACATAAATTCATTCATTAAATAATAATGAAACTAAAATAAATATTTGTATTTCGGCAATTATAAAAACATTTGCGCAATGGCTAATAACTGTTAAATAAATTAATTATAATTGCTAAACAAAAATACTAATAATAGAAGCCAACAATATCAAATTTAAAAAAATATTTGAGAAAAAAAAATCATTAAAGCCCTAAATTATAGACCACACACATCTATTTAAAGTATTCTCATTAACATAATTTAACAAACACAATAGCACAAACAACATTTATATTAATAAAACAATTTATTTATTTGTACGCAGAGCACCAACTAAATAAAAATGCATTTTAAAGTTGTTGCTATTGAAAATACACAGCAAAAATAGGGGTATTCACAGGATACAACATACAAAAAAGTCATAAATTAAATAATACAACTCTTTGTTACATAGTTTGTGCTTTTAGAACACTTTTTTTTTAAATTAAGGTCTAAGGTAATGCTCTGGCATGAAAAGTTTTAAAATGAGGGGCTTGATTTTATATAACGGTTAGTGGTGTAACTCTTTGCACTAATAGAAATCGATTAATTTAACTTTTCCGCGATTTTGTGTTTAAATAGCTGGATTTTCTACATTATCCTACACTCCCCTATAAGTTTGCTAAATCTTAAGTAAGGAAGTATTTTTTTAAAATATTTTATTTTCGAAAAAATGATTGCAATTTTAGTTACTATTAAAAACACACAAAAAATAGGGGCATTCACAGGATACAACACCCAAAAAGTAAAAACGTAATAAATAAGTCTACTCTTTATTCGATAGTATTATTTCAGTATTTTTTTTAAATATAGCTGCTAGTTTTAGAACACTTTTTTTAAAATTAAGGGTTAAGGTAATGTGGGGTGAAGTGGGAAATTGCACTAGCCCCAAAAAATAACCAATGAAGGCTTGATTTTATACAATGGTTATTGGTCTAACTATCTGCGCCAACAGAAAACAATTAATTTAACGTTTCGACAATTTTTTTTAATATGTAGCTAGATTTCCTACATTACCCTATACTCCTTTATAATTTTACTTAAGCTTTTCTTATACCAATATATTTTTCATTATTCAGTAAGAACTTATTTTATTTAAATATATATTTTTTTTAGATAAAATTATTAAAACTAGTATGTCACCAAGGGGTAAACTGGCAAACAGGGTTCTGTGGGAAATAGGGTATTATAAGAAATTGTACTTGTTTCAGCAGATTTCGAAAGTAAAACAATTAGATTTTTGAAAGAATTATGGCTTTATGAGGGAAAAGTGAAAAACTGTTCTGACTTCAAAAATGTACCAAAAATATTTGTTTAAGTTTTTTTAAAGAATTCAATTCATTACATGGTTAGTTGTCTAACTTTATACATGAGCTGAATACAATTTAACATTTGAGGGGATTTTTCACAACACCTCGATTTGTCACATCATCCTATGTGTAAATAGACCAGAGCCTCTGGTGGGATTCTACCAACTAGCCTAACGGGCGCCCACATTGCAGTAATTTCCCACCAAAAAAAAAGGTTTCATCTGGGATAGCCACAAAATTCTGTTTTCCAAAATTCTGTCTTACAAAAATTCTGTTTTTTTTTTCCAAAAAAAAAAATTCTGTCTAACTAAAATTCTGTTTTACAAAATTCTGTTTTACAAAATTATGTTTTTAATAAAATTTTGTCTATTAAAATTCTGGTTTTTGAAATATGTTATTCCCCTTTCATTATGAGTTTATTCATTTTTATTTTTTTAAACACGACACATTAAACAACACAATTGCGACTAATTTTAAATAAAATTCTGGAACATAATTTTTGACCAAACACACACAGTGTATGTGATGCATTTTATTTAAATTTGCAGTGTTTTTTTTTTAAACAGTATTTTTTTTAAATGTAAGGGAAAGTTACGGCAAAGTGATTTCTTAATTGTTTTATTTTTATGTATGTGTTTGTAATTGCATTTTCAGTTAAATAAAAAATTATTTTTTCAAATAATTTTTTATTTAAGTGAAAATGCAATTACAAACAGAATTTTGTAAAACAGAATTTTGTAAAACAGAATTTTGTAAACCAGAATTTTCGTCGAACAGAATTTTATACCCAACCCGTTTCATCTACTTACCAACCTATTTACTCGCTTAATTACATTTGTTCGCGATGACCCCAAAAGTAATAAGTGGTCATTATCTTTTCACCTACAAATAACACAAAGTAATAGGTGGCCATTACCCTCTCGCTTACGAACAGACAAAAAATAATGAGTACCCATTACTTTTTGGGCATCGCGAAAAAATGTAATTAAGCGCGTAAATAGGCTGGTAAGTAGTTGATACCATGTTTTTGCTGGGATGCATTATAAACATTCTTTAGACATATTTTTTTTTTTTTAAAGTACACAAAAAATTTAAAACTTCCTCTTTTTATATTTTAAAATCGAATTTGAATTTAAATATATATTTTTAATTATTTAATATTTTGTGATTTTTTTTCTGTGTAGTATTTTAAGTGCATTTTGCTCTAAAGTAATATGTTAAGTATATTTTACTTAAAAAAAATATTTGTTTAGTAACTTTTTGTCAAGAGTTATTAAAATTTTAATTTAGTCTTTGCACTAAAAAGTACTATTTTTAAAAGCAAAAACTCCTGCACGTTTTTAAAGGTAAATTTCCATAACTCATAAATTTTCTTTTGTTATTTTTGAATTACAATTTTCATATTTATTCACTATTATAGAACAAAAAAACTTAAATTGATATAAAAAAAAATCTCATGAAATATTATGAATGTAAAAAAACAAATTGCATTTTTGCATTTCATAAAACATCTGGAAAATGTAAAATGCAACCAAAAGTCAATAATATTCAAACGTAATGAATTTTTTTTTTTTCAATCTTCACTGACACACACTTAAAAACTTCTCTCACAACCAACCAAACACCCACCCACCCACAAATCAAGCAACATTACAATGAATCGGAAGAATATTAATGATAAATTGAAATTAAAAAAAAAAAAATTATTGAGCGAAAATTATAAATTGAATAATAATGCATTCATTTGGGAATATAAAAATAATTTCAAACATAAAAATAATATTTAAGAAATGCAAAAAAAAACAAGAGAAATAATGATTTATGAAAAACCATTTTTATCGCCCACAACAAAAATAAAAAAATATATATAGACAAATATATATAAGAGTAATTTTCTCTTAAGATCATATAAATGAACAATAAATTTTAAGTATTGAACTTGAAATTGTCTGTTAAAACAATAAACTATTAAGAACTAAAGCATCATCTTGTTAATGTTGTTGTTTAACAAATCTCTCAACTTATAAAATAAATACATAAAAAAAAACCTCAACAAAATGATTTATTACTAAAAAGTATTCACAGATTGGGGTAGGAATTTCATTTTTCCCGCTATTTACCTGTGTGTCTTAATAATAAAAATGAATATATAAATTGAAGGTGAATACTTTTTTGTATTCAAAAAGATTATTTAAGAACAAACATATTTTTAGTACCCATTAAATATGCATTCTACTTTTTTTTTAATTTTATAAAAATATACTATTTTTAGTATAACAATGCTTCATAACTTAAAAAGTAAAACTACACAGAAAAAAAAGTATCACACAATTTTAAGTAATTATAAAATATTCGTTTAGATTCAAATGTGATTTCTAACAATTTTTTTTTTGTTTTTTTAGTTGCTATAATTCATACAAAAAATTAAAACTTTTTTGTAATTACAAATTCCATTGTTGGTGCCTTTTTTAAAAAAAATTTATTTGTATTCACAAAAATATTAATATTACAGCAGAATTTTTAAGTTTTTTCCCTGTACAAACGTATAAAAAATTGCTATTAATATCGTGGGGCTTAAGCCCAAAAATGTCCCTACTTTTTTAAAGAAAAAAAAAAACACAAAAAATTCAAATTTAATGGGGAATGTTTATTATCATTTAAAAGAACATTCTTTGGCATTTATTTTTTGAAGATTATGCCTATCAAATGTTGGCCGTTACTACGTCGCAGATGGTCCATCCGTTGAGTCCAATTTTCGGTGACTCGTTCGAGCATTTCGACTGGTAACTGGCGAATGACACGCATGATGCTTTCCTCCAAGACCTGAATCGAAGCGGGTTAAACTTTAGATTTTACATATCCCCACAGGAAAAAGTCTAACGGTGTGATATCACTCGATCTTGGTGGCCAATCGACCGGCCCAAAACATGAAATTATGTGCTCACCGAAGTGTTCTCTCAATAAATCCATTGATTGATGCGATGTGTGTGAAGTGGCGCCGTCTTGTTGAAACCAAATGTCGCCGAGATCACGAACCTCAATTTCAGGCATCAAATAGTCGGTTATAATGGCACGATAGCGCCGAATCGACTCTCCACGGTCTTCGTGTACACTCTCAGCTACGGCCGCTATCTTTTCTTCACAGCGTGCTGGACGTGGTCTATTCGGTCGAATATTATCCAATAATGAATGCTGGGTCTCAAAATGGGTGATGGTGTTGCGAATAGTACGCTCTCAGTAGGCCTATTATGTTGACCATAAGTTGAGCGAAGTGCACGAACATGAATTTTCGCAATAAAATTAAACGATTTGTAAACCTTGCTCAGGCGTAAGTCTTTCCATTATGAAATGCCAAACAATACTAAACAAAAATAACATGACAGCATGACACGACTCACACGTGATCTGTCAAAAAGAGACTATTGAAAAAAATATCTCGAAATGGATCACCCTATATAAACAAATGATTCCCCCCAGCATATTGTACGGATCGGTTAATGGTGAGAAAAGACAACACAGAAAACCGCTCGGCAGAAGCTATCGAAGATTCAAAGACTAGCATGTCTGAACATTACAGGTGCAATGAGTTCGACTCCAACTGTATCACTGGAGGCGATTCTGAACCTGGATCCTTTGCAGCTCGCGATACAGGGAGAAACTATGAAGCAAGCAATCGAACTCCACAAACTATTTAAGTTCAAAGAAGGTGACCATAAAGGCCATCTGAAGATCCTTAAAGAGGCCAACTCCATAAAGAACATGACACTATATAGTGATCAAATAAACCCAGTGACTGAACTGGGAAGAGAATACAAAGTTTAAATCCCAACAAGAGAAGAATGGGAACTTGATCCCCCATGGTTGAGGGAATATGCACAGAAGTGGTTACTGACGGATGAGCGGTGTTGGAGCCAGTGTATACGGACCCAGGTGCAGAATTCACATACCTCTGGGCAAAAATTCAACTATATTTACTGCAGAATTATATGCTATCTATACAGCAACGACCGAACTTTTGGAAAGAAATCTTGTGAGGACAAGGATAAACTTAATGTTGGACAGCCAGGCTGTAATAAAGGCCCTGAAAACTCCCATCTATCACCATAGATCAGTGCTAGAGTGCCAAAAAGCCCTCAACCAACTGGCGACCTCAGTGGGCATGAGCGAGACTAGGTACGGAACTGTCATTAATAGGCCCGTGTCCTCAATTTGGTTTCACGAAAAAGGACATCACAAATATGATACATGTTATGATATCGGATCTGATCAAGACGAAATCTATTGAATATTGGAACAAACAGAAACCACTGAAACATTCAAAGAAATTCTTATCATACAATGAAAAGAGGAGCAGAGAAGCCCTTCAGATGAATAGACCAAATCTAAGACTCTTATGCGGAGCACTCACAGGACACTATCCATGTAATTACATCCTAAACTAAATGGAACATGATCGAGATACGACATGTAGATATTGTATGGAAGATGAGGAGATCATGGATCATGTAATGGCTAAATGTCCTGCCTTTGCATTACCTACGATTTATCACATTTGGCAGACCTGATATTATGGAGGAACAATACAAGAAGCTGGAAGTGAAGAACATTGTACTGCTACTCAGGGCTGCACTGGAGAACAACTGAGGAAAATACTAGAAGGTGCACAATAGATCTACTTGGTCGCGGTGCTGGATATACACACTATTCAACCCAACTACATAGTAAATCGTAGTACACTAAAATAACACTAAGTTTAGTACATTTCTATTAAGAATGTCATAATTATAATACGAAAAAAATTTAGTATGTTTTGTAAATTTTACTAAATTTTTGTAGATTTTCTTCAAAAAGGTATTATTTTTGTAAATTTCAGTAATAACTAGACTCTATTTAGTATTAAGTAGTTCTTTTAAAATACTCATTTTTAATCAAATTTTTATTAAAAAAAACAGTACAACCTTAATACTCTTTGCTAGAAATAACTATTTCGAATAGATTTTAAAAACTTTGCTACTTTTCAAAAAGCGTACAATTTTTAGTACATTTTATTACACCACTTGTAGAACCTTTTTTGAAATGACAAAACTATACCCTTCACCACTAAATGCTAAGAATATAATGAGTTTGTGCTGATGTTTGTAACTACCAAAAATATCAGACCAAGAACTACCGCATCAGAATCAAGATGTTCGTCCGTGTAGACATTGTAACTACAGGTGGCAAATATAAAGATATTTAGATGAAATTTGTTGTAGCAGATTCTATTGGCTCAAGAATGAATTTGATTAGAATCGGTCCATATATTAAGAGCTTCGTCCCATAGAAAGGTAATTTATTGGGCTTGGGCTTAAATGGTAATTAGACACACACAACTAAAGAAACCTAGTTACATATGGAATTGTAAATGACGTCTCCAAATTTGAAGAAAATTTGAACACGTAGAATTAAATAAAAGACCGTCTTCCCGTTACCAATATCACATAATTTTTTTATAATATTTGATAAGTAGTCGCGAGTAAGCTTGACCGCTTATTTAACGAGAATTGAGATTTTTAAATTCACCTCAACTTCGCCTACATTTTATTTTTAAATTAAAAAAAGTTGCTGTCATTTTTTGAGAAAAAGGAGTGTAGGGCAATGCGGGAAATCAAGCTATTTCAAACAATTTAGAATAAAAAAAAATTTAATAATATTATGTTAATAGAGTAAGTTATATCAAGAACTAACTATAAAATGTATTCCTCTTGCTACATTTGTGAGTTCTAAATACTTTAACCACTTTACCCCAGATTACCCTTACTTTTTATAGGGTAGTTTTTAATTTCAATTTACGATTTTAGAAAGCTTTATTGATTGAGCTAACTTTAATTTAACAATTCCTAGAGTTAAACACAAAATATTGACAAAAATAGCAAAAGGCGCCCGAGCAGGGACATTTTTTTTTTTTTTGTTAAACTTCTTCCTAAGACTTACAGCCATATGCCTAGACATTTAGTTGATTATTACAACAGTCTTTTAAGGATAATTTGTTGTTGTTTTACATATTAATTTAATTTATAAGTGTGTTATAAAAATCAACAAAATGTCTATGCATATGGCAGTTAATTGCTTATGACGTTTTATGTAGCATTTTAATAGCAATTTTTTAAGTCAACACATTGAAAAAATATAAAATTGCCAGTAATAATTTCATTTGCTATCATTATCATTTATTTTTGAACACTACGAAAACAGTATCTCTGGAAAATGCTACTTTTTCCCTTGTTTTATTTTTAAATATTATTAAATTCAATTCAGTGCAAAAACTCAAGTGTTTTATTTTAGCTATTATGATGTAGACTTTTTTCAGAAATTTTTTCAAGTGTTTTTATTTGAAAATATAAAGTTGTTTGTTTTTTATATATTTTTTTACAAGTTCAAATGAAAACTCTTGAAAAAAAGTACTTGAAAAAAAGACAACATCATAAGGCCTTTACTTAATAATGTTAAAATAATATTAAAATAAAATGAATACAAACATACAGTCATAGGTAATGAAAACGGGAAACTTACCTAGAAAGAGAAAAGAAAAAAATATAAATTAATCATATGTTAAAATGAAAGAAGGAAAACAAAACTATTTTAAATTTAAAATTCTGTTGAATTTCAATTAAATAACACGAACAAGTTTATAAAAAAAATATTAGTTGATAAGCTTAATGCAGTTTTCTTCTACAAAACACAAACTTCTACTTAAACGCTAACAGGGGCCCTGAGATTTTGCCTTAAGATTGTAACCCATTGTCTTGCACATGATAAATAATCAGATATTAAATAGAAACCTCAAACTAAAATCAAATGCAGTGTAGTGGAGAACACTTAAAACATTTTCATTGCTAAAAAATATCCTAGTTTTTTTTTTTCAAAAAACACAAAATTTTATTAAAAATTAATTTTTTTCTACAAATAATATATAATTTCACTTTTATGTTGTTTTTTTATTGCTGCATTAAAGTGACATTTGATGGCAGACATCCTGCATTAAGTTCAATTCGCTAAATTGGAAAATATCAGAAGAGGTCAATCTTTGTCAACCTTACTTTTTGTTCTTAGGATTCAGGTGAGCCAAGGTGATAAAACCTGACTTTAGTTCAATTGACATCAATTAATATTTTAAATAAAAAAAAAAATCCAAAACTGCCAACCTGTGGCCTTCAAAAATTTTATTCGAAGCATTCAAGGGGTCAAAGCTGGAATTTTGTGTGTTTAGCTTGCACTTAGAACAATTGAATAGGTAAATAATATTACAGTTTGGAAACTATCAGAAAAGAGCAAAATTTGGCCCCTTAATTTTTTGTTCTTGTTATTTTTGGTGCCGAAAGCAGAAGCTTTTTCTGTCATTTAGCCAATGGACTTATGAAATATATTTTAAAAAATCAGAAAATGCCAACCTTTGTGTCCTACACTCACCAAAAAAAAGTCTGTAATAACAACTAAAAATTTTGCTGTTATTACGGGAAATTCTGCTAATTTGAGCCCAGCGGTATTTTTTGCTAATCTTAGCAACACATGTCTGCTGACATGTAGTACAATGAAACTAGTAGAAAAATTAGTAGCCGCTATTAAATTTTAGTAGACTTTTTGTAAAGTGGAATTTAAAATCTGTTTGCTAAAATCAGCAAAAAATATTACTAAATATTATTAATATAAGTAAAAAGCTTTGAATTTATTTTTCTTATCGAGCATCAAAAATTTTGATTATATTTTTTAAAAAACGAATTAATAATTTTGTTTTAATTTAGTAATTTCTGTTTTGAAAAATATTTTGTTCCATTTTTTTTTTTTTTTTTTTTTACTTTTAAGGTTAAATTTTAATTGTTTTTAGGGCGGATTTTTAGAACTATAAAACCTTTTTAGTGCTGTTTTAAGTGGATGTCATCTTTTTAGACATGAGTCGGTATCTTCACTTCCGATCCCTTTTTAAATATATGTAACATTTTAAGGAAATTTAAGTTTGTAGGTGTAAATTTAAATTAGAAATAACATTTCCTTCAATATCCACTTTTTTAAAATTAGTAAAATTTTTTGCTAATTTAGCAAATAGGTTTTCAAAAATTTGTAAAATGATTTCTGAAATTAGCAACAAAAATTTGTAAATGTTCTGTAAAAATTATGTAATTTGTAAAATGTAAATAGCAAAAAGATTTGCTAAATAATATTTTTTTACTAAAAATCAGTACAAAAATAGTAGGGTGGGATTGAAAACCGTTTACAAATTTTTCTACTAACTTTTTTTTCTGAGTGTATAACTTTTTAATACTCAGACTCAGGGGGGCCAAAGGTTGAATTTTTCAGTGCATAATTTGTATTTAGACGAATTGACAATAAAACAATATAGATTTCAAAATATCATAAAAATCCAGCTGTTGGCCCCCGTACCTTTTTTAATCTTAAGAATCAAGCGGGTTCTTTCACCAATAAACAATATTTTATATTGGAAAATTATATTTTTTTTTTATTAAGATTCAGGGGGGCCAGGGGTTGAATTTTATGTACAACTTGTGTTTGGTTCAATTGACTAATTAAGTTCAGGCCAATCAATGGCACCGAAAAAAAATTTCTTTTTAAGACAATATCATAACAAATGATAATGAAAATGCAGGAAAATGGCGCCGAGCTTGAAAAAAAAATGTATACCATTATATAAAATTTAAAAGCTTTGCCTTTAAAAAAAATAGTTTTCGGACAACTTTTTGATTAATGCCACCTTTAAAACAATATTTTCTATTAAAAATTGTCTATATTTTAGAAAATTTGTTATATAAAATTATCTTTAGCTTGAGCAAAATTTAAAAAGGTCCTTTTTAATTCCCACGACTTAATAAGGAAAGTAGACAGTTTTAACATATTTATTTAAATTTATTTTTGATAGCACTTTAACAGCAAAATAACATCTCATCTTTAACTACTTGACCTAAATGTTGTTAAAAGGTGTTAAGTATGATTTTTATTTTTTTTTTTTTTTGTATCAAAAAGTTAAATGTGCTATATAAAAAAATAACATGTTCAAGTGTTTGCAAGAACATTGTTGTCACTATAAATGTTACTTATTCACACAAAAGTTACTATGTACCGCTGTAGAACAAGAAATACATACTTTTTTCAATTTGAACATAGGAACAAAAAGTTAAGTTATTTTGAAATTCTTCGAAGGAAAGCGAACAAATAAAAATATATATATAAATTCAATCTATTTTTGCGTTTATCCTTAGTGACAAATGATGTATGTACATGATAGTTTTTTTTTATTTACCCCAACCACAATTTACTTTAATAATGAGGAACATGAGGAATTGGGAAGATTGAAAGAGGTAATACTTTTTAAAGCTTTCTTTAGGTAGTATATAATTTATATAGTTGCTGACGACAATTTATACCAATTTTCCCCTTTATTATAAGTGTATAAAAACCTTGATTTGTTTACTAAACTTGCCACCATATTAATGCATTTTTTATTGTTTCATTTATATAAGTATCTATAAACACTAAAAAGTCTTGAAACTTTTTTTTCTTTACAAAGACACAAATATTTTTATGTTTAGGTTAAAATAGAAAAAATATTAAACAACCGATAATGAGGACTGCTTTAATGGAGGGTTACTTTATACTTTTTTTCTTTTGTAAAAATAATAAGAAAAGTCCCTGCTCAGGCGCCATTTAAAAATTTTTTACTTATACACAATTTAATGATTCACAATTTTTTCTACGCCCAAACAGGGACTTACAAGTTACTTGTGGTGCAAAAAAGGATATATAGCCTTTTGGCGCACAGACAGGGGCCCACATTTTTTAATAGGACTCTAAACAGAAAGTCAATTATGGTTATTGCACGTAATCAAGATTTGACAACAATTTAAAAGAGACGTGTTTAAAAAATCGGACTAAAAACAGATAATATACTGGGCAAGAAAATTATTCTACCCTACGTGGTTCAGGGTATAATGTGTTTGTGCTGATGTTTGTAACTACCAAAAATATCAGACGAGCTACCAAAAATATCAGACTTACACCTACCCACCTTATGGAAAACCAATCGACTCAGCATTAAATTCTGACAAGGAAAATACCCCAACCTAAACTCTCTATTTTCTATGAAATTTAGATATGTGATAGAAAAAAAGGATGAAGTGAACTTTTAGGGCGTTGCTCAAAAAAAAATACCCCGGGGCCTGTGGGAACCCCAGACCCCAAAAACCGATCCTGATGGAAACAAATTTTCTTTTTTTATCCCAGAGGGGGTCATATTTTTTTTTGCATCGCCCGACAATGTGCACTTTTGCCGAAAACAAAAATCTAGGCTCGGCTGTCTCGCCTTTTGGGCCTTCTTGGAATTTTAAGGCGTCAAAAAAAAGGATTAAAAAATTGGTAGGTGTTCGATTTTCAGCTATTCCAGTTATCTAAACTAAAGGTATCTTTGGAAAGATTTTCTGGGGCTTTTTACTTGTACCTTTTTCGGTACTTTTTTGATTGAAAAAAAAATCAAGTACTTTATTCCAAATTCATTATATTAAAAACCTATTAAGCTAACACGTATTTCTTTTTATTAAATCTTGAATTTTAACAAATTTGCCAAAAACATAGATCATATGCGGTGGCAGATCTTTGAATCACTTTTAGATTTTTCTGAAATGTGATTAGATATTATATGTCCAAAGCAAAGGCCTAGATTAGATCAATTCTAATTAAATATTAAATTTTTACCCCTTTTTGAGATATAATTAGTTGTATTAAAAATATATCTGTCCAGATCTTAAATTAACTTTTTTTAGGGCAATTTCGTTCAGATTGATGTTTATATTTTCAGCCCTATTCATAAAAAAGAGGAGCAGAAAAAATAGAAAAAGAATCTAGTCCCGGCCTGTCTCGGCTTTAGGGCCACCTTGGAACTTTAAGGTGTCAAAAAGTAGTAGTTGTTCGTTTATCCGCTATTTAAGGTATTTAAACTAAAGGTATCTTTGGAAAGGGATATCAGAGGCTTTTTACTGGTAACTTTTTGACGGTACTTTTTTGATTTTTTGAATTTGTTGTAAAAAAATAAAAAATAAAAAAAAAATGCAAGTACTTTACACCAAATTCATATATTTTATTACTTATTCAATTACAGCGGACACGTGGCCCAGATCTGCCCAGATTATATGAAATCTAATTAGTTCTCAAATTTGATCTGTTAGAAATATATATGTATGTCCAGATCTGATCTTTTTTACTGATCTTTTCTACCCCGTGATCTTTTTTACCCCGTGTAAAAAAGGATCAGATCTGTTCAATTTTTTTTTTTTTTTTTAAATTTCGTCTATATTTTCCGTCTAGTGCAAAAAATGAAGAGCAGAATATCGAACGCCTCCCGAAATTCGACTCATACTATATTCAGTATCATAGAGTCGGCAAGACCGACTATTAACTTTTTTATAGTTTTTGTTAGTGTAATAACTAAAAGGAGACTTAAAATCTTTTGAACGAAAATGGCGCCCAACATGATAAACAAGATTAAAATAATAAAAACAACCATGAACTGTTAGAAAAAGGCAACATATATGTTTTTGAAACATATTTATCAAAAAAGGTTTAAAAAGTTGTACTCCTAAGATATAAACAATTAAACTTGATTGATCACCAAATCAATATTTCCTGAAATAATTTTACTACATTTCCCTCCCAAAAAAAGTCTAATTATTTCAAATTTTAAGAAAAACCAAACCAGCTATTTTACACCGAAAAAAACATTGTCTTTTAACAAAACTTTAAATTAAATTAATGTTTTGCCTAACATTTGACCTAAAGCTAAAATAAAAAAAAAAAAAAAAAAACATAATGGTGGCATGTACCAATTCAGTTAAAATGTAGTTGTTGTAGCAGTAGCTATATTGTGAAAAATACATCACCAACACCTGTTTTTCTTAAAAGAAAAGTTTGTTTTTTTATTTTTTTGTTCTGCCAGTTGTTTGGGGTTTCCATTCCCCATACATACAACTTTTTAAGTGCATTAGTACATTTGCCAACCGAAATAGTAGTTTTTTTTTTTTGAACGTAATGAAATTATGTATGTATGTAGATGTGCGTAGTAGTTGAATAAGGAAAGGCACATAATGTATTTGGTTGTTAGCATATCATGTTTTCCTACTTTTTTTTGCTAGTGTTGGTTGTTATTATTTTTCAACTAACTTTGTGAGAAAAAAATTAAATTGAAAAGAAAGAAAAAAAAATTGAAAAGTTTGCGGTTGATGGTTTTCAAATGTTTGCAACACATAACACAAAAAATATGAAATATTATTTAAAACATATTTAATGTGTTGTGAATAATGTTATTTGTAACAACGTTTAGGTTAAATGTTTAAAACAATGTTCAAATTTACATACATATATAAAAAAAAATAAAACAAAGTTCAACATTTAAAGGATTTAAGTAATCACTTTGTTTATACAAATCTCAAAGATGATAAACAAAATCTATATAAAATTTCAAGTGATTGTGTATGGTTTTTAAGTTAAACTATTGTGAATGATATCAATTCAATCTTTAAAAAAATTTGTGTTCACCTAAAGGCCCTATTTAATTATTTTTAAATTAAATTATTTTTTTAGTTTAAATTTAAAAAAAAAAAAAATTCTTTAAAAATTTTTGGCTAAAAATCCCTTTACATTAAATTTATATTTACATTTATAAAAAAAAAATCTGTGTTATTTCACAATATTTTTTATTTATTTTGTTTATGAAAACAATAGAACCATTTTTATGCCATCACTTGCAGGTGTCAAATGATATAAATGCCAAATGTTGTGTACAGTGCTTTTGACATGGTTATTTAAATTTGAAAAAAAAAAAGAAATGTCTTGCTACAACAAGACAAAACACAATAACAGAAAAATTAATTAATTTAAATTAAATTTCAAAATAATAAATTTGAATGAAACACAAAAATAAAACAATATCCGCATTATTCAATGAATTCGTAAAAAAAAAATTGTGTACAATTTAAAGAAATTTAAATGCTTTAGACTGCATTAGAAATGGGAACAAAATTTGCGGTTATGTTAAAGAATAATATTAATCCCTATAAATAAATGTGTTTAAGGTTTCATTCATTAAAGGGAAAAAGTGGACATTTTTGTGAATCTTTTTCAACCTCCCTTTAAAAAAAGATAAATACTAAACTAAAACCGATTTGGTAAAACCAAACAAATGGCGCCCAACGTAAAGCATCAGAGCAATAATTGATTACAAAATTCACAAAAAAAATTACTTATAACGCATCATAATAAAAGTATTGGTCCGTCTTTGGACCTAGTTGCCATATGGACCATATAATCAATTTTCTCATAAATATATCTAACACCAGAAAAATCAAAATTTCTAATTGATTTTTCACTTGTTTATCCATTTATATGGAAAAATATATTAACCACACAAGTCAATTTTAACCCACACAACTTGGCAATTAAAACATTTTATTAGTTCAATGTAGTTTTTTATAAAATTTTATGAAAAATTTAATTTAAAAAATTTCAATATTAAAAAGTTTCATTAGAACCAATTTTATAACAATTATAAAGCATTTTCATTAAAGTTCAGAAATTTTTTATAATACAATGAAAAAAGTTGCTTTATAATTATATATAGTCGTATATATAATTCCATATATCTTATTTGATCTGAAAAATTATATACCTAATCTGATCTAATGGGATGCCGTGAGATTTCATTTGTTATTATTTGATCCGAAAAATGCATTGATATAATTTGATCAAGTAATATACAATTTAATACAATTTGATATGACTAGATATAATTTAAAAAAAAAAAAATTGAGATATCTCAGTCGTTAGACTTTATTTATTTCAAATTCAGATTTTTTTTTTTAATTTTAAAAATAATTTTAATGCAGAGTCCCGAGTTATAAAAGCACCAAATTATATCTTTATTATATCTAACAATATTCAATGTTTTATTTCTTGACTAAAATATTATCAGATCAAATTATATATGATGAAATAAAGATCGAGAAATATAAACAATTATATACAAAGATATATGATGACAGAAATACATACATAAATAAATGTATATAATTATATCAAGTTATATATGATTATATATAAACCTTTTTAGTCAGGTAATTTTGTGAAAAACCCTTCCATTGGATTACTGAAAATTTTTATTAAAATTGTTTCAAGAAAAGTCTCTTTTTATGCATTAAATTTTTAACCCAAGCACTAGCCGACTTTCAACTGTGACACGAAATTTCGTTAATCACGGGTGAGCGTGAGCCCAAATTCAAATTACTGACGTGATCTTGCATGAACAGTAAAAAAAAATGTGCGTGAGCGTGTGTCGTGATTATTACTTTTATTCGTTTGTCTTTTATTTTATTTATTTCTTTTATTTCTTTAATTTTATTCGATTTATTTTTATTTTTTTATATTAATCATATAATTACAAATTATATCCTAATACCCCAACCGAGCATTAGCAACGAAGGCTATCAGCTCGTTGTGGCGAAAACAGACCAGAGCCTCTGGTAGGAATTGAACCCACGACCCCCGCACTGATAAACTAGTACGCTACCAACGAGCCTAGCGGGGCGCTCATTTTTATATATATATTTTTTTTTATTTTATATAAATTATTTTTTTTATTATTTTTTATTATTTTTTTATTTTTTTTTTTTTTATTATTTTTTATTAGTTTTTATTATTTTTTTATTATATTAATTTTTTTATTATTTTTTATCTTTTTTATATTTGTTATATTTTTTATTTTCTTTATATTTTTTATTTTTATTTATTATTTTTTTATTTTTTATTATTTTTATTAGTTTTTTTTTATTTTTTTATTTTTTTATTATTTTTTATTTTTTTATTATTATTTTTTTATTATTTTTTTATTATTATTATTTTATTATTTTTTTATTATTATTTTTTTATTATTATTTTTTTATTATCCTTTTTTTATTATTATTTTTTATTATTATTTTTTTATTATTTTTTTATAATTATTTTTTTATTATTATTTTTTTATTATTCTTTTTTTATTATTATTTTTATATTATTTTTATATTATTTTTATATTATTTTATATTATTTTATATTATTTTATATTATTTTTATATTATTTTTATATTATTTTTATATTATTTTTATATTATTTTTATATTATTTTTATATTATTTTTATGTTATTTTTATTTTATAAATTTTGTTTAGTTTTTTTCGATCTTCTTGATTTATATTTTCGTTTAAAATGGGCTACTAATTTTAAACGAAAAAATTTTTCAATTTATTTTTATGTTTTTTATTACTTTTTTTTTTACTTTTTTCAAGTGATAAAAAAATTCTTTTATGCTAAAAAAAATTCTTTTATGCGTGAGTTGAAAAAAAAATTCGTGCAGGCGTAAGTCAAAAAACACTTACGTGCCCATCTCTACTTTCAACCGGCCCCAATTTAACTTCTTTTTTTACTTGCAAGCTTTATTTTTCTTTAAAGAAAAATTTTCTTAAAATTTGTGACACCAAAAAAAATTTGATATTTTGCGCTGAATTGTTTCTTATTGTTTTTAGCAATATTTTTCCTTTCAATTTTTTTTTTTTTTTTAATTTTCTAAAATTATTTACCACCTCCTGGCAAACAAAAATTACAGAAAATGTGTGTAATTTTGCTAACATTATTTATTTAGCTATTAAAGTTTATTTTCTATCTAATATCCCTGAACAGAAAAGTTATTTAAAAGTTATAACAACATAAAGGAAATTACAATACTTATGTAATATTTGTAGAGAGGGGGGGGGGGGCACAAAACGATACAAATATTGAACGATATATGTAGTTTATATACATACAAAACAAAATATGTGGTTCATTGACTTAACTAACAACATTTCAAACAAAACTAACTATTACACAAATAACAAGCAATGTTATAATTTCAATTTCCATTAAGAGTCTTTTAATAAAAAACTTAAACTAAAAACAAGTTTGGAAAGTGGAATTTAAGAAAAAAAAACTTACAAAATTGCAAATGATTTCATATGTATTCGTTTAGAGCATTCACATCAGGAGCAATAAACAGAAAATCATTTACAATGAAATGCAGCTCTTAACTATTTATGTTGTAATTTTTCATGTTTTCACCAAAACAGGAAAAGAAAATCTCACGCACAAAAGATGTAATAATGATCGTTATTTTATCACAAACAAATCAGGTTAGAAACTCTTAAATGTCACATAGGAAAACACTTTGGAAAAACTGGTAAAACTAAACAATTATTAAACAATTATTAAAAAACTTTGGAAAAACTGGTAAAACTAAACAATTATTAAATAACTTTCACAGGAAAAGAAAAAAAAGTGAAAATTTTCTTTAAAAATTTGTTTTTGTTAAAAAAATATATATATAAAAATATTTTAAAAGACTCATAAATTATGTGAATAAGAAAAATTTTATTTTCTAATAAATTTGAACAAAACTATTTTGTTTTATGATTTAAAACATATATTTCAAAACAAAAAATATATATTTTTTTTTGTTGTAATATACTAGACAAAATTTATAAATAAATTTCCTGTTTTTATTAACATTTTTAACATATCCCAAACATGAATGAAAAGACACCGCAACTCATTTGACAAATATTTCATGTTTAATTTAATAATCTTTTGCCAGATAGCTGATTGGTTCTCTGCAGGTATCAAAAGATCCACAGAGTAGAGATACTTTTCAAAATATCATTAACGACGACACATCATTTTTTAATATTTTTTGTTTTTAATAAAGTACATTTGTATATTTATAGTTTAATAGGTATCTGTGGACTCCTGACAAAAGCACTTAAGTCAAAAAGACACCGACCGTCACGATGATTTTGTCCGGTTATTGGGAGATGTCCGCCCACAAGATAGTTTTTTTTTTTCCAATTCAGTTTTTAATTAAATTTTTTTTTTAATTCGCGAAATATATTTGAAATAAACGATTTCTCTTTAAAATGATAAATTTAAATTAAAAATTAATTTTAAAAATTAAAAATGATTTATTAAAATTGCATCAATTCATTTGATTCGATTAAAAGAATTAACATAAAATCTAATACATTCTTTGAATTTAATATTAATTGAACACGGCAGAAATTATTCAATCATAAAAAAAATTTGAGAATTGATTCTTTGAAAATTATAGCAGATTTAAAAACTGAATCAAGAAAAACTGAAAACATGAAATCTAATAGATTGTTTGAATTTAATATTAATTGAGTAAGACAGAAATTTATTTAATCAAAAAATTTTTTGCGAATTTATTCTTTGAAAATTAAGGCAGATTTAAAAACTGAATCAATGAAATATATTTTTAAAAGTCAGTGTAAAAATTAAAAGAATTAAAACAAAATCTAATACATTCTTTGAATTTAATATTGATTGAACAAGTCACAAATTTATTCAATCAAGAATTTTTTTTGCGAATTTATTCTTTGAAAATTAAGGCAGATTTAGAAACTGAATCAATGAAATATATTTTGAAAACTCAGTGTATAAACTGAATCAAGGAACCATATTTTTAAAGGTCTCTGTATAAGGTGAAATGTGAAAAACAGATAGAACAAAGATGCATGTTTAAACGTTTTATTGACTTTAAAAGATTTTGCAAAAATTTTCTCAAGTCGACTTAAGTGCTTTTTCTCAAAAAGTCATGAATATGACCAATGTGTAATGAATGCTATAAAACAAATTTGTTGCTATTGAACATAATATTGAACAAACATTTTTAGTTTTAATTTTGCCATCAAAATATTCTGTAATCTACTTGTTTTGAAAATTAATGAATAACATGCAGATCATTGAAGGTATTGATTAATTTAAAATTAATTAAATTGAAATAATTTATAAATTGCAATGATATGCAAAAATGCTACCACATGCTAACATGGAGATTCTGTGGTTTTCCCCCAGATTCCGATGAAATTCTATATGTGGCTGAGGAGAGAAAAAATATTTCGCTATTAAACATATCGGCCAAGATGATATTAAGAGGGTAAAAATATGTTTCAAAATTGTTCAAAACTTTTTTGCTTAAAAACTTTTTAGAAAATTTAAGTACTCTATGGTGTAGATCACAGACTACCCAGACAGGAAACAGCTGATTGAATCAAAATCGCGACTAGAAAGTAAGTAAAAGCAAATGTCAAATGTCAAATGTGATGCACAGAAAGGAATAGATACAGAAAAAACAAGTAAAAAAGGGCTAAATTCGGCTGTGCCGAATCTTTGAATACCCTCCACCAAAGGGGATGAAGATGATATACGTATATACTAAATTTTGCTTGGACTGTAATATGAATATGTTTTGTCAATTTATGTAACGAACTTTTGTTATTTAGTTTTAGCAATGTTATTTACAGAGGTCTGCTCTGTTAGCGACTTTAACATTGTTGATTTTTACGTTAACTTAGTTATCAGAGTAACACACATATAGCTCTAAGAATGTTATTATTCTCATAGTATGTAACACAATAAATGTAATCGAACAATAAGAAGACTTGATAACATTTTTACTTACTTAACAGAAAAAAAAATATATACAGAAAAATTGTACAAATTTGTATGGAAAATTTAGAGGTACCTTCACATTTTCACTCATAACTTTTGAACCGCTTGACCGATTTTGCTCATTTTAATTTGTATTACAAATTTCAAAAATTAAAATTGTACCTTTAAAAAAAATGTTGCCAAAATGTAATATTCTCTAATTGACATCAAACGATGTGAACTTAAACAATAACAACAGTATTAGATTAGAAAAACGTTTGCTTTTAATTTCTAAATTTAGTTGACTCTCAGAAAATTATTTTACATAAAAATATAGGACGAATAGTGTCAGAGAAAATCGAAAAAATTAAGGTGTACCTAATTAAGTACAATGGCGCCTAATGGGTTAATAAAATTGTTCAATGTATAAATTTCAGTGCAACTTTATTGCTTTTATGTAGTAAATGTTACAATTTAGAAGACTCCCTTTAAGGAAAAAAACTCATCCAAAATTTGCAAAAAATTTTTACAACAAAGTGTACTTATAAAAAAAATTCCTTAAGACCCTTAAAGGTTTTTTTTTTATAAAAAAAACACCTCAAAAAACTCTTGACATTCACCTTTTTATATCGCTACAAAAAAATAACTAGTTAAAACTCTTAACAAATAAATTTTATATTTTCAGACATTCAGTCTAAATCTACCTTGAAATTTATTAATTAAAATATTAACATGTGCTTTAAATCACCCTCAAATGCACATCCACACACGCACGCACGGACACACACTGACTGACTGACTGACATTGACCTTTGTTGGCAATCAAAAAAATAACGCTATTTCAGAGAGAACAAAAATAATACTTTTCTGTAGAGAAAAGTATTTAAATTAAAACATATGTTCATATGAATTGAAGATTAAAATATATAAAATGCGTTTTTGTTATTTTTATAGATTCTTAATTAAAAATATTTGCATTTTTTTTTCCACCACTATGAATTTGAAATTATGAATCGAACCAATAAATTTTAGAAGATTAAAAAAAAAAATTTTAATATTTGTAAAATAAAATAAAAGTCGGAAACGTCGACTTTATGTTACTCTACAATTAAATATAATTTTGGACATTTTTCGTGATGCGATCCAAATCCTAGGAACAGGTCGGAAAATATTGAAATAAATCTAAAGGAATTTGCCTAAAGAGTTAATTTTAGTAAATAGCGAGAAGGTGGGTTTATATGCGGACTAGATCTGAACACAAGTCCAATTTCAACCAGATATTTACTGTTGTATTTTTCTAAATACAATTAAAGCACAATTCAGATAAAACTTTTCTATAAGCGTTAGATCTGAATATGAACAGATTCTAACTCAACTTTATAAGATTAAGACAAGGTCGGACAACATCGTTTTAAATATTCAGAAAGTGATTCTGAGGCAATTGGTGCGTAATAAGGTGGCCCAAAGTCCTACAATTAAAAAAAAAATCAAAATTTTTAAATCAAAAATCTCATAATTTTCAAATAAAAAATTTCATAATTTTTAAATAAAAAATTTCATAATTTTTAAATAAAAAATTTTATAATTTTTAAATAAAAAATTTTATAATTTTTAAATAAAAATTTTATAATTTTTAAATAAAAATTTTATAATTTTTAAATAAAAAATTTCATTATTTTTAAATAAAAAATTTCATAATTTTTAAATAAAAAATTTCATAATTTTTAAATAAAAATTTCATAATTTTTAAATAAAAAATTTCATAATTTTTAAATAAAAAATTTCATAATTTTTAAATAAAAAATTTCATAATTTTTAAATAAAAAATATCATAATTTTTAAATAAAAAATTTCATAATTTTTAAATAAAAATTTCATAATTTTTAAATAAAAAATTTCATAATTTTTAAATAAAAAATTTCATAATTTTGAAATAAAAAATTCCATAATTTTGAAATAAAAAATTTCATAATTTTAAAAAAAAAAATTCATAATTTTTAAATAAAAAATTTCATAATTTTTAAATAAAAAATTTCATAATTTAAAAAAAAAAATTTCATAATTTTTAAATACAAAATTTTATAATTTTTAAATAAAAAATTTCATAATTTTTAAATAAAAAATTTCATCAGTTTTAAATAAAACATTTCATAATTTTTTCGTCTAGTAAAATTATCAGTGTGTTTTAGTTTTTTAAAAGTAAACATATTTCTATATTTCCCCAAAAATATTAAACTAAAATTTCAGAACGAGATTCCAAGTAGCTCTGAAATTTTTGGCCTATTGATTTCAAAAACTGCATTCAGGTTTGGTACTGCAAATCCATTATACGCCTGGCCACGTAGTGGGGTAGTAGGGTATAATATATTTACAAATAACACTTGATGTTGTGACTGGTTGAGTGAAAGACTCATATCTTATTGTAGTAGAGGAAATAAATATTAAACAATATGCAAGTCTATAAACATCAAATAAAACAACAACGCAAATATTGCGAAAAGTGAAATAAAAATTAATTAAAATGAATATATCGTTTTTTTTTTTATTATTATTACACAACTATTAGGGGGGAAGAAAAGAAGCATTATTGCGAAAATATTTGCAAAAATTGAAAAAAAAAGATCTAGAGATCTGGAAAATTTGGTAATTTTGTTTGACCAGAAATGAGCAGATCTGATTATATTTGATACCAGATCTTAGGCATTTGAATCGTGTTCATAGACACCAAAATAAAAATCTTTACAAAATTAAAGGTAAAGGTGTCTTTTAATTTCTTATTGAATCTGATTATATATGTCCTGAACAAATTGGATCTGATTGTATATAATGCGACCCCTGTCTTATGCTATGACGTACGGAAAACGTTGATGAGATTCGTAGATTGAAAGCCCAAAAAAATTTTATAAAACTAAGATCTTATAAATTTCATTAGCAAATTTTGGAATTTTTCAATATACAAAAATCTACAAAAACATTTAAAACTTTCTGCACTAATTTAGTACAATTTTAATTGAGTGTAAAATACAATTCAATTTCTTTTTCTTTTTTTATTTAAATCCATCAAATATTTCCACACAAGTGCTTTTCCATCTTAACACTTTTCAATACGATTTTCCACTTCAATAACTTTAACACAACAACAAATTATAGTTGAAACAAGCACAAAAAACTATTAATATTTTTATTTTATTATTAAAATATTAACATTTTCTTTAACAAAACAAAAAAAAAAGAGAGAAAAAGTTTTTTTTTTTTTTTTTAATTAAAAATAAAATAAAATTGTTGTTAATATTCTTCAAATGTTGATTATTATTATGCTAATTGCAGTCTAGTTAATTAAGCATGTCATTTAAATGCAAACATTTATTTCAAATGTTACGTTGTATTGCAAAATTTGCAAATTACAATTGTTTATTAGACGCATACATACAATTAGACTAACAGATACAGCTGCAACAGAAGGGGGCTAATTGTAAATTTGCTTTTTACTACAACATTTCTAAGCGATGAAACATCATTCTCTGCCATTTACATTTGACGCACTCAATTAATTAATTAATGCTTTTATATTAGGGTCAATAGGAAAATTTTATAAAAATCTAAAAAGTTAAGTTTTTTTTTTTAAATTGATAGAAAATTAAATTAAAGGATTCGGTGGTTTTATTATAAAACAAACCAATTAATTTTGGTCAGAAGCAATAAGTTTATTGAAAAAAAAAAAAAAATACAAATAATTTGTGATTATTTAATTAATTTTGCTTAACTTAATTAGTATTACCAATTAAATATTTAATTGAAAAAAAAGAATGGAATTTTAAGATAATCTAAAAGGCAATCAAAAAAAATTATAATTTGAAGTTCAGTAGAAGAAAAGTGTAAAAAATGACACTAAATGATTTAAAAAAATTGCGGATAAAATATATGTGTGAAAACCCCTTTTGGCGAAATAAAACTTATCGCGGAATAAAACTTACCGCGGAATAAAACCTCTCGGAATAACCTTGTCGTGGCATTAAAATTCGCGAAATAAAACTTCGCGGAATAAAACTTTTCTAATTTGAAGTTCAGTAGAAGAAAAGTGTAAAAATTACACTAAATGATACTTTTGTAAAAAAAATTGGATTTAAAAAAATATTTTGAAAAAATTATTGCGTATAAAATATGTGTGAAAAACCCTTTTGGCGAAATAAAACTTATCGCGGAATAAAACTTATCGCGGAATAAAACTTACCGCGGAATAAAACCTCTCGGAATAACCTTGTCGTGGCATTAAAATTCGCGAAATAAAACTTCGCGGAATAAAACTTTTCTAATTTGAAGTTCAGTAGAAGTAAAAAATGACAATAAATGAAACTTTTGTAAAAAAAAATGGATTTAAAAAAAATATTTTGAAAAAATTATTGCGGATAAAATATGTGTGAAAACCCCTTTTGGCGAAGTAAAACTTATCGCGGAATAAAACTTACCGCGGAATAAAACCTCTCGGAATAACCTTATCGTGGCATTAAAATTCGCGAAATAAAACTTCGCGGAATAAAACTTTTCTAATTTGAAGTTCAGTAGAAGAAAAGTGTAAAAATTACACTAAATGATACTTAAAAAAAAAAATGGATTTAAAAAAAATATTTTGAAAAATTTATTGCGGATAAAATATGTGTGAAAAACCCTTTTGGCGAAATAAAACTTATCGCGGATAAAACTTACCGCGGAATAAAACCTCTCGGAATAACCTTATCGTGGCATAAAAATTCGCGAAATAAAACTTCGCGGAATAAAACTTTTCGCTGAATAAAACTTTTCTAATTTGAAGTTCAGTAGAAGAAAAGTGTAAAAATGACACTAAATGATACTTTTGTAAAAAAATGGATTTAAAAAAAATATTTTGAAAAAATTATTGCGGATAAAATATGTGTGAAAAACCCTTTTGGCGAAATAAAACTTATCGCGGAATAAAACTTACCGCGGAATAAAACTTACCGCGGAATAAAACCTCTCGGAATAACCTTGTCGTGGCATTAAAATTCGCGAAATAAAACTTCGCGGAATAAAACTTTTCTAATTTGAAGTTCAGTAGAAGAAAAGTGTAAAAATGACACTAAAAAATGTGTGTAAAAAAATTAATTAAAAAAAAAAATATTTTGAAAAAATGATTGCGGAAAAAATATGTGTGAAAACCCCTTTCGCGAAATAAAACTTATCGCGATATAAAACCTGTGGGAATAAGCTTATAATGGCATAAAAATTCGCGAAATAAAACTTCGCGGAATAAAACGGCCGAGTAAAACTTCGCGGAATAAAACTTCGCGGAATAAAACTTCGCGGAATAAAGCGTTTTGTATAATAAAACTTTGCGGAATAAAACTTTTCGTCAAATAAAACTTTTCGCGAAATAAAACTTTTTGCGAAATAAAACCGCAGAATAAAACTGAGAAAAAAATTTTCATAGAAAAATTTTAGAGATCAAAAACACCGCATACAAATTTTTTAGAAGAACTTTTCGCGGAATAAAACATTAAAAATTCATGGAAAAATTTTCGAGAACAAAAAACAGACAAATTTTTTAGAAAAACTTTTCGCGGAAAATGGAAGAACATTTTTCGTTGAAAAAATGTGTATGATTGTTTTTTTTTTTTAATTTTTGAGCTTTTCTTGAAAGCATTTTTTGTTTCTGGTTTTCTTGTTTTCAAAAAATTTCTCTTTTTCGCACTAGTAACTCTTGTTTACCAAATATTTAACCAATTAAGTGCCAAGCACACACATATTAACATTTACACCTTGCATGGTTTTATTTTTTCAACACTGAATGCAACTTTAATTAATCATAACCAAAAATATAAGTGAGAACGTTATATGAATTAAATTATGGTGGAAAATCTTTGATTTTACAAAAAAGATTTCTTAATGAGGTTTATATTTATAAATTTTGCAGAACTATTTCAGTATTTTGGATTTTTATAAAAAAAAAAATTAAAAAATAAACATTTAAATTTTAATAACTTAGGAAAAAATGTTCATGATGGTTAATAGAATTCTGAGAGTAATAAAATTATGTTTATAAAACTTTAAAAACAATTTTAATAAAAATGTGTTATGCTTCAAAAGTTTTAAGGATTTTTAAGGACAGATTTCTTTAAAATATTAACATGGCGCATGATTAATATTAATAGAAAACCACTGAGGCGTATGATTGTTATGGAATTATAGCAATTCGAAGGTATCAACTTTGAATTCAGCTGTTTAATATTTAAGCTACCATTTCAATATCATGCAATTCTAAAAATTGTTATTAATTTCAAGTACAACTATAAATTATAAACTAATAATTCCTTTTGATGTCTAGGTTTATTGAATATAATTTTCTTTTATATTTTTGTTTTGTTTTATATATTTGTTGTTGTATATTTCTCATCTGTAAATTATTTTATGATTTTTTAAGTGTTTGCCAACTTAAAGTCTCCTCCCTTTTACAAAATCAAGCAATGTGTCCGCCTGCCTGTCTGTCTGTCTATGCAGTATTTTTATCCATTGGTTTGTGTAGTGTGGTGGTGGTATATGACAAATGCAATTGCCACTGCCACTGCCTCATGCTAGAGAAGCTGGTGACGGTGGATGATATATTTTGTGATTCATAAAAATTGTTTGTTACGGTAGGCGTTGAAAATTTGTATTAAAATACATATATTTTTAATTTAATTTAAAATACCCAAAATATAAACTGCATTTTTGTTAATGAAAACAATGTGAGAAAAAGATATAAGCTAAATTCGAAGCAATTTTTCTATAGAGAAACTCAAAACCAAAAACCTTTTAATTCGGATTACTATTAAAATTTATGATGTTAAAATTATCTAGTGTTTACCATACTTTTTTCTAAATAAAACTACACAGATTCTAAAAACTTTTTTCTATACAAAATAACTATCAAGGAACCTGCCCAGGCGCCAAAAAAAAAATGTTAACTTGTTTCAATTTTTTATTTTTAGCATTTTGAGTAATTTTTATTTAATAAAAATCCTTTAAAATTGCAGTTATTATTTTCTATGAATAACAGTTTTAATTTTAAGTAACCTGCTCAGGCGCCAAATGAATTTTTTCATGATATTTTTTTTTTTTGATTTCTTAAATTTTACCAAATTTTTCTTTCTATAAACTTTAACTATTTTCCCCAATTATTTCTTATAGAACATATGCACTTCCTTTGCACAAATTTCTTTGTCTTTAATGTTATTTTTTTACTTCTTCATATTAATAAAAATCATCCATGTGTAAAAAATAAAAACTGAAATTGCAAAGTGTGTGAAATTTATTGTTAAACAATTGTAGGATATTAAATACATCCCACCCCCAACCCTCTTCGTATTGCCTTTTTCTCCAAACATTTTATGTAATCTTTTGTTAGAATTTCATACAAAATGATTATTAATAAATTTCTTATTGAAGTTTTATCTTTTTTATTTTTTTGTTGCTGTTGTTGTTCATTCCATGTTATAGATTCGTCGTGTTTTTGTTGGATTTTTTTTTTGCAAGTATTTTCTTCATATCCTTTGATAGAGTATGCGGATAATATGAATAAGGATAATAACAATAACAAAATCTAAAAATGATGCATCTTTACTTAAAGCATTACAATTTTTTTCATCATCTTTGTTTAGTTGTAGTTTATATAGAAATGATGAATTTAGGGTAGCAGCTGTAAGGACAAAAGACATGTCCTTTTTTATGTAGTTTCTACTTAATGTTGCTATTTTTTTCAAAGTTTTAAATCGCAATACAGCCAATTTTTCTTAATGTTTTTTTATTTATATGTGTTAATGTGATTGAATTAAAATAATAAAAAAAATCTATAAATCACTGATTTATTTAAGAAAAAAAAAAGGGTTGAAATAAAAGATAACCTCGGTATTCTTAAACTTCTTTATTAACCCATTTGCCCATTTGTTTAGGCATCATCAATCTTTTTTAATAAAATTTCTTACCGCCCAGCGATGATGTATATGCCTACACCCTCCGGCGTAATTTGCTAAGATGGTATTTTTATAAATTCATACGGGGAGGGGCTAAAAGGGTAGTATCTTAACCCCAGCGTTCTTTGAAGTACGTAATAATTTACTGATAATGTAGCTTTTGGATTTTTCACCAGGAACGTAATAAAAAGTGGGTACTAAAAGGGGAAACCTCTCCCTTAACGGCCCACCCAAACCGCTTTGGTTAAAAAGCTAAAATTTTTAATATGTGGTCCATGGAGTACATATGTGCTAATTAATTGATAAGGAGAAGGCTACCTTCTTAACGGCCTGTCCGCTTTGGCTAGCAACCCTACACCTAGAGAACAAGTGGAATACAAAAATTAACAAATGAAGTGAAATGCAACAGCTGGAGAAATGAAAAATAATAGAACGGGAAACGAGTGCAATTAAGACACAACACAAGGGAATGAAATGGATTGGGGAACAGGTTGAAATTTAAAAACAAGACAAGGGAATCGAAATGAAATTGAATGGGTAATTAAAATACCAAGCAAGCGGAACAAAATGAAATTGGGAATAAGAGGTATTGAAAAACTAAACGCATTATTTTTAAGTAAATGAGGTCTAAAATAAAGTATTTTTCTCAAGAACAAATAAAATTTTTTCTGCATAAAAAACCCCAACTCCCATTTAGAGTATTATCTATAGAAAATAAAATTTCGAATTAGCATATTTTTTTTTAAATAATTCAAACTTAAAATATTTTTCTTTAGAAAACGGAATATATTTTTTTGTATTGTAAGTCAATTTCGAATTACGAATATTTTTAAAAACGAAACGACAAATTTTGAATCAGAAGGAAGGAAATTGATTTCCGAACACATACTATTTTTTTTAAAAGAACAATTAATTTCAGATCGAAGTAGGAAAAGAAAAATAAACGAGGAAGCAGAGGATTTTTCTAAAAAAAAAATTATATCCAAACTACAGATATTTCTACAGCATGATGCACGTAGAATCTGAGGATTTTTCTATAGAAAATATTACCGCTAATCCGAGAACTTTTTTATTATAGAAAACCAATATCAAATGGGAGGATTTTTTTTATAGAAAAGCTACATCCAAAATTAAAAATTATCTGCAGAATAACCGCGGATCAAAAGATTTTTCTTTAGGAAATATCTACTTCGGATCGAAGTACTTTAACCGAAGTATTTTTTTTAATGAAAAAAATACTTTAACCGTTGAATTTTATTATAGAAAAAAAAAAGACTCTTTGTTAATAGAAAAATAAACTCCGAATAGGAGGACTTTTCCACAAAAAAAACTAACGCAGAAATACAGGTGTTTTCCACAAAAAAATTAACTCAGAAATGAACAATTTTTCAATTAAAAGTTTACTATATTAACAAAAACTTTAATTGCATTTATAAAATGTTTAAAATTCAATTAATTTTTCTGTTAATATTACAAAATTTTGATGAAAATAACACCAATAATTACAAATTATTTTTTCTGTGTCTTTTAACAAAAGTATTTTTTTCTATAAAAAAAGTACAACGAATCTTTTTTTTATGTAGAAAAAAAAACTACGAAACGGAGAATTTAAATAAAATAAAAAACAACATATACGTACCGAAGTAAATTTTTAGTAGAAAAAATTAAAAATTTAACAATTTAAAAGTAACTACTCCGAATTTAACGATTTACATATATATTCCAGAATAAATCCGAATTAGTTTTTCTATAGGAAAAACTTTAAGTTCTTCAATAGAGAAATACACATCGTATATCGTAGTGAGTTTTTTAATAGGAAAAAACACTCCAAATAGGAAAAGGTACTATAATTCGGAGTAAAGTTTACTATAGGAAAAAGTACTCCGATTCGGAGTAAGTTCTCCTATAGAGAAAAAGAACTCCTATTCCGAGTAAATTTTTATATAGAAAAAATTACTCCTGAAGTTTTTTTAAAAGGTAAGAGCACTTTTAATCGGAGTAAGTATTTTGTATAGGAAAAAGTACTACGATTCGGAATAAGTTTCCTATAGAGAAAAAATACTACTCTTCCGAGAAAATTTTTATAAAGGAAAAATCACTCGGAAGTTATTCAAAAGGAAAAAGTACTCTGCTGAATCGGAGAAAGTTTTTTTTTATAGAAAAAAGTACTCCGATTCGGAGTAAGTACTTCTTTAGTAAATCTACTCCGATTATGAAAAAGTACTCCGATTCGGAGTAAGTACTTCTATAGTAAATGTACTTCGATTATGAAGTACTCCGACTCGGAGTAATATCTTCTATTGGGAAAAAGTACTTCGAATCGGAGTGTGTTTCTATAGGAAAAAGTATTCGGATTCGTAATAAGTTTTGCTGATTCGGAGTAAGTTTTTCCAATTTAGAGTAAGTTTTTCCGATTCGGGGTTTGGTTTTCCGATTCCGAGTAAGTTTTTCCGACTCGGAGTAAGTTTTATTCGATTGGTAGTAAGTTTTTCCGATCCGAAGTGGTTTTCTATAGAAAAAATGTATCTTAGAACCAAAAGAAAAAAAAATAGGTCTTCAAAAAAAATATTTTTAGGTCACTTTTTCGACAGTTTTAACAACAAAATGTGTAGCAGTTTTAATTTACAAGAAAAATGCTAAATCACATTTCCAAATTGGAGACGTGAAACAAATGTTCTTTTAATTTTAATTTCTCATGATTGTGAGGAAGTTTTCAGAATTTAGGGAATTGTTTTCTTTAATAAAAAATATTCCTGATGATTTCTTAAAATCTTAGACAAAGAAATATTTTGAAACAAAAGATTTTATTTGTCGAAAGAGTTTTTTAAAATCCCAGTGATTTCTCGTGAAAAAATATTTTTATACATTAAATTTAAATATTCCTTTCCTTATAACACTAGTGTGTTACCATTTTTAAAATTGTTCTGTCACTCAATAAATGCTGGGCACTTATGATAACCAAACCTCTTGAAATTAGTTTTATTTTTGTTTAACTATCGTCTTTAAACCACTAAGAGTTTTTTTATTTAATATAATTTTCTTTGTTTTTTGTGAGCTACTCATTAAAACTTTGTCGCAACAATTGTGAGTAGCAGTAGAGGGTACTGCAGATGTATTTGCCACATTGCCAGAAACCAAATATGTAACAACAGTTTGTGAAGGAATTATTTAAATTTTTTGTGTTAACCGCAAAAAAAAAAATATATACAGAAAATATACAATGTATATATTTTATATAAAACAAAATAATTTCAATTAAAAGTTTTTTCCGCATAAAAATTTTTTTGCCATTAATTTTTTTCTTTTTCCAGTTTAAATACATTTGAAATTTTTAAAATGTGGCCAAAGGATGTTGTATTAAAAAAAAATTATAAAATAAAATGCAAATGAATTAAAAAATACATATATAATTGCAATATTGCATAAAGATGTTGCAAATGCAAATGCAAAAAAAAAAGAAATACTTAATAAGCTATTTAAAAAGAGAATATTTCAATTAAAAATGTAGAAGATGGCAGAGAAGAAAATTTCTTAGCTTTATTATTAGAGACAAGAAAAGCAGGAAAAGAATGAATTCGCTCAACGTTTAAAGTAATACTTGCAATATTACGATAAATGTTTATTACTTGAAAATTTCATTGGTAGAAAGTACTTCCCCTGTGGTTTACTAGGCAGGATAAAATTAAGTCATTACTTTTTTGTTGACATTATCATGAGGAAGAGTTGTTCAGATAAATTTAGCAAATATTGCCTATTATAAGTTTTAAGTACAGCTTTTCTCAGCAATTTAAATTGAAAATTTTATGACTATTAAAGTGAAAATTTTTATTCCAGAAATTACAAAATTTTGCATAATTTTTTACCAGTTTTTCTTGAATTAATCTACAACGAATACATTCTTTTAAATAAATCCTTCAGCATCAAACTTTCTACAAGTACAGCCTTCACTATTAAGTTATCTTAAGACGATACTGATGAAACTTTAAAAAGCCCCTCATTTAATATCCTTTCATTTTATAGCTTAAAATACAAAAATTTTTAAATTTTTTTTGCTTCTTAAAACTATACTCTTTAAAGTTTTTTATTACTAGTCATTTTTTATCCCAGAAAATTTCATAGTCATCTAATATTAAACTGTCAAAGTATAACATCAGAGAGAAAAAAAAAGAAAAAGAACAGCAACAATAAAGACGTGTCTTTACATATTCATTAATGTTGCAGAAATAATACAAACAAAAAAATCACTGCTTTATTCAGAGCTTTTGTGTTGCAGGTTTTTTATTTTATTTTTTATTTTGCACTGACAATAAGTTAATGCTCTAACTTCCGTTTGGTATTGTCCTTGCCTGCTAATTCCGGTACTTGCAGTTATTGTGTTTTACTATATTTTTTTTTCCATATACTATGGAATATGAAACAATAACAACGAAAAAATATACAAAGAACAAAAAATTTAGAACGTTGCAACAACAACCTCAACAAACAACAAAATGATGCTGTTGAATGTATAAATTTTAAATAGGGAGAAAATTCTCAACGTAAATCCTTTTGCTAAAGGATAAAGATATTTCATGATACCTTTCTAAATGATATTTAATCTGAAACTATGGAAAATCTTTAGGAATTTAATAGAGATTTGTAAATTTAATAAACAATATTTGGCTACAAAATAATCTTAAAAAAAAAAATTTTTTTTTTTTTGTATAGAAAAAGTATGCGGATTCCGTGTAAATTTTTCTAAGAAAAAAATATTCCGAATTGAATCGGATTAATTTCTTTTTTTAAAGAAAAATACTCTGACTCGGTATAATCTTTAGTAGTAAAATTATTCCGAATCGAAGTTCATTGAAAATCATACTCCGATTCTATTCTGAGTACTTTTTCCGTTTTGGACAACATTTTTTCAGTAGAAAAAGTACTGTGAATCGAATAGGAGTAAGTTTTCAATTCGACTCCAATTGGAAGTAATTTTCCTATAAAAAAAATGTAATCCCATTCAATTCAGAGTGCATTTTTTCTAAAAAAGAATTTACTCCGAATCCAAATACTTTTTCGGAATCGGAGCTTTTTTTTCTTTAGTAGCAAAGCTTCGTCCTGTAGAAAAAAAATACTCCGAATCAAAAGTACTTTAGACTACAGAAAAAAAAACTTACTCCGAATCAGTGTACTCCTCGCTATAGTAAAATCTAATCTCATTCTATAGAAAAACTATATTTTCAAGAGAAAAGAATTTTATTCTATAGAAAAGCTCTGATTAAGCTTTCCGAGTACATTTTTCATAAAAACTGGAACTAGAAAAATGTTCTAGAGAAAAACTCATGGCGAATTGAAGCGCTCTTTTGCTATAGCATAGCTTATTCCGTATCCTTTAGAAAAAATTACTCCGAATTAGAGTACTTTTTCCTATAGAGAAACTTTTTCCGATTCTATTTGGAGTAGTTTTTTTCTATAGAAAAACTTATTTTGATCCGGAGAATATTAATTGCATTAATTCGGAGTACTTTTTTTTATAAAAAAAAAAACTAAAACTCCGATTCGTAGTAAATTTTCTATAAAACAACTTACTCCGAATCGAAGCGCTTTTCTACTAAAGAAAAGCTTACTCCGAATAGGAGTACTTTTTCCGAAGGAAAAAATACTCCGAATTCGAGTACTTTTAACCACAAAGAAACTTACTCATATTCCGAGCACTTTCTTATAAAAAAAACTTATTCCGATTCAATTCGAAATACATTTTTCTATAAAATAATTTACTGCGAATCCGAATTCTTTTTTCGGTAGAAAAACTTGCTCCAATTCGGTGAACTTTACTTCAGAGTACTTCTAATAGAAGCTAGACTAGAACTTCAAATCGGAATTCGGAGTAATTTCTCTATAGAAAAACTTACACCGAATAGGAGCGGTTTTTTTCACATAAAAGCTTATTCCGAATCAAAGTACTTGTACCACAGAAAACCTTACTACAATTCCGAATCCTTTTTTCTATAAAAAAAATGTTCGTCGAATATCAGTACTTAATCCAAATAAAAAACTTACTTCAAATCGGAGTACTGTTGTTCCTACAGAAAAATTTACTTCACATCGGAATTTTGGATTTTCCTATAGAAAAACTTACTTCGAAACGGAGTACTTTTTTTCTGTAGAAAAACTTACTCCGACTCGCAGTAGTTTTTACCCATGACTTGATTTCGTTTGATTTAAAGTCACACGATTTAGACTTAATTTTACTTATAATTTTACAGTGAAAAATCTAAAG
Organism: Eustalomyia histrio; assembly: GCA_949748255.1. NCBI lineage: Eukaryota > Metazoa > Arthropoda > Insecta > Diptera > Anthomyiidae > Eustalomyia > Eustalomyia histrio. The sequence goes on from OX456527.1 coordinate 115,524,628, forward strand.
AAAATCTAAAAAATTATTTTATAATTTGTTCATATTTTTTAATAATTTTTTTGTTGCATTTTTAATAACAGCCCCTTTTAATAAGAAAAATACAAAAATCAACAAATACATGGCAAATTAAATGCGAAATTGAATTCTTTATGATTTTGAAATGAAATACAAATGAACAAAAACTAATTTCCCCAAGGACTTTACTCGTTTACTTTATGAGTGAATGAAAAAGACAGGGTTTATAATGATTTTCTTCTTTGCGTCGTAGCCTTCTAATAACAGTAGTAGTAGTAGTAACAACAACAACAATGCCAAAGCCCACAATAATAACAACAATCACTATACCACACTAATGTAAGAAACCATCGAAACCATTAGGGCGTTTTAGCCATTACCATCAGTAAAAAAAATTTAAGGAAAAATGAGAGCAGCAAGCAAAACAACATATTGAATATGTTTTGGAAGCTAAAAAAAAAGTTAAGTGTAAATAACTTAAATATTAAAATTGTTCAAATTTTTATTAAGTATGTATTATTTTTTTTTAATATTTTGCGCTCGTAAATGGTAACAATATACTTTTGTGGGTGTGTCTGCTGGAATGTGGTGATTATTGATAGTAAGCCACCAATAAATCATTTTTAGGGGAAGGAGATTGGAAAATTATTTTTTTTAACCACCAATAAATCATGTTAAGGGAAAGGATATTGATTTTTTTTTTTTAAATTGGTGGTACTTTTCTCTATATCCTAGTTAAATTATTGAGAAATGAAAAAACAACTAGAGGACTTTCTAACAAACACAACAAAATACTAAACATTGACAGCCTGCTGAGTGATAAGGGTTTCTCTTACTAATCGCTAATGTACTTTTTTTTTTGTTTTATAAAAAAAATTCTTTAATTCTGGGTAAATAAAGGGTGTCCCAAGAAGAACGCAATTTTTAAATTTTAAATAAAACACAGATATTTAAAAAAAAATCGTGAAACTTTATTATATCGTAAAGTAGACAGAATGAGGTTATGTATGGAACAATATATCGTGCAGATGGCCGCCGCGCCTTTGCTTGCATGCACGCGATCTTTTAATGAAATTTTCAATGACCGTTTTGCATGAACGCTGCGGTATTTCATTAATGCGGCGTCCAATTTCCTCTTTTAAGGCTTGAGTCGTCGTCGGCTTATTCGCGTAAACCATCGACTTCAAAAAACCCCAAAGAAAAAAATCTAATGGTGTTAAATCGCACGATCTAGGCGGCCAATTCTGATCTCCAAAACGCGAAATAACACGACCGGGAAATGACTGATGCAGCAATTGAATTGTTTCTCTGGCTGTATGACATGTGGCGCCGTCTTGTTGGAACCACATGCCCTCCACATTCATTTCTTCAATTCTAGGCAAGAAAAAACTGGTTATCATTTCACGATACCGAACACCATTGACCTGCCTCATTTTCATAAAAAAAAGGTCCAATGATTCCTCCAGCCCAAAAACCACACCACACAGTGACACGTTGAGGATGCATTTGCTTCTCGTGAATCAATCGAGGATTTTCCTCACCCCAAATGCGACAATTCAGCCTATTGACGAAGCCATCAAGATGAAAATGGGCCTCGTCACTGAAGATGATTTTATCGGCAAAATCAGCATTTTCATGTTGTCTCTCCAATACCCAATTAACGAACTCCCTTCGCTGTCCATGGTCAGCTGGCTTCAGTTCCTGAGTCAATTGAACTTTGTATGCATGAAGATGCAAATCTTTCGTCAAAATTCGCTGCAAAGTGGATTTGGAGACACCAATTTGCTGAGCTCGGTGTCGAATTGAGGTGGATGGAGTTTGAGCGTCATCATCACGTACAGCTGCGACATTTTCGGTCGATCGACCTGGTCGATGGCGCGTTGTTGTCTTTACATCACTAACAGACCCAGTTTCGGCAAATTTATCCATTAATCTCTTTACAGTTGACTCTTTTGGAGCATTATTGTGACCCCAAATTGATCGCAATTTGCGAACTGTAGCCGCAAAACTTTCACCATTTTGGTAAAACAATTTCACAATGAGAATGCGTTGTTCATTCGTGTAGCGCTCCATTTTTACTAACCTCGTACCTTCTACTAGCAAACAATAACAATTGTTCAAATGTCAAACAATGACACTTCGAATGTTGCCAGATTTAAAAATTGCGTTCTTCTTGGGACACCCTTTACTTCTTAAGGAATATCTTTCGATCTTTGAAACTTTTTTGCATAAAAAAACATTTTATTCTAAGAAATTAGAAAAAAATGTCCTTAGAAAAAACTCATTTGATTTTAAGAACCTGTTCCTATAGAAAAATGCCGATCCGAAGTAATAATTTGAAGCAGCTAGAGCTTCGAAGAATTAGTTACCTAATTCCTTTTTTTCTCTTTTTTTAAACTGAATTTATATTTAAGGAATCAAATGAATTCCTTTTTTTCATTTGATTTATCTTGAAGGAGTTTATCAATTATTTTATAATTCTTTAATAGAATTGATTAAAATCTAGCTAATTTAACATTTCGTCAAAAAATTATTTCACTGCTTAAGAATTTTTCCTTGAATTAATTAATTTTTCGCTTAATTCCCTGAAGGAATTATTCTGCAGGGAATTAATTCCTTGATCGTACCTATAACTAAACAGATTTAAATGAATTCCTTAATGAATAAATACTTAAGTGAATAAATTCCATAGTGAATAAACTACTTAGTGAATGAATTTCTTAGTGAATGAATTCCATAGTGAAAAACTACTTAGTGAATTAATTCCTTAATTAATTAATTACTAAGTGAATTAAAGAAATATTGAATTTTTTAGTGAATGAATTAATGATTTTTTCTTGTTAATAAATAAATACATTTTTTAGTGAATGAATGAATGAATTTTTTAGTAAATAAATGAATGAAATTTTTAGTGAATGAATACATTTTTTAGTGAATGAATTCCTTAGTGAATGAACTCCTTAGTGAAATAATTCCTTAGTGAATGAACTCCGTAGTGAAATAATTCCTTAGTGAATTAATTACTTAGTGAGTTAATTTCTTAGTGAGTTAATTCCTTAGTGAAATAATTCCTTAGTGAATTAGTTCCATAGTGAATTAATTTCTTAGTGAATTAATTCCATAGTGAAATTATTCCTTAGTGAGTAAATTCTAAGCAACTTCTTAGTGAATGAATTCCATAGTGAAAAACTACTTAGTGAATTAATTCCATAATTAATTAATTACTAAGTGAATTGGTTTCTTAGTGAAAGAATTTATAAATTTTTTAGTGAATGAATTAATGATTTTTTTAGTGAATGAATAAATTAATTTTTTAGTGAATGAATGAATAAAAATTTTTTTTAGTGAATAAATTTTTTTAGTGAAGTTTTTCCTTAGCGAATTATTTAATTTGTGAACTAATTCCTTAGTGAATGAAATCCTTAGTGAATTAATTCCGTATTGAATTAATTCCTTAGTGAATGAATCCTTAATGGAATTCAATAATTTTAATTATTTGAATTCCTTCACGATATTTCAGGTATTTTAAGAATCAGTTTTTGAAGGCAACTTTTTGAGATTTCAGACTTCTCCACTGCACACAGTAAAAAATATTTTAAAATCAATTCAGAAACAACTTTAAATTAAATAGAAACAGCTTTGAAATCAAACAAAGTTTGTTTAATTTATTATTTAAATATTTTTCTACTGAGTACAGCGTTAGAGGGTTAATAGGCCTTTTTCTATTCTAATAGGGTACATTTTCTAACTGGTTGCCCCTCTCTGGTTATTTAACACTTCTTTCCTAACTATAATTTTCATGTTTTTCATGAAAAGTAGTTAAGAGTTTGTCAAGAAAACAAACTACGTTTTTCTATTTACTTTTATATCACTTTAGACTGTTTGACTTTTGAAGTTTTAACAACTTACTGTACTCTGAAACACAAAAAAAAAACAGTGACAACAAAAAATGAAAAGAAAAACAAGAATTGTAATAGAAAAAAAAAAAACAAAGCAAAATTTGAAAAATAACAAAAAAAAAAACATTAGTGGGTGTTAACCCCTTACTAACTATCCTTGACGACCGACCAACAACAACAATCATTATCATCAACGAGAAACACAACTAACTAACCAACCGTCACATAATACAGAAATGACTTTTTAAGTGCTTACTTTAGAAAACAAACTGCAGGAAAAAGTTTTATTACAGCTTTGTTTACTTCTTGGCTGATAGTAAGTACAGCAGGCTCAAAAGAACGAAACAACCAACTTAGACCATATCCCAGCAACCATAACGAACCCATTTTGTTTACCCAACACAACCTGCTCCCCCCCTACCCCGTTTGGCAATCCAAACTTTAACACCTTATCTTTATACTACAAACCATAAGGAAATATCCAACTACTATAACAGTAGTAACCGAATAAATATATACAACTCAACTTTCAACATAGAGAAAACTCTGTAAAAGTTAATGCCAAATATATTAAACTAATTAGTTAAAAAGGGCCCTGTAGAAAAGAAAAACTGCTAAAAGAGGAATCTTTTGCAACAAGAAACAATCTGTTTAATTTACTAAACCTTAGTAACATTTAGTAAGTTGCAATTTACCCTCCTGAAATCAGCAAAAAAAATTTGTTGAATATTAGACCACTAAAACTATCGCAAAAAATAAATAATGTTTCATAGAATATACTAAAATTTCGTAGATATTACTAATATTTTGTAGATTATACTAATATTTTGTAGATTCTACTAATAATTTGTTGATTATACAAATAATTTGTTGATTATACAAATAATTTGTTGATTATACTAATATTTTGTAGAATTTAAAATTTTGTAGAAACCTTAGTTACATTTTAGTAAGTTGCAATTTGCCCTCCTGAAATCAGCAAAAAATTTGTTAAATATTAGTCCACTAAAACTATCGCAAAAAATAAATAATGTTTTATAGAATATACTAATATTTCGTAGATATTACTAATATTTTGTAGATTATACTAATATTTTGTAGATTCTACTAATAATTTGTTGAATGTACTAATATTTTGTAGAATATACTAATATTTTGTAGAATATACTAATATTTCGTAGATATTACTAATATTTTGTAGATATTACTAATATTTTGTAGATTATACTAATATTTTGTAGATTCTACTAATAATTTGTTGAATGTACTAATATTTTGTAGAATATACTAATATTTTGTAGAATATACTAATATTTCGTAGATATTACTAATATTTTGTAGATATTACTAATATTTTGTAGATTATACTAATATTTTGTAGATTCTATTAATATTTTGTTGATTATACTAATATTTTGAAGATTCTACTAATATTTTGTAGATACTAATATTTGCTTTTTTTTTGCTAATATTTGCTTATTTCAGCGCTAATATTTAGCAAACAGATTCTGATGATTTCAGCAGTTTTTTTTCGCAAGGTCCTTATTACCAAATTTCCAGTAGTTGTTTACTTTTTTTTTTTGCAAATTTGTATATAAATTATTTCTATGAGTGTAACAATGTAATTTAAAAGTTTTTCTGTGAAAAATTTATTTTCTTTTTTTCTCTTGATACTTCTATGTTAAATAATGATGTTAATGTTAATGATATTTTTACTTCTTTACTTAAGCACACAGTATATTGAAGAATTTTTCAATAACATTTGTGATGAAAATTTCAATAGCTAGAGGAATAACAGAGAGTGAGTGAATATAAGTAGGAGCATAGTTACTAATTAAGTCTATTAAAATTTATTAAATTTTGTCGTAACTAACAATTTTTTGTGCTGCAAGCATGCAAGTGCATGAATAGACAAACAAAAATGAATTGAAAACGAGAAATGAAAAGTTTGTATGCTAAGTAAAAGCAATTACGGAATTTATTTCCGTAAAACACTTGACCCACTTTTATTGCCTAAAACAGAAAAGTTGACTACAGAATGTTAGTGAAGTGTGGGTAAGAGAAGAATGTTAGGAACCCTAAGAAATGACTTTATGCCGAGTCACTAATATGATATAGCAAATTAGCTAATATCTTAGTAGGCTCTAGTTACTAGAATATCATAAGTTTAAATTCAATCTTAAATCCACAATAAACTGAAATTTAACATTAATGGTTGGTAGCCATTTTTAGTATAAACGTTTTGGTAATAGGCCTTGATTCAGTCTAAATTACATATAAATTGAATTACGGTTGGGATTATTTTTAGAAGTTTTCATTTTGTTTCCGTCTTTAAAAAGAAACACAGTTGAGTGGAATTTTGGTTAAAAAAAAAAATAAGTTTTGATTCGGGCTCTAAAAATAACCAGTTGGGCACAATTTTGTATACTACATTTTGAGTAAATTTACGTTTAAATTAAAATCATGTCGGGGCGCAATTTTGGTTAATAAATTCAAGCTTTTATTTGAACCTAAAGGAAGCGTTTTTGACCATCCAATGTAAAGAAACAAGAACAAATTTTTTCTTTAATGTGAAGAACATTTTGTAATTTTTGGCGTGAAAAAAAATTTTTTTGAGGTGGAAAAAAAAATTACTTAATTTTTACCATAATTTGGTGCACAATATTCTAAAATGAAAAAATTTGGAAATGGAAAATATTTTTAAAAGTGAAAGTAAATTGTGGTAAAATCTTTTTAAGGTGAAATAATTTTTTGAGGTGATAAATAATTTTTTGAAGAAAAATAATTTTTGGGTAAAAAATAATTGATTGGAGTGAAAACTAATTTTTTGAAGTGAAAAATAACTTTTGATAATTGAATAATTTTCTAAGATGAAAAAATTTGAAGGTGGAAAATATTTTTAAAATGAAAGGAAATTTTGTGGTAAAAAATTATGAGGTGAAATAATGTTTTGGCATAAAAAATAATTTTTGGGTGAAAAATAATTGCTTGGGTGAAAAATAATTGCTTGGGTGAAAAATAACTTTAGTTGAAAAATATTATTTAAGGTGGAAAATAATTTTTTTGGGGTGAAACATAATTTTTTTTTAGGTGAAATACAATTTTTTGAGGTAAAAAAAATTTTTTTTTTTTTGGTGAAAAATATTTTTTTTTAGGTGAAAAACTTTTTTTTTGGGTGAAAAATATTATTTAAGGTGGAAAATAATTTTTTGGAGGTGAAACATAATTTTTTTTAGGTGAAATATAATTTTTATTAGGAGAAATATAATTTTTTAAGGTAAAAAATATTTTTTTTTTGTAGTGAAAAATATTTTGTTTTTGTAGTGAAAAATATTTTTTTAGGTGAATTTTTTTTATCGTTAATTTTGTAAATTCCTTCTAAGGGCTTTGTTGTCGATTATTGGGCCGTGTAAAAAATGTTAGATATAATCAACTAATCAACTAGACCCAAAATGAGCTGGACCGATTATATCAAAGTTCAGATATATTATTATGTATATTATTTCAGATATTCTCATATGTGAAGATATGTCAAGATATATAAGGTTATACATAAATACATGAGGTTATAGGAATATAAGACTCTAAATATATTTGTATAGACCGAAATTTCGAATATATTTATATATGATCATATCCCAACTGGTGGATGGTTAAATCCCTGACAAACCCTTTAAAAAATCTAACATTTTAACAAAATTATGTAAGGGAGTTACTAATTTATTTTTTTTTTACCAAGTCTAATGAAATGTTATATGTCGTTTATTGTAGCATAAATATTTAGCAATAAAACTAAGTATGTCAACGGTTTCTTTTTTGTTTTACTTTAGTCTTCTAACCCAAACAAACAACCAACCAGCATATATGGGATGCAAAACAGATCGTCGTCATCTATATAAAGAGTAATAGAAAGAACCTATTTTAATTTGTTAAAAGTAAAACAGGTGTATGAGTTAAAAATATAAGTTGCTGCTGATGCTACTGCTGTTGCTGTTGTTGTTGTTGGTGCTATGAAATGTACATGTAATGTGAACTATGTAAATACACTTGTATATAGACAAGTGCTTGAATACATACACTTAAAGAAAATGAAAACTTTAATTAAAGTCAAGAGAAAAGAAAAAGTAAGTTTCAAATATGAGTTAAGGAAATTATAAAAACAAAAATAAATTCTACACTTTATGAGTTAAATCTCAATTGCGAAGAAGCGCTATAAATTGTGGGATTACATTTTTAAAACAAGCACAAACCACATTAAATTAAATAGAAATAGCTTTGAAAGGAAATTAAGTGTTTTTTTTTTTTAAATAAAAAGGTTGCTACTTTTTTTTTTTTTTTGAAGATGCAAAAATAAACACTAAAATGTTGAAATATTAATGTAAATATGGAAAATTTTATATTAACTAGAATCACATATACTTTAATAGGGTTCATATTAAGAAGATGTTAAATTAAATGAAATATAAAAATTCATATAGTATGTATATCTTTGTGAAAGAACTTGAACCCTAATACATTTTTTACAACCGGTTCCCAACCACATTAATTTCAGTTACTATTTTTCGGGAAACTGATTTTAAAGCAAACTAAAAGTATCGGTGTTGCAACCGACAGTAAAATGGGTTATAAAGGAAAAACTGTTCTACAAAAGTATTTCTTTGAAAAGAGAAAATTTTGTTGGGTGTATAAAGTAATGGTAAACATCGCACCGAAATTATATAGAATCTAAATTTTTGTGAAATTTTTGCTAAAACTTGTTGGAAAATTTTTTTCCATTCAGTAAGGTTATTCTTCCTGATACCACCGCCATTTTACTTTAATTAGCGTTCCCGTACGTTCTTTAATCACACAGAATTAATTATTCTTTACGTGAGGTTCTGGTCTGGGCCCATAACCTATTGCAGAACAATTTTAGTTATGTTTATTGAACGATTTTAAAATTAGAAAGTGAAGTAAAATATTTGATTTAATGAAAAAATAAAAACTAAATTTACAATGAACAGTTGTTTAAATTTTATCAAATTACAAAAGGATAAAGTTGATTTCCAACAAAACTAAAGTAAATAATATTAAAATTTTAAAAGCCTAAAGAAAATCTCATCTCACTGAAAAGTCTTTCCTACAAATCAATCTTAAATTATTCCTATTTTCGAGCTATAAATAATTATAAATAGTAAATCTACTCTATTATATAAAAAACTACTATTTTATACTACTTACTGTAGGGCTGTGGGCGTGTTCCATAGAGTGGCTCCTGTAACAAAGGTCCACGTCCGTTGCTTATTTCTTTAACTAAAATTATACAAAAAAAATATAGAGAGTGTTAGATTAAAAATATATTACTAAAAATAGTTTTGAAAAAAAAATTTGGAAAAAAAATTATTATTATAAAAAAATATTTCCCATACCGGGAATCGAACCCGGGCCTTCTGGGTGAAAGCCAGATATCCTAGCCACTAGACCATATGGGATATACCCAACTACACACTAACTAAGAAACACAAACTGTTAAAAACACAAACATATAAAATCTATAACAAGAAAAACTGTTTAAACAAATAAGCCAAACTAATGCCAAACGTTTTCTATTTAAAAAAAACAAAACAATAGAAAAAATTAAACGCTTGTGCTTTGAATTTTTTTTTCTGTATTTTAAAATACAATACACTTGCAAAAATTAAACCATTAGGCACTCAAAGAGTCTTTTAAGAGGCAAAAGAATAAAACAAATTTTGTCGCGATTACCAGACACTAATTAGTTACTCCACCATCTGGTGAACGGTTTGCTCAACATGTTGAGGTAACGCCTAAATAGTTAACAGTGCCTAAAAATAGCCTTGGCCATAAGAGGGTTAAATTTAATAATTATGTAGTTTTAACGAGTTTGACTGCTGATTATTTTAGTAGAAAATTTTTGTTACGCATCATTAACAGTTAACAGTTTAATGTGCTATCAAATTTTGTGTTGAAAAGCTGCAAATTATTATTATTTTGAATGTTTTTTTTTTCTTCTTAAATCCCATAATAAATTAGTTTTTAATGGGTTAAAAATTTTTTTGTTAAATGATGTTGAAAAACAACATAAAAATATATTTCTATATTGCACGATTATTTCTGTTGTTGTTGGTTCGTTTGATTTGTTAATGCAACCAAGCATAAAGATTATTTTTAACGATATAAATTTTGGAATTTATTAAAAAAAAAAAAAATAAAACAACAACAGCATCATCATCTATAAAAAAAAAAAATCATTATTATCGTATCGTCATGATCATTATTATAAAAAAACAAAACCAAAAGTGGTGTTGAGTCAGGTCAGTGTTTAAGAAAAAAAAATTGAAACAAAAACTTCAAGCAAACGTGTTAAAACCCTCCACACTTCAGACTTAAATGTTGAAAAATTTGTTTTTTTTTTGTTTTGGTTAAATGTTTTTTTTAATAGAAATTTGAAATATAATGATACATAATCAAATTTTAACAATTTTTTATAACACTATTAATGAGAGTAAGAGATCAAAATTATATATAAGTTATTTAAATAGAATTACAAGTTTGAGCCATTAAAAAGTGAACACAGATTATTTGTATTTATTAAATCTATAAATTTTATAAATTTATAAATTATTTTAGGTTTTTTTTAGCATTTATACCTGAGTTATGCACATATTAAAAATAAAATTTGTTGAAATTTACACAAATTATGTTTAATTTGTTTAACATGCATAACATAATTTAAAAACAAATTATCAAATGTCCCTGCTTAGGCGCCAATTTAATTAATTTAGACCAAATGTGTTAAACTTTAATCATATAAATAATAAAAAACAAAAAGAAAAATTATACAAAAAAATTTCCCCTAAAAAAGTCACCCAATGTGTTGACGAAATATTGGGATAAATAAAATTTTTTATATAAAAAAGAACTTAAGCTTATTTTAAACCAATAAATATAAAAAAAAGTTTTAAGTCCCTTCTCAGTATAACACAATTAGTTAAAATTTACATACGACCGAAATTTTTAATACAATCTATTAAAAATTGTTGAACTTTATTAATTATTCCAAATAGTTTTAATACATTTATAAATTTTTGGTGTTTTTTTATTATAAAAAAAAATTCTAAACCAAACACTAATATTTTTACTTTTTTTTCTCACGCATTCTATTTTTTCATATAACTGCTTTATAAATAAACCAAACTTATTTATTATATCAAATAATTTAATAAATATTTACAATATGGTTTTTTATTCTAGATAATTATTAGCAATTTAATATTACATTAAACATAGCAGCAAAGCAACAAAGTCTAGTTTATAGTATATGGTAACAGGTTTTTTTGTTTTAAGTTGTTAAGCAAAAACAACAAAAAAAAAACTCAGTCGAACAAAAACTTATAAACTGAACTTAAACAAGTTTTAAAACGCTACGTAAACTACTAAACAACAGTTGCTAACAATTTTAACCTAAAATGGCCTATAGACCTTGACTTGGTTTCCAGCAAAAATTCTATAAACGGCAGCCATAAATGGCTGAAATTGTGTAAATCTAAATTTTATTTGTAATTATTTTTGCAAATTTTTTCGAAATATAATGAGAATACTACTTTTTTTTCAGTTTGTTAGCTACTTTTTGTTTTGACATCGCAAATCAATAAATTGCCAATAATGTAGTTTGTCTACTTACGTAAGTAGTTTATTATTTAGTTATTGTTTATTATAGACTATTAATACTATAATTATTTGGAGTTTGTTTTTTTTTATTAAACAAACATTGTATAATATTAAATATAGCAATTAATGTGGCTGTAATTATTAAAGATTTTAGATTAAATGGTTATTTGAAATGTAACCATAAAAGGAATTTAGTTTTTATCGGCAATAAAATGATTTATTTTTTTTTATCTTAGGAAAATCATGAAAATAGGATTAATCACTGAAGTAGATCTGTAGCTAAATTTGTGCCAACCAGTACAATATGTAGAGGACAGTGTCAATTCATTAGAAAAATCATTTTTTTATACTGCTTTTATTTACAAAGTACCTATTACTAATAAAAGTACCGCTAATTAAAAAAAAGTACCTTTTATTAAAAAAGTACCGTTTATTAAAAAAGTACCTTTTATTCGAAAAATACCTTTTATTAGAAATAGTACCTTTTATTAGAAAAAGTACCTTATATTAGAAAAAGTACCTTTTATAAAAAAAATACCTTTTATTAGAAAAAGTACCTTTTATTAGAAAAAGTACCTTTAATTAGAAATAGTACCTTTTATTAGAAAAAGTACTTTAATTAGAAAAAGTAGCATTAATTAGAAAAAGTACCTTTTATTATAAAAGTACCTTTAATTTAAAAAGTACATCTATTAATAAAGTACCATCTATTAATAAAGTACCTTCTATTAATAAAGTACCTTCTATTAATAAAGTACCTTCTATTAATAAAGTACCTTCCATTAACAAAGTACCTTCTATTAATAAAGTACCTTCTATTAATAAAGTACTTTCTATTAATCAAGTACCTTCTTTTAATAAAGTACCTTCTATTAAAAAAGTGCATTCTTTTAAAAAAAGTACATTCTTTTAAAAAAGTGCCTCCTAATCAAAAAAAAGTACCTTCTATTAAAATAATTCCTTTTATAAAAAAAAGTATCATTTTTAAAAAGGTACCTTCTATATAAAACAGTACATTTTTTATAAAAAAAAGCATCTTTTATACAAAAAAGTACCTTTTACATAAAGAAGTATCTTTTACAAAGTTCCTTCTATATAAAAAAGTACCTGTTATAAATAAAAAGTACCATTTTTTATATAAAAAAGTACCCTTTATATAAAAAAGTACCCTTTATATAAAAAAGTACCTTTTATATAAAAAAAAGTACCTTTTATATAAAAAAAAGTACCTTTTATATAAAATAAAGTACCTTTTATATAAAAAAGTACCTTTTATATAAAAAAGTACATTTTATATAAAAAAGTACCTTTTATATAAAAAAGTACCCTTTATATAAAAAAAGTACTTTTTATATAAAAAAGTACCTTTTATATAAAAAAGTACCTTTTATATAAAAAAGTATCTTTTATATAAAAAAGTACCTTTTATATAAAAAAGTACCTTTTATATAAAAAAGTACCTTTTATATAAAAAAGTACCTTCTATATAAAAAAAAGTATCTTTTATATAAAAAAGTACCTTTTACATACAAAAGTAACTTTTATACAAGAAGTACCTTTTATACAAAAAAGCACCTTTTATACAAAAAAAAGTACCTTTTATATATAAAAAAAATACCTTTTATATAAAAAAAGTACCTTTTATATAAAAAAGTACGTTTTAAATAAAAAAGTACCTTTTATATACAAAAGTACCTTTTATATAAAAAAGGACCTTTTATATACAAAAGTACCTTTTATAAAAAAGTACCTTTTTTCTAAAAAAAAAGTACCTGTTATATAAAAAAAGTTCGACAAGGGAGTTCATCCAACCTATCTCTCCGATTTTGACAAAACTTGGATACGTGATGGAGAAAAAATCTTCAATTTATCACCTCGGATATTTAAGGAGTCAAAATAGGGTTTACAATTCGGCCCTTTCCATTTGCAGCATTGTTTGGCATTTCATCCAAACCATATTCACATGTGGTAACGATAAAATGGAATGAGAGCTTTTTATTTGTAACTTTTGGTACTTATTTGCGTTTTGTTTCTGTGATATTTCATCCAAATTTAAATAAGCATATGTGGAACATTGATAGAGATTTTTGAGGGCTTTCGCTGGTACTTTTGCACTAATAGATATATGTTCTATTTTGGATTTTGATGAATTTTTTTTTTTTTTTTTGAACAATTTGACAATCCTGTACTAAAACATGGGCGCTATGTATATTGAACTTTATCTTTTAATGAATTTATTATTATTACGCAGTTTTTATTTCGAAATTTGTAAGTTTTTGACATGCTCCGAACAAAATATTCTGACAAAATGGGTGATTTTCTTCCCTCTATTAAAATTTTTTTTTACTCCATTATTAGGAGGCCTAAAAAAGCCAGGTTGTTTTCACATTTATTTTCTCTATCACATATCTCAATTTTCTACAAATTGAAGATTTAAGCTTAAAAACCTTCCTTGTGAACGGTTTTTATAGAAAAAAAGTTTAGATTTGGGAGAATTGGTAATAAAAAATAGTCTCTGGGAAAAAATTATTGTTTTATGTAAAAGAATTCCCTTGGAATGGCGAAGACGTCCCGCAAAATGTAAGGAGTTTTCTATAGAAAATTTGCTTAAAAATCTAAAAGTTTTTTTATAGGAAATTTACCCCTGAATAAAGAGAAAAAATTTCCTAAAAAAAAAAAAAATTGTCAACACAAAAAAAAAATCTCCTAAATTCTTTCAAGGTCACACTCAATTAATTTTATGATTGATTCAATTAAAAAATTATCAATATTTAAACTTTCATACGTAAAGGTCAACATCATATTTTAAATGAATAAATACCAAATTTAATTCAGTATGAACTTGTCATTTTTTATTACAGTAATTAAAGAGATATTTATTTTTGGTGTATTGATGCAAGAGATAAGAGAGTCTTTAGAAAACATTACTTTGTCTAATTCAAAACTATGTTATAATTCAGATAGTGTTAGTTATATTCAAAAATAAGTGGTTACAAATTATTTATGAATTTAAAAAAAAAAAAAAAAACTCACCATATAAGAAGTTAGTCCAACGATCTATCCACACTCTAATACCCCATTATTTATACCACACACACTCTCCATATTACCAATTTAAAGCCACCATTTTACTGCAAATCCATTATTTTATAATTTCTCTTTTTTTTTTCAATTATCATTCAAAAAATGTAATACCTTTACTACAAACATTTTATAATTTACTAAAACTAACCCATATATTAAAATAATTTTTTTTAATTGAACAGATCTTAAATTAGGGGAACGCTTTTTCATTAAAAATTACTCTATAAATAAGCAGATATTTTATTCATTTGATTTCAACAATCAAACACGATCAACAACCACATACAATAATGGGTAAAAAAAAAATAAAGCAACAACATTTTAAAATTTTGAAGAAAAAATAGTAAAATCCGGATTTTTAAAGGATTATTATAAATGTCATATATGTCATAAGTTATGATTATTATGCACAAATTAGAAGGCCTAAAGTCAACATTTATAGTTTTTCATCAAATTTGAAATTTTCAAGCACTTTTTGTGCTGCCAAACAGGTAACTGGAGACACTTGATTAAAATGTCTGGCCTTTAAATGTTGGTGGCGCCCAACTTTAGGTAGATTTGTATGTTACTTTAATCATAAAATACAACCCTGTTTTGAGCATAGAATGCAAAGAAAACAAAATCAAATGTTTGGTTTTTTTTTTAAATCTGACAAAAAAAAAATAATAAATTTTAATTTTGCGCCCAACCTAGTAGACCCCTTTGATAAAATCAAAAGTTGCCTTCAACGTGTGGCCAAAAAATTGATCATAATTTATGACATAACAAATGTCCATTTTAGGATGTCGCCGTGGGGGCTTTACAATTTTAAAAAAATTATTCCTGGCGCCCCATGCCCGGCCGCATTTTTTTTTTTTTTTACAAATTTAAAATTTTGATAGAATTTATCGCGATTTATGACATACATGACGTTACGAAAGTTTTACTATGTATTAAAAACGCGTCAAAAATTCGCAATTAGAATTTTTTTCTTAACACACAAAAAATTCAAAAACATTAAAGGAACAAACGTGGGAAAACGTTAATCCCTTATTTTTTTAAAACGATCTGTTCAATATTTAACCTCAAAAAGTTATATATGGGTAGTAGTAGCAAATTGTTAGCTCATGTAGAGGTGGTAGTAGTAGCAGAAGCGGTAATTAAAGCCATGTTTTCGTAGCAAGATGGGTGTGTTAAAAACCAGTTATTTACACCTGTTTTTAGTTAAGATCCTCTTAGTTATCAATAAACCATTTGTTGGAGAAGAAGAAGTGGTTGAAGTAGACTAGGACGACGAAGCGCTAGTAGTTGGCTAAGTAGCAGAAGCTCCCGTTGTCTTTGTCGTCGTTGTAGTAACTCGTTTAACCCTGCATACAGACAATTAAGCGAAAGAGAGAGAATTTGACATTTGAAAATTAATATTTTTTTTCCTTTTTTTATTTTTATTTTTTTTTTTTTTTGTTTTAAGTATTTTTTTGGTTACTTTTATTTCTGTGATAGTTTTTCTTGTTCTTAAAAAAAAATGTTTGTTGGGTTGGGTCTTGCAAAAAAAAAAAATTTTTTTTTGAAGGTTTTTGAATTTTTTGAATATTGTATCGATTTAAATTTTACGAATTTATGGTATTAATTTATTACAAAACCGTTTTCATTGGAGGTGCAAATATAACGTTTTTTTTTAGTGGTTGTTCTTATTTTTTGTATTTTTCCAATAAAAAAAATATATTAAATATATAAAAAAAATCTTAATAGAGAATTAGTTGCATATATTGTTGTTGTAGTTGTTGATGTGGTTGTTGTAGTTGTTGGATTTTATTTATATATATTTTTTCTTTTTTAATTTTTATATTTAATATATAAAATATTATATATATATATTTTTCATCTCATATAGTATATAATTTAACTAAATTGTATAAAATAGTAGTAGTAGTAGTTGTTGTTGTTGTTGTAATTGTTGTTTTACGCTATTTTGGCAGTAGAGTATTAGTAGTAAAAAATAGTAATAGTATTTTTCATAATAGTTATCTTAATCTCGTTGTAGTCTTAATTGTTAGTATTAGTTCATTTTGTTGTAGCTGTTGTAAAGTTGCATTTTTTTGTTGTTGCATATTATGGTGTTGGTTGTTTTTATGGATTAATTTAGTTTAACAGCTAGTGGATTTCATTGTAATTTGTTATTGTTGTAGTTATTAATCTGGTAGTTTTTAATTTTTAGCGATTTAGTTGTTTTTAAATATTCAGGTGTTTTATTTATTTTTTTTTTTTGTTAATGTTGTTTTTGTAGCTGTTGTTTTTGTTACTTAATTGTTTGAAGTATTGTGAGATTTATTTTTTTTAATCATGATGATAATGATGCTGGATTTTTGATTTTATAGTAAGTTTTTTTTGTTGTGATGGAGAGTGGTTGGTTGTGGTAATAAAGTGTTGTATATTAAAAAGATCATGTTAGAAGACATCGTTCTTTTTTATGGTAATGTTTATATAGATATAAAATGTTTAAAAAACTACAGTTAAAAATTTTAATATTTACATAAATTTATACTCATGCTAAATTTGGCACCCAACTTAAAGGGCCTACAATATAAATTTAATTGAAAATATATACATAGGCAAAAATAAATAATTAGTGGCTGAAGTAAATAAGAGACCCCCAAAATATTTAAGGTTCTTCAATATCTTACATATGCAAGATTTACTTGGTGCCCTACAAAAAAGTATACGATCGCAGATAATTTCTCTGTACAGAAGTCATTATGTTCTGATACTTTTCTATAGAAAAGAAGCACATTAAAATCTAATGTTGTTTAAGACAAATTTAAGAATTTTTTGTACAAAAAATTTGTATAATGTAAGAATTTATTTACAGGAAAAATGTCCTAAACCTTAAAGACTATTCTAGCACCCCATAAAAAAAAAACAGAAAAAAAATAAATAAAATAAAAAGAAAAAAAATAAAGAGAAAAAAATTAAAAAAAATATAAAATAAATTAAAAAGAAAAAATAAAAAAAAAATATAAAATAAATTAAAAAGAAAAAATAAAAAAAAAATATAAAATAAATTAAATAGAAAAAAAACTAAAATAAAAAGTAAAGTAAAGTAAAAGCAAAAAATAAAATAAATAAAAATATAGAAGAAAATAAAATAAAAAAAAAAATAAAAGCAATGAATAAATACAAAGCAAAGAAAAAATAAAAAAACAAAGCAAAGAAAAAACAAAAAACAAAAAACAACCCAAAGAAAAAAACAAAACCAAGAACAAAAATAAAAAAAAATATAAAAAAATAAAACAAAAAGAAAAAATAAAACAAAAAGAAAAAATAAAACAAAAACTCAAAAAGAAGAAAAAATCAAAAAGAACAAAAAATCAAAAATAAAAAATCATAAAAAAAAAGAAATCAAAAATAAAAAAAAATAAAAAAGAAAAAAAAATAAAAAATAAAAAATCAAAAAGAAAAAATCAAAAAGAAAAAATCAAAAAGAAAAACTCAAAAGGAAAAAAATCAAAAAGAAGAAAAAATCAAAAAGAAGAAAAAATCAAAAAGAAGAAAAAAATATCAAAAAGAAGAAAAAAATCAAAAAGAAAACCAAAGAAAAATTTAAATAAAATTAAAAAAAAAATAAAAACAAGTAAAAAAGGACTAAATTTGGCTGTGCCGAATCTTTGAATACCCTCCACCATAGGGGCTGAAGATGATATACGTATATACTAAATTTTGCTTGGACTGTAATATGAATATGTTTTGTCAGTTTATGTAACGAACTTTTGTTATTTCGTTTTAGCAATGTTATTTACAGAGGTCTGCTCTGTTAGCGACTTTAACATTGTTGATTTTTACGTTAACTTAGTTATCAGAGTAACACACATATAGCTCTAAGAATGTTATTATTCTCATAGTATGTATGTAACACAATAAATGTAATCGAACAATAAGAAGACTTGATAACATTTTTACTTACTTAACAGAAAATAAAAATAGATACAGAAAAATTGTACAAATTTGTATAGAAAATTTAGAGGTACCTTCACATTTTCACTCATAACTTTTGAACCGCTATACCGATTTGGCTCATTTTAAATACCAAACTGCTCGGGAGGATGTTCAATAATCTAGGTACAAACAGGCACCCCGCTTGCGTCGTGATCGCCATTTCAACAGACAGACAGACGGACAGACAGACGGACATCGCTAAATCGACTTAAAATTGCATAAGGATCACAAATATATATACTTTATGGGGTCTTAAACCTATATTTCGACATGTTACAAACGGAATGACAAACTGATAGGGTATATATCATATATGGAGGAGGGTATTAAAAAGAATACCGGAAAAAGAATGAAGGACAAATAAAAACGAGTAAAGTAAAAATAAAGAAAGAATAAAAGAAAAGCAAAACAAAAAGGAAAACAAAAATTAAAAAAAGGAGGAAAAGGAGGAAAAAGAAAAAAATGGAAAATAAAACAGAAAGAGAAAGAGAAAAGAAAAATAAAAAAGAAAGATAAAGAGAAAAGGAAAAGGAAAAAAGTAAAAAGAAAAAAATGTAAAATTTAAAATCGAAAAAATGGAATTAATTTTTTTCTGTCTACGCAAGAATAATCTGACTTTTAGCACTTTTTCAGGTGCTGAAGTATTTGAACAACAGAAAGTTTCTTGAATTCCAAACAGATCTTTCTATAGAATAATGCCCAACCAACTATGAGGTAACCCTGATGAATAATAGCTTTCGCTATTGAGTAATTTTCCCACTTTCTTATTAGACATTTAGATTTTCTGATTGCGACACTTTTAGATTTTGGAAAAAGCAACCATAATCTATGGGGTTTTCTTACACCACAAATTTATCACAATTTTTGTATCTTGAAAAAAAAAACAAACATTTGTTATTTTTACTAATCTGATTGAATATCTTGTGGTTTTCTATCTAATACATCCATTTACAATTTTATTTATTTTTTTTTTCTAATTTAGTTTTATATCCCTTTCAATAATCCTTTTTGTGGTCCCCTTGTGGTTTATTGTTGAAATGAAAATAATTGTTAACATAAGTAATGTAATGTTGTTTGTTTTGTTTATTTTTTTTACAATTTTAAACAATAAAATTCCAAAAACAAAGTTTGCTTCAAAACCAACTTTTAGATACGATAAACCGAACCGATTGGTCATAAGTTGATCACATTTACATATGTGATAGTTTAAGATAAGCATAAAGAGCAAACAATTTTTCCTTTGCCCATCTCAAGTTTTAATAAATTGTCAGTTATGAGGTGTCAATTTATGATTATCGTTTTACAAATGACAATTAGATTTACCAAAACACATATAAAATAGAAGATATGTTAGGAAATACATACTCCCAATTCTCTAAATATCTACAAAATTCTATAGAAATAAAAAGGATAAACATTTTTTGGGGTAATATTTGTTAAATTTTGTAAAACTGAGCTTAAGCAATATTTACTAAGTAAATAAATTTTGCTAAAGAAGAAAGAAACCATTGGAAAAATAATATAGGTGGTAATTATTAAAAATAGTCTTGGTGGTTAGCCAATGAGTTCCACGTTGGGCGCCAAAATATTTAATAAAATACGAATGAGATTTGTGGTAGCCTCCAAGTTTAACCATAAGTTTGGTTTAGTATTAGATGGGCCCTACGGTGGGCGCCAATTTGTTATTATATCTATATTTGTTGGTCCTTCGAATCGAGTATTTCAGTAAATGCTCTCGTAGAAGGAGATGGGAAATTGCAAGCTTCTCAACTTTTCCAAACTTTAAATCGCTTTGTTATAAAAATGATAAGAATTGAAATTGCTTTCTTTGCGTTTGGTCCTTCGAACCCACATGATTATTTTTATCAAGATCCACTTATTTTCCTACAGTCCTTTTTTTTATAGTTGTAATAACTGTAAAAGTAATAGGGAAAAAGGAAATAACGTTTACACCCACATGCATTACAAAGCCATACATACACACAAATAAATGTATATGTGTAGACATTTCAATACACACCCACATACATACCCACACTATAAAAATGTTTATAAATTATTCATGTTTATATAAATTTTTTAAAGCAACTGCATAAAAATATTCTACATAAACATTTAAAGAAAATGCGTATAAGTATTATTGTAGGTTCTTATTGATGTTTGCTTGTATGTGTGTGTGGCTATGTTTGTATTTGTGTGTAAATATATCTTCAGTGTGGATAAGCATGTATGTATATTTTATTTTGCTAACAATCATTGATACTTTCAAACATTTTAATACATTTCAGAAATACCAACATTATTTTTGTTAAGAGATTTCATTGGTTTTTTTTTTTTTTTCTTTTTTTTTTTTTTTGTAAAGAAAAATCTTTTGAATATGTTTTGTGTTATGGATGTATTTCATGATTACATTGGGGTTATTCAGTTAGGTACTTATAAATCCTAATGATTATGTTTTATTAAGATTGGTTCTATTGTTTTGACTATTTATTTTATTTTTTTTTTTTTGGGCAAAAGAAAAAAATTGTTGTTCTATATTGTGTTTTGTACTGTAAGTTTTTAAGTGCTTTTGTTGTATTCATATGAAATAATGATATTGTCCTTTTTATTCAATTTATATCCTGGGATTACAAAACTTATAAAAAGATAGGAATTAATTTAAATAACACTAGCAATTTTATGTTTGTATGTTTGTTTTCTCTTCTATAAATATGTATGGATGGATTGTACACATACATGGGTGTTATTTAAGATTGCAGAAAAATAAATGAAACAAAAAAAATTGAGTATGTAACTGGGAATTAATAAAGAGAAGGATTATGTATACAATAAAATCCCAACCAGCAATGTGATGGAATAATTCTTAAAGCTGTACACAATGATATTAAGAACTATTGGCAATGCAGAATGTTATATTACCCACGAGAATCTTAATCACAATCAAGGCGTTAAAACTGTAAAGGATTTCGAAAATAAGACTGTGGTGCTCAAAAGACTAAATCGTTTTACTTCTAACGGTACTACCAGGATTTAAAAAATAAAAATTATTTGGAAAAATAAAAATGATTTGGAAAAATAAAAATGATTTTAAAAAATAAAAATATTAAAAAAAAAAATAAAATGATTTAAAAGAATAAAATTGATTAAAAAAAATAAAAATGATTTAAAAAAAAGATTTAAAACAATAGAAATAATTTAAAAAAATAAATATGATTTTAAAAATAAAATAAATTAAAAAGTTAAAATAATTAAAAATTATTGAAAATATATAAAAATAATAAAAATGATTTAAAAAATAAAAATGGTTTAAAAAAATAAAAAAATATTTTAAAATAAAAAAATATTTTAAAATAAAAAAATATTTTAAAATAAAAAAATATTTTAAAATAAAAAAATATTTTAAAATAAAAAAATATTTTAAAATAAAAAAATATTATAATAAAACCATAATTTAAAAAAAAATTATTTTAAAACAAAAATAATTTAAAAAATATAAATGATTTAAAAAATAAAAGAATTTAAAAAATAAAAGAATTTAAAAAATAATTTTAAAATAAAAAAAAATAATTTTAAAATAAAAAAAAAATAAATAATTTTAAAATAAAAAAAATAATAAAATATAAAATAATAATTTAAAAATAAAAAAAATAATAAAATATAAAATAATAATTTAAAAATAAAAAAATATGTGATAAAATATAAATAATTTAAAAAAATATAAATAATTAAAAAAATATATAAAATTATTTAAAAAAATGGTTTAAAAAAATAAAAATTATTTTAAAAAAATAAAAATGATTCAAAAAAATAAAAATGATTTAAAACTACCAAAAAATTATTTTAAAATAAAAAAATAAAAATTTTAAATAAAAAAAAATAAAAACATAATTTTAAAATAAAAAAAAAAATATTTAACAAGTAAAAAAGGCTTAAATTCGTCTGTGCGAATCTTTGAATACCCTCCACCAATGTTCTCTATTGGTTTTGATACAATGTAAAAAACTTTTGAAGTAAACGAATGGAGGTGAAAAAAATTTTTTGAGGTGAAAAACTTTTTTGGATGCGGAAACGAATTTTTTATGTGAAAAAAATTTTGAGGTGAAAAAATTTTTTAGGTGAAAAATAATTTTTGTGGTGAAAAAAATTTTAGTGGTGAAAAAAATTTTTTGAGGTGAAAAATATTTGAGGTATACAAAATATTATTAATTTCTAAGCGATTGGTGATAAAATATGAGAAAATATATTATATACCAGTCGCTACTATGAAATTGTACTAAAATACACCAATTTATATAGAAAATTTAAAGGTATCTTCACATTTCACCCATAACTTTTTAACCGCTGGACCGATTTTGCTCATTTTCAATACCAAACTGCTCGGGAGGATGTACAATAATCTGGGTAAAAATAGGCACCCCCACTTGCGTCTTCGCGTCGTAGTCGCCATTTCAACAGACAGACGGACATCGCTAAATCGACTTAAAATTGCTAGAACCCTGAAATGTAAAAACTGTGTTCGCTTGATAATGTTCTTATTCACTTATAAAATACTTTTTGGAATTTTTGTCAGGAAGGAGGAAAACTGGGGGTTCAAAAGGCGAAAGTGTCCCCCCCTTAAGTAAGAAACATGAATTTTAAAACATCAAAATTAATCAAGAGCGACGAGGCGCATTTTTATCTTAGCGGTCTCGTCAATAAGCACAATTCTCAGTTCTAAGTGACAGCATCAATACACCTTCCCAAAGTCACCGCGTGGTGTCCAGTTACGTATTACCACGAATGCAGCGCACAGTTATATAAAATGTTATCAAAATATCCCAAATTTGCATCAACCCCACGGCGGCCATTTATCGGGCATAATTATCCTCAATTTGTTGAAAAAAAAACCAAAAGTGCGAATAAACATAATCGTTTAACAACCGCATGAGTTTTCACTTTAAATAAAAGTTATAGCGAACGAAAATCAGATGATGGTTTTTTTTCCTCCCTGTATAAGAAAAAGGTCTCGAATAAGATTCTGATTATATTTTTCTGCCTCCATGATTTTTCTATAGGAAAGCAAATATCCCTTTTATCCTGAAAAAAATATTATCAGAATGTCACAATTTTTCAATAAGAAAAGCTACACAGAATCTAAAATTTTACTCAAAGAAAAAGTCCTTAAGATCAAGTGGTGTTTTAAAGAAAGTCCTTAGAATAATTTTTTTTTCTAAATGAAAAAGTCAACCAAAAAAATATTTTCAAGAATTATGTAAAGTTTTGATACAAAGCAGTCAATATCTAAATTTTTACGTTACAAAACAAATTGTTTGCTGTGTTATATGTGTATGTTTTCTGCATTTCTTTGGCTTTTAAGGATAATTATAAATAAAAATACGATTTAATTACAGCACACAAAAACTAAATCTCTGCAATAAATAAAATAAAACACATAATCAAGATAAATGCAATTAAAAATTTCAAATCATTTATATAATTTTGTTTCGATAAAAAGAGAAATATAAAAAAAAATTAAATGAAAGAAACTTTATAAATAGAAATTATTTAGTTCAAATTTCATATCCTTGGAAATAAACATGAAACAAAATTAAATTGCGTGACAAAATTTGGTAAAAAAAAAAGTAAAAAGAAAAAAAATAGAAGTAAATAGTCACCACAGACAGTGAATATAGATTTATTAAATAGAATAACTAACAATGATTTTGGTTGTCATGTGGGTGTTTTTTATTTTTTAAGAAATCTGGATATTTTCCCAGAGAAGCACTACGCTGTAACTAAACTCAAACAAAATTTTCGAAAAAAAATCTATTGAAATTACAGTTAAAACAAAGATTGAAAAGGAGACGAGGGTATTTACCTTAAAAATAATAAAAAAATGCAGTTATTTGTTTACTGCTAAAGAACAATTAGCAAATGCAGTAAGAATGTCGAAAATAACTGGCAAAATTAACAAAATAAAAAAAATTTTGTTAAAACTACTGTTTTTACAGTTATAATTTTTGTTGTTTTAATTAAAAAAAAAACAGTTTTTAATCAAAAACATTAAACAAAACTTCAATTAATATGAGTTTTATTTTGGAAAAATGATTTGGTTCCTAAAATTTTTTTATTAGAGAAAAGTGTTCTGTATCACAGTTTTTTTCTACAAAAAAAAAGAATTTCTTAATCTTATATTTTTTGATAGAAAAAAGTTGTTGCATTCGAAAATTTTTCTTCTAGTAAAAAAGAAATTCGAAGCAGAGGAAAAATTTCCGAGTTCGAAAGTTTTTCTACAGAAAAGAACTCTCCTCAGAGAAAAAAAAGTTCACCTAGCTGGAGAATTTACCTTTAGAAAAAACTTCATCAAGTCGTTTAGTTTCTATAGGAAAAAGTTTACCGAATCAGAATTTTTCTGCCGGAAAAAGTACACCGAGTGTGAGAATTTTTCAATAAGCAAATGTTCATCGAGTAGAAGAGTTTTCTACAGCGAAAGATTTACCGAGTCGGATAGGAAAAAGGTATCAGAGTCATAAAAGTGTTCTATGGAAACAATTTCACCGAGACGGAGAGTTCTTTTATACGAAAAAGTTTGCCAGGTCGGAGTTTTACTATAACAAAAAGTTCTCCAGGCCGTCGAATTTTTCTATATGAAAAATTTCTCCGAGGCGGAAAGTCTTTCCATACGAAAAAGTTCACCGAGTCGAAGAGACTTTCAATAAGAAAAAGTACATCGAGAAAGAGTTTTTCTATGGGAGAAAGTTCACCGATTGGAAGAGTTTTTCTATAGGCAAAAATTTACAAACTTCAAGACTTTTTTTACAAAAAGTTCCACATAAATGGAGAGTTTTTTTTATATAAAATAGTTCACAGATGCGGAAATTTTTTCTATAACGGAAAATTCATTCAAGTCGGCTAATTTACTTCTGGAAAAAAGCTCTTCTATTCGAAGAGTTTCTATATATCGTATAAACTATAGGAAATCTCACTCTCAATCAAATGATTATCTTTTTACATAATCCTAAACCTACAAGATTTTAATTTTTAATACTTTTTTCGAATGTTTAACATTAAAAGAAAAAAATTCTTAAGAAAAAATCTTTTCTTTTCTGTTTTAAGCAGCTTAAAGACTGGCATTTAATTAGAATTTTATGTCAAACAGACTTTCGACATACCAAACAACTAAAGCTAAAAGAAATTCAATTAAAAAAATATATTCCCATATTTAAAAAAAAAAAAAAACGAAACGAAACCTATTTCTTTTGAGCTCAAATATAAAAAAAACGAAATAGGAAAAAAAAATTAAATGCAAATTCTCTATGACACTATTGTCAAGAGGGATAAATTTATCCGAAAGAATTTTCATACAACACAAAACTACACCATAGTTTTTTTTTTTATATAAAACATGATGGTGGGAACACCTTAAAACTATTGAACAACAATTTTCCTCCCGTATACAATACGAATTTTCAAATACAAATAACAAACTACAAAAACGAAACAAAAAAAAGAAGAAAGCAACTTCAACAGACATAAACTGAAAACTCCATGATGTATATAAAAGGCGTTATTTTGGATGGTTCATAACATCAGCCAAACAACCAACTATTTACTACAACAAACAAAAAATGTCTCCTATTAAAAAGAAGGAAGAAAAAAAAACCCAAAACCTATTACGTCCATTTAAATGGCCTAGAGGTGCCTACAGACATACAAAAACACAATAAACTCTCAACATAACAGAATGAAACGAAACAAACCAAGACAAATTTGCACAACAAAAGGATAAAATAAGAATAATAAAAGAAAAATTCTGATAAGGTTAAAGTTTGAAGAGGATAAAAGTTCATTATTATTTTGGTTCTAGTAATAGGAAAGGCTGGATAAATAGATGACTGAATGAGACTTGTAATGCCAATAAAAATACTCATAATACAAATTACGAATTGAAAAATATATTTTCTCCATTTCTTTTAATATTTTTTTTCTTTTGACGCCCAATAGTGATACTTCTAACGGAAGTAGGACTTTAAACAAATTTAAAAATAAAAGAAGCAAACAATTTCATTAAAGCTGATAAATGGAAAAAGTAGCCCAATTCAGTGAATCCGTGAATTTTCTATAGAACAAATTTTTCCTGGTCGATGAGTTTTTCTAAAGGAAAAACTTCACCACCCAGTCGTAGAAATTTTGTATAGAAAAAGTTCAACAAATCGTCGATTTTTTTATGGGAAAAATTTTACCAAGACGGCGAGTTTTTCTATGGAAAAAAACTTTACCAAGTCGATAAATTTTTCTATAGAAAAAATTTCAAGGCGGTAAGTTTTCTATTAGTAAAAGTCCGCCAAGTCGGCAATTTTTGTTTAAAAAAAGTTCGCCAAGTGGGAGAGTTTCTCTAGAGCAAAAAGTTCACTGTCTGAAAGTTTTTCTATGGAAAAAATTTACAGAGTCAAAGAGTATTTCTCTGGGAAAAAGTTTACAGAGTCGGTAAGTTTTTCTCTAGGAAAATGTTCGGTGAGATTTCTCTGGAAAAAATTACCCCGAGTCTGAGAATTTTCCTAAGGGAAAAGTTCACCGAGTGTGAGAGTTCATCTACAGTAAAAATTTAAATTTAAACGAGGAAAAAGTTCGCCAACTCAGAGAGTTACTCTAAAAAAAAGTCCATCCATTTAAATTTTTTTTCTAAGAAAAATTCACTGATTTAATGAGTTTTTCTATTGAAAAAAGTTCACCGTGTCGGTGAGTTCTTCTGTAAAAAAAAAGTTCCCTAGTCGAAGAGATTTTTTATAGGAAAACTTCTCGAGTCGGAGCTTTATTTATCGGAAAACATTTTAACCTTTTTTTTCTATAGGAAATTGAAAATTTTTCCTTTTTTCTTTTAAAAAAATTTTTTCCGACTCTGTGAACTTAGTCTCATCGAAAACTTTCCGGCTCGGTTTTCTTTATCTACTTTTTTTGAGTATTTTTTCTACTTCTTTTCTTTATACAATTTATTTGAACCCGATGGATAAATTTTGCAACCTAAAAAAAAATATAAAAAATTTTCTGAAACGGTTATTTTTTAATTTAAAAAAAAAACTGACAATTTTTTATAGTTAAAACTTCTGAAACCCCCTATTCATTCTGGTAATTTTTCCTTACTATGCAGTATGTGGCATTGTATTTTTCTTGAGACATTTAGTCTACTTGAGAAATCCTAATCTATGCCATATTTTAAATATGATGATATTTAATTTAATTCTTTTCATTCATAAAATTCTAAAGATATAAATTTAATTCCAGTCATAATTTTAACATTTTAATTCAATTGTTCATTTATTCTTTTTTTATTCTGCTTTCATCATTGCGATGAATTACAACATTTGTTATGTGTATTTGTTTTAATCCATCTTTAGATACCCTACACATGACATTTTTTTATGTATGTGGTAAAAAGAAAAAACATAAATTCAAAGAAGTGTTTCACTCGAGTAGAGTTTGGAGTCACGGATCTTGGGTGATTTCATAGAAAGTAGTGGTAAAAAAATCTGATTTTAAAAAGTAACCAGAACCTCATAGAATCTCGCAATTTTTCAAAGAAAAAAGGTTTCTGAATTCGCTTTACAAAGAGTATTTTCCAATATGAAAAAGTTTTCAAAATATTGCAGATTTTCATAGAACAAAAATCAAAAGAAAACTCATGCATCATCGTGTTTTTTTTAGAAAGAATCTGTAGAATCCTTCTTAAGTTTCTCATATAGCTCATTTCTTAAATCGCTGCAACTGCATTTGTAATTTTCTAATGTTTTTCCTTTTTCTTTTCTTTATAAATATTAATGTTCTTACTTAAAAAAAAAAAAAATCAGCTAATTTGTCGCGTGTCACTTAAGTTGTTGTTCATTCTTAAGTTTGTTGGCATTTTTGTTATTTTCATCTTCTTTTAAGAAAAATAAGCAACATAGAAAATTTTTCATTCAGTTTTTTATTGCCATTTTATGCGATTTTTTTTTTCTTGTCATCTTTAGTTTTACATTATCTAAAGATTTATTTATTTAGCTGTGTGGGTGTTTGGAAGACGTAGTCGCAGCAGTTGGGTAAAGTGGTTAGTTTAAACAAAATACAACAGTGACGACTACGTAGATGTCGACGACTAGGTAGAACATACGAAAAACAAAAAAAACATAACACCTTCTTATTTCAAATAACAAAATTTAATTTAAACAAACATTTAAATATTTGGTATTTTTTTATAAAAGAAACCAAGTAGAAAATATTGAAAGTATTATAACTTTCAAAAAAAAACATGAAAACGTCTTAAAAATAACCGTTGTAAAAGTCGCTGTGAAAGTGGTGGAAAAAGTTCTCAAAGTCTGAGGGTTTTTCTATAGAAAGTTCTGAAAATCTGAGGATTTTTCTATAGAAAGTTTTCATAATCTGGAGATTTTAAATTAAGATGATTTTTTTTATAGGAAAAAGTCCTCCGAAACTAAAGATTTTTCTATAAGAAAAATTTTTCGGAATCTGAGAATAATTCTAGAAGAAAAAGTTCTTAAAACCCAGGGAATATTCTATAAGAAGTTTTCAGAATCTGAGGATTTTTTTATAAGAAAAATTTTTTGGAATCTGGCAATAATTTTATAGGAAAAAGTTCTGAGAATCAAGTTTTATTCTATAGGAAAAACTCAGAATCTAAAGGAGTTTAATATAAGAAGTTTTTATAATCTGAGGATTTTTTATATAAGAAAAATTCCTCGGAATCTGAGAATAATTCTATAGCAAATAGTTTTCAGAATCTAAGGATTATTCTATAGGAAAAGTCCTCAGAATCTCAGAATTTTTCTATAAGTTTTTAGAATCTGGGGATTTTTACTACAGAAAGAAGTTTTTACAATATGAACATTTTTCTATAGGAAAAAGTGGTCAGAATACCAGAATTTTTCTAAAGGAAAAAGTCGTCAAATGCCTTCACAATCTGAGAATACTTCGTTATTAAAAAGCTTTCAGAATGTGAGAATTTTTTCTATAAGAAAAAGTTCTTATAATGCAAGGGTTTTCTAATGGAAAAAGTTCTCAAAATCTGAGATTTTGTATTGAAAATCTGAGGATTTTCTTTAGAAAAGCAGCCTTAGAATCTAAAGATATATTTTATATCAAAAAGTGCTCAGAATATGAGAATTTTTCTAAAAGAAAAAGTCGTCAGAATTTCTAAAGGGGAATATCCTCAAATCCAAGGGTTTTTCTGTAAGAAGATCTGATTATTTTTCTATAGAAAAAGTTTTCAGAATATGAGGATTTTCTTACATTAAAAAAAAAGTCATCTGAATATGAGGATTTTTCTATCAGAAACAATCTTAAGAATCGAACGATTTTTCTATTGGGAAAATTCATCAGGGATTTTTCTACACGAAAACTTATGATGATTATTCTATATGAAGAAGTCTTCAGAAGCGGATGATTTTTCTGAGGACTTCAGAATATGAGGACGATTTTTCTTTAGCAAAAATTTTTTAGAATCTGGGAATAATTCTGTGAGAAAGTCATCCGAATATAAGAATTTTTCAATCTGAAAAAGAACGCAGAATGTGAGAATTTTTCTATGTGAAAAAGTACGCAGAATGTGAAAAGTCCTTAGAATCTGATGTTTATTTTTTAAAAAAAAAAAAGTTTTTAGAATCTAACGATTTTTCTACAGTGAAAAAAAGTCTTAAAAATCCGACAATTTTTGTAAAAGAAAAAATCCTTAAAATCGATTTATATATTAAAAATTTCTTTAACCCTACGGTCAATAACCAAAAAAATATACGTTAGTCAATGACCGGGTACCCCGGTACCCCTATATACTTTTTTGAGCTTTTATATTAAAAATTATATTTTTGCTTTAAATATTTGTTAATATATATAAAAAAACAAATTTGTTTTATAAATTCGCCATAGCTTTTGTGTCTAATGCCGCTGCTTCGTCTGTCACTAAGTCATTTGTAGCTACCAAGACATGTCGGTATGGCATATGGTTATTTTTTGCTATACTTTGTTCATTCTTATAACGGTACATTTTTTAATTGTTGTTGCATTTTTTATACCAAGGCAAATTACATGTAGAAGAAAACTATAAGTCTTTGCCTGTTGTTTTTGTACAGCTCTTTCTATAGAAGTAGCGGTACTGCCTTTGTAGGAATTGTTAGAACGAAATACTTGAAAGAGTTTAGACACAACATTTTTCAGCAACTGTATCATTTGAATTTGAAAATCAAGTAAGAATGTCGCGAAAAGTGGAATTGATATCACAAAGACAATACCAACACTTATCAGATGAAGAAAAATCAAATTATATCGAATCTATTTTCGACGATATTTTGGACGAGGAACAATTGTCTAAAGGAGAAGATGAAGAAACCTCATATGCTGGAGATGTGGAAATGTCAGACATAGAAGATTTCCCAGTTGGTGATGCGAATATTGATGAGCCTAATGATGAGGTAGATGACGAGTCTACAGATGAAAGTGATGACGAAGTGGCAGCAGTAATTGTTAGTGACACAAATGAAAGGTATGTTGCTCGTGATGGTTCTGAGTGGCAAAAGCATAATTTGCCGTCCCATCAAACTAGGAGCTTTAATATTCTACGTCAACGTTGTGGGCCAGCACGATCAACAGAAATGCTGTCAAAGGCTCAAACTTTTAAATGCTACTTGAGCGTAGAGATGGTGGACATAATAGTGCGTCACACAAACAAAAAAGCACATGCCACTTATGCAGCATACAACGAAACAAATCCGACAAAACCAGCGCTAAATTGGAAAGATGTAACAGTGAATGAAATGTACGCCTTCATTGGCATATTGATAATGGCTGGTGCAAATCATTCATGTAATGATAATGCAAAAGATTTATGGGCCCTTACATCTTATCCTCTTTACCGGGCAACGATGGGCATTAACAGATTCTGGTCACTGATACGTTTTATACGTTTTGACAACGCAAACACTAGAGGTGAAAGAACACTTACGGATAAAGCAGCCCCAATCCGTGATATATGGACAATGCTCAATGCAAATCTTGCAGCATATTACAAACCAAGTGAGAATTTAACGATCGACGAACAGCTCTTCCCTTATCGTGGCAGAACTAAGTTTACTCAATACATTCCCTCAAAGCCAGCAAAATATGGGATTAAAGTTTGGTGGATTTGTGATGCAAAAAACTCCTATCCTCTCGAAGGACAACTGTATACCGGGAAACTTGCAACAGGTCGTGAGATTCGACAAGGAGAAAGAGTGGTTAAAGATCTAACAGGTCCATTTCATGGTAGTGGACGCAATATCACAATGGATAACTTTTTTACCACACTTGCTTTGGCGGAACATCTCCTTTCCTACAAATTGACAATGGTGGGAACTCTACGCAAAAACAAGACATATATTCCAGATATAATGAAAGATAAAAAACGATCTATTGGGTCATCCATATTTGCCTTTCGGAGAAATGTGACAATGTGTTCATATGCGCAAAGAAAAACAAATTCCGTTATTTTGTTATCCACAATGCACGACAACGACAGTGTTGGTAGTAATGGCAAACCAGACATTGTCACATTTTACAACAAAACAAAAGGGGGCGTAGATGTCATGGATCAAATGCTGGGCCAATATACAACACAACGGCAAACAAAAAGATGGCCGTTGTCACTATTCTATAACATAATAGATATCAGTGCGTTTGCTGCATATCTAATATATTTTCAAAATAACAGCACCATACCATATAAAAATACACAAAGGAAATGCTTTTTGCGGAGGCTCAGCGAGGAGCTTTGTCTTCCTCTTATTGAAGACCGTGCTCTAAATAGCCAAATTACACGCCACTCTTCATCAAGGTCCGCCATTGAATGCTATTTGGGCAAACCGATACCCACAATTGCAACGTGTGAACAACCGTCGACCTCCAGTCAAACTACTGGAAGAAAGCCCATTGTTGGGTCATGTTTCTTGTGCCTAACATTACCAGAAAAGAGAAGAAGAAAAACAAGAAAATCATGCAACGTGTGCAATAAGCCGATATGTGACCAGCATACCAATACCATTTCAAAATGTTTTGAATGTACGTAGGTATTTATATCAAAAAATATCAGAAAAAGTTTATAAAAATATAAAATAAAAATAAAAAGCTTACTTAAAATAAAAAAAATGTCTTTTCAATAATAAATAATGGCAAGCTGTAGAGGAAAACAAATAGATTTTGTAGGGGTACCGGGGTACCCGGTCATTGACTCGCGTAGGTGTCGAATGTTAAACTATTTTAAACATAGATTTAGTTAATAATATTAAATTTTTTTCTTTTATTTATGTTTATAAAGACCTTAAGAGCGACGATCTGAAGTCCCATCGCTATATCTTCATTATTTAAAAATTGCGAGCAATTTTAAGTCGAAAAAGTTACCCGGGTACCCGGTTATTGACCGTAGGGTTAAACAAAAATGGGCCTCAGAACCCTAAAGTGAAGTTTCTGTGACACAGAATTCATTATGTATTTTCTTTATATTTTCCTACTGGGATTTTATTTTATAAATTTACATATTTCGTAGTAGGCGCGTGTGTTTAATATGTTGGTGTTGTCAGTTTAAATAGACCTTATATTCAGTTCTTAAGTAAGTGGTTTAAAAACTATTTAAATAAATACGTGTGTTGCAATGTGTGTATGTGTATGTGTGTGTATATCAGATTGTATGTGAATTTTCCACTAGCGAAAAATCAGTATTGTACAGTATGTAAATAAATAAAAACAAATATATGTATGTATATGTACACATAAAAAAAAATCTGTTTGTATAACCAGGTGTTGTACTTTCAAAAGCGGTTGATTAACAAATAAAATAAGAGGGTAAATATACAAAATATTTTAATTTTATTGAAGTTGATTACAGAAACGTAGCCAATAGAAATATTTAAAGAGGGAATAAATATGTATGTAAAAAATTTTAATTGCTAATATTGAAAACTCCCTCTTTTAAAACTTTATTGGTTACTTTTGTAATTTATTAGAATTTTCTCAAAAATTTCTGCAAAGATTTTTAAATTAATTTTAAATTGTTTGTTTTTTATTTTCAGCTGTGTGCTTTAAAATTTTTAAAGATTTTGTTAAATATTTTCGCTTTAAACTGTAGAGTGTGTGTGGATAAAATCGTTGGACTTGACTTTTAAGTTGTTGTTTGTGTGTAAATTTTTGTTGTATTTTTAGGGTTTTTTTTATATATTTTTAAAAACATTTAATTTTTTATTTGTATATTTTTAAATATAAATTAGTTTAAATATAAGACATGCTAAGCTATTGAATGTATTATAAAAAAAAAGAGATAAGACCATTATAAAAGAAATCGCTCTGTAAAGTTTAAAAAAATGTTGTTACTCAATCCTTATAGTTTTGTAGTTGTAACTTAAGCAACAAGTTATGTAGTTTTTAATTTAAGTTTATAGTGTTAATAGTATTTGTGGTTTTACTAATTGTAGTTCAAAATAAATTGCATTAGTATTTAATATCGTAGTTTAAAAGGAAGCTACAGTCATTTGTAGTTTTGTAGTTATACTAAAACTATACTTGTATTCCTTGTAGTCATATTAAATATAACGATTTTCATTTCTTAAGAGAGTAGACTTTAAAAAAAATTTCGAAGTTCAAGTTGTAAGTTCATTTGTAGTATAACAGAAGCTACAATTGATTCAAACTACTTTGTAGTGCAACTTTTGCAATCTTATAAAAGCAAAAAATATAAGAATTTGTGTAGTTTTAATTAAGCTACAATCGTAAGTGGATTTGTAGTACAGTATAAGATACAATTGTATTAAACTTAACCAATTTCCGTTCAACTGATAGAATAATTTCCAAAAAATGGTAAGGTCAAGAAAAAAAACAAGGTGAAATTTATGACAAATTGATATTTACAAGCAGATAAAGGATAGGACTACACAATTTCTGCAATTTAGTGTTCTGCATTGGAAGGTTTTTGACGCCTTAAAAGGTGGCAAATTTGCCAAGTCAGAAAAATTGAATGAAAATTACTCTGGAAAATTGGGGGGGGGGGGGGGGGGGGGGGAGTAAAAAATCGAAAAACTCGTTTGGCTCCTTATAACCCCAATGAGTCCTCTTACTTGTAAAAATATATTCACGACATTTATGACATGGGTAGGGCAAATATGGGGTAAAGTGGGAAACTTATCGCTCTCAAGAAAGTACCAATAATATTTAGTGTCTTTTAAGAGATTAATTCCCTAAAGTGGTTAGTGATCCAACTTTCTGCGTTAAGAGTTTATTTAAGTACAAGGAGACTTTTGGAAATAGTTCCATTTCCCACATAAGCCCATGTTTCCCTATAATTTTAATAAAAATTTGTCTTCATAAACTCATTTTCAGTACACGTGTTCTATTTTAGTAGTTTTCTAATAAAATTTACTTTTCGTAGGGGATCATGGGGTTAAGTGGGAAATGGGGTAATGTAGAATCCGCAATAGAGAAATTTCATTATTAAAAATTATTTTCTGCCATTTATGAACTGTTTCTAAAACAGATGAGTTTTGTTGAAATAAATTCAAATGGAATTTTTTTTTAAATTATTGAAATTTCATTCTATGTAAGAAAACTTTTTCCATGCTCTTTTATTTTAAAATATCATTTCGCTGTTTAATTTAAGGACTTTTAGGTAAAAATTATTATTTTTAATGTAAAAATTATTTTTTCTAGAAAATATTGAGAAGTAATATATCATTAGTTAACACTAAGTCCCAGGTATGGCAGATCCATATCAAATTAATAAATACTATCTCAAATATTATCTACGCAAAGTTTTGTTTAAATCTCACAAAAATAATTGGATGATCATTGAAAATTTTACAAGTAATAATTTTGTAGTTTGATAAAAGCTATAGTGGTTGGTAGTTTTGTAGTTGAACTTAAATGTATTCAGATTAAATTTATTTTATTTTTTGTGATATTGTATAAAATTACAAC
Organism: Eustalomyia histrio; assembly: GCA_949748255.1. Classification (NCBI taxonomy): domain Eukaryota; kingdom Metazoa; phylum Arthropoda; class Insecta; order Diptera; family Anthomyiidae; genus Eustalomyia; species Eustalomyia histrio. Next base: position 115,560,213 of record OX456527.1, read on the forward strand.
AGTATGAAGTTATATTGTAGCCTAATAAAAGCTACAAAAGTCGCTTAAGAGCTTAGTAGCTCAAAATGTAAACTTCTAAATGTTATTGTAATTGGAAATAATTCTTCAACTATGTTTTATATGAACTGCCATAAAAGCGTCAATTTTAAGTAATTTTGTAGTTTTTTAGTAGTAGAATATAAACTTCAATACTACTTTTTGTGATTTTTAACAAATCTAATTCATTCTAATACCAGGATATGCAAAAAATTAAAATTAAAAAAAAACTGCATTTTTAAGTCTACGTAAAAGGTTCAATCTACAATATTTAGTATTTTTGTAGTTCAGCTTATACCACAATATTAAAGTTTTCTAGTTTAAAATTTAACTTAAATCACACATAAGACAATTAACAATCAATTGTAGCTTTGCTGCTTAGCTAAGAATAAATTTGTAAGTCGTTTTATAGTCCAAAGTTCATTCACAAAATTGTATCGTTCATTAGTAGTTTTGTAGTTGCAACTACGCTACATTCAGAAGTCGCTTGGTAGTCCACAAAAAGCTACAATGCTTTTAAAGTTTGACTTAAACCGTAATATTGAAGAATTTTGTAGTTCTAAATTAGTGACAGTTTTGTAGTTTCAACCAAGCTACATTTGCAGTTCAACAAATATAAAAATCATTTTGTAAACCAAATTTTAAAGTTAATTACACTTAATTTTGTGAACTTTTAGAATTTGCAGTCGTATCTTTTTTTTTGGTAACTTTAAATTAACTATTTTAATTAACTGAGAGCGATCTCTTTTTTTAACTTCTCATCTTCTTTCATAACTTGTAGTTAATAAAGTGTAAACTGTTTATGATTTTTTTTTTTTTGATAATAAAACTAAAAAAAGTTGTACGTATTTTTATGTATGGTATGAATTCTTTTTTAAAAATTGTAGTAAAGTCTGTTTTTAAATGTTTAAAAAGTGCAAAAACTTAAACAAAATAGACATTGAAAAAAAAATACTATATAAAAAACACTTACCTGTAGTTAAGGTATAATCCCAACTGGTTTCTGGTTCATTCTTATAAACATTCAATTTTTCAGGCTACAAAATATGAAAGATAAAAGAAAGAAATAACAAAACAATATAAGAAAAAATCAAATTATCAAAACTCAACTCCAGAAAACGTTACAACGAAAATTAATGAAATGTTTAAACTCACCTTAGCATAATCAATTTTTAATGTACAACAACCCGAATATATGTCAGCACCATTTAAATTTTCTCTAGCTCTAGTAGCTGAATCTAAACTATCAAATTCAACCATTGCTTGGACACCATTCTTTTTGAATATAACAATACGCAATACTTGGCCATGTGTAACACATATTTTGTGTAAAACATCCTGGAAAATAAATAAAATAAAATATTTATATGAAAAATTATGAGGTAAATAATAATTTGATTTAATAAAGTTAATGATGATTGTGCTAATAACTATGAAAAAATTAGAAAAACTTTTCAAATTTACCACAACAATAACCATAAAAACTTTGTTTTATATGACATTTGTATAAACTCTAATGTAGTTCGTAATGACACAAATTAAATTTATTGGTTTTCATATGGTTTTAAAAATATTGACGCAACTCATTTGAATTTTATTAGTGGGGTTTAATTTTCATCTACCAATCGACCAAATGGAAAATTGGTTAAACGATAATAGAAATAAAAAAAAAACATAAAAAACTACAAAACAAAATTGAGCTAGAATTCTATATTATATATGAATTATAAAATTGTATGATTGTAGCTTATAGTGGACTACAAAACGGCCAAGATTTGTAGCTTAAGCTAAACTGGAACGAAACAAGATAAAATACTAAATTTATTCATATTGATATAATTCAGGTTGACAAATCTACTAAAACTCCTAAAACTATAAAAATTTAATTTTTCATATAACTTGGACTACAAAGCGACATATTATGAGTTGGCAAAACGATTCTATTTCCAATATTTAACAAAATTAATTATTGCTTTGTTGGTACTTAAAAAACTAGCAATTAATACAAGTTACAAATTCAAATAAAAAAATTAAAGTTGAACTACAAAACTACAAACAATTTTGCGTTAAATTTTACTAGAAAAACAGTTACGATTATATAAATTAGATTCCCAGGTAAGAAATACATTCAAATATAATTCCTTTAGGTATTAAAAGGAAATAATTTTATTTTAAATCTACAATTGTAGCTTACAATAAACCACAAAACTATAAATTGTTTTTATTTGAGTAACGGAACGAAGAACTATGAGGAACTCACAGTTTCTTTATAAAAATGATTCAGATTATTACTTGAATACACTTTTATAGCTTCTGATTAATTACATACACGAAACTACAGCTGCAATTTTTGCAAAATGAATATCGCTTTCTTTTTTAAAATCAAAATTAAATTAGTCAGAAACAAAAAAAGATTAAAAAAAATTATTAATGTTACAGAACTATGACAATTTTTTCTTAAATATAACTTAAAATAATTGATTATTTTTTCAGTTGGACCACAAAAAGACATTCCATAAAAAATGGATTTAAACATATGTTCATCGCTTGGAGATGCTTTAAAAATAATTATTTTATATTATATGGGATGTAGTTTAAGTTTAACGGCAAAGCTACACAACTTGTTGTTGTTGGTTTAATTTTTCGGGAAAAAAAACACAATTGCAAAAGTTGAAATGTTATGCAGAGAAATATATAAAAATATAATTGATTTTAAGCATTAAAAGAAATTAGTTTGGTTGTGAAATACAGTACCTACAATTGTAGCTTACGTTAAACCACAAAACTACAAATTGTTTTTATATAAGTAATACAATAAAAAAACAACTATGATTGAACTAGCAGTTTGTATACAAAATTCATTAGAACTTTAATATAAATCAAATTGTCTATCTCCAGAGTTATTGCATATATTGGCCTGCAAATAATACAACTACAAATGCTACAAAACAGCTAATGATTATCGTTTTTCCGTTTTTTTTATTCCAACAACAAATTAAAATGGGATTAAAAGTTACAGTTCGATAACTAAATGACTAACAATTGTTATAAAAGTTAAATCAGAAAAACTAGTTGCAATTGTCGCTTAAGCCTATAAGACCGAACTGTTTATTTCAAGCGACGTTATCACGGGTTTTCTATTAAAAAATTTTACTTTTCTTATATATTTTTTTCTTTAACATATTACAAATACAAACCTAATAAGGTTTCCTAAGAAAGGAAATTTCAGGCTTAAAATATGATTAATAGACATACAAATTTATTATTTTATAAGTTGGACTACAAAACCACATTTTATAGAATTTAAAAAATTTATTTAAATATGCATTTCTTAAAGAGTCATCACTAAATTAAATAAATTTTTCAATGTACGGTTTTGTAGCTTAAGTTTACCCACAAAACTACAAACTACAGATTTTTATTATAAATTCAGCCTTAAACTATAACAGCCGTATGCATAAAGATTAAGTTAGTTCTTATAACTGTCTTATAAAAAAAATTGTTGTTGTTTTGCATGTTAATTTGATCTATAGGTGTGTTATAAAAATCAACAAAAGTATAAACTTTTGTTTCCTCTTTTACGGCAAAATATGAACAATGATTAAAAATACAGTTAGATAGCAGGTTTGTAGTTTAAGTAAACTCGACTAAAAACAACACATACAAAGCTTCAAAACTACTAATTCATAGTTTTATTTTTATTTAAAAAAAAAATACTATAAGAATTTGGCAAAATTTTTAGTTTGATAAAAAAAAAATGTTTAAAAATTATAATAGTTGAACTACAAATCTAGTTCAACACAAAAAAATTCGTTTGATGAGTTTGTAGTTTAAGTAAACTCTTGAATGATTGAAAACTACTAATGTTTGAAGCTTATTTTTTACTAGAATAGTTTTTTTTTTGCTGGAACGATAACAATAAATTCTAAAATTTTAATAATATTAAAACCAAGGACCCTATAAACCAGGATGTACAACCTGCATAATTTTTAGCCACCAGTTTAGCCATGATGCCATGCTGTCACTCCAAAATGTAAATAATATTAAAACCAAACAACACATGAAATTTTCATGGTTTTGGCATCATGGCTAAACTGGTGGCTAAAAATTATGCAGTTTGTACATCCTGGTTTATAGGAAACCTTGTTAAAACTACTAGCATTTGTCGCTTTAATTCATTAACAACAAAAAAACAATAACAATAAAAATTTTCACAATAAACTACAATTCATTACACACAAAAAAAACACAAAATTGTTTTGAGGTAATTCAGAAAATTCCTTTAATTTTTATATTTGCAATTGTCGCTTAAGTTAAACCACAAAACTACAAACTATTGTTTTTGGAGTTAAACCTCAAAGCGAACTAGTGTTAAAGACTACAATAAACTTCAATGTGTGGTTATAGTTTGTAACTGAAGCTTTAATTTAACTACAAAATATTAGCTACACTTAAACTACAAAACTATAAAGATTTAGCTGATCTTTAACTTGAAAATTAAGTTTATTTTTAGCATACAAAACTTATTATACTCTAAATCTTCAGTTGACTTAAGATAATGTCTTATTAGAGACCATGAAATGCTCCAAAGCTACAAATGACTAAAATATAAAAATTTAAAACTACTTTTAAATGCAAAATATTTCCCCTTCTTTTGTTTTGCTAAAATTTCGTTTAAAATAATCAAACTTCCAAATCCATATTCCCATCTGAAGCTAAAAGCCTAAAATCATACACTTTAACTGGTATTAATAACCAACCATCTAACCTACAATTAAACCCAATAATATATATTGACATTTCATACGATACACACACATACGGCGGCTACAACAACATGTCTTTCATATTTCAATACAAGGATACAATATTTGACTACAACTGAAACCAAAACATCACCATATGGTATTTCATAAACACATTTCTCTGTGTATTCCTTGTACTATACACTTAAAATTTCTAAGCTTATTTCCGGTTAGTCTTTGTATGCATATGGTAATAGCTTCAAGTTAATGCTAGATCTAAATAAAATTGGCTTTGAGAAAGGTGGTGGGAGGGCGGGCAGGCAGCAGCCTTTTATGTACCTTCTACTTAATTGATGTGATGACGACAGTGTAGCAAGGATTATAGTGTTACGGGACCAATTGTATGTGTTAGATATATGAAATTTCAAAATACATATATAGCTGAAAATTTATACAAATTTTTGGAAAATTTTTGTATAAATTTATGAAGGGTATAAAAGAAAAATAACAAAAGGCTAGGCATGTTGTACAGAATGTTTGTTCGATTTTAATCAAATTATAGGCAAATTTGGGAGCTATTTAAGTGAATTGATTGAAGTTTTGGTTATCATTAATATTAATGGAATTTTGTGTTTATTTAAACAAATAAAATAGATTTTAGAAATCATTAGCTTTTAAGATAAAATTTTGTAATGTACAAAACAAATAGAAATTAAGAAAATAAATAAAAATATATTTTTTGTAGTAGTATTTTTGTAGCACAAGTTGAACTATATTTGCTAAAAAAAAATTGTGTGCCGTATTAAGCTACAATTGTAGACCAATGTAAACTACAATCATGGTACTTTTGAAGTTTTTTTTTTGTTAACCAAATTAAACTTTAAAAAAAAATAGTAAATTTTTTGTGGTTATTTACAAAAGTATTTTTGTAGCACAAGTTGAACTACAACTGCTGAAAATTTTGTGGACCATGTTAAGCTACAATTGCAGATTAATTTTAAACTACAATCATGGCTCTTTTGAAGTTTAAGAAAAACTTTTATATTTAGCCTTTTTGTAGTACAACTCGAAATATGTTTGTAGAAACATTTGAAAGTTTGTAGTGAAAATAAAGACTCGTATTGTAAGTATTTTTGTATACCAAATTAAGCTACATTTGTGTATTTTTGCAGCCCAATTAAAGCTATAATTGTGGATATTTTTTGTAGCACAACTTAAGCTACAATTGTGGGCATTTTTTGTAATTCTGGATAAACTTTATTGTAGTTAAATTTTTTTTATGTTAACAACGTCTTTAAGTTAAGCCACAATTGTAGATCTTTTAAAGTTGAATTTAAACTTAAATTATAAGACTTTTGTTTTTAAAGACAAGCTACAATTGTTATTTTTTTTAGTCCAATTGAGTGTCCTTTTGCAGCCTAAGTTAAGCTACATTTATAGATTTCATATTTATGTTTTGTGTCCAAGTTAAGCCCAACTAAAGCTACAATTGTGAACTAATTATGTCTGGTTATAAATTAAATAGAGCTACAGTTGTAGATATCTTTCTAGTAAAAGTTAAACCAAGGAACCTTTAAACCAGGATAAACAAACTACCAACTTTTTAGCCACTCATGATGCCAAATGATGCGACTACAAAAATTCTTAGCCGAGAACACAACATTCTTAGCTGATTTTCAGAAAAACTTAGCCTCTAGCAAGGGTTGTAGCGCAAGTACAGTGATTGTGATGTAAATATATATATGTTTGAATTGGTCCAACTCTAAGTTTTTCTGAAAATCGGCTAAGAATGTTGTGGTTTCGGCTAAGAATTTTTCGTAGACGCATCATGGCATCATGGGTGGCTAAAAATTTGGTAGTTTGTTCATCCTGGTGTAAATGGTCCTTGGTTAAACTACAATTTTTGTTTGTTTTTTTGTAGCCTAAGTTGTTGGGCATTTTGTAGCAAAACTCGTAAGTTTAAGTAATCATTTAAGATTCACTACAATTATTTGTAGTTTTGTAGTCCAAACAAAACTACACTTCGTGGTAATTTTTAAAACCTCTTTGTAGTTAAACCACAATATTAAGTGATTTTGTCACTAATCATTTTGTAGCAAAGCTCAAAAGATTTTTTAGTTCCAAAATCTTTGAAAGTTTTGTAGTCCAAGCTAAACTACACTTTTAAGAAATTTTTTTGTAGTCTTCGTTAAACCTCAATATATAGTCAACCAATTTTATAATTATTAAATAATTTTGTGGTAAAGCCCATGAGTTGAAAATTGCGTTTAATGTTTAAAATTTAACTTTTTGAATCTCTTAAAAACCTATATATAAAATGTCTCTCAATTTCTTAACCAAATCCAAACTAATTGTTTTTTCTTACTTTGATTTTATTTCTTAAAAAGCAACAGTTTTAAATTTAAAAACACAACGTCATTTTTTTTTTATTTTTTTGGAAGGACAAAACCATAAAATCGACTAACTTTGGACTAGATAACAAAAATGCAACATGTATTGTTTAGGGAAAATATGAAAAAAAAATATACTTTAGAAAATAATACAAACCAACATTATTTTGGCATTTTGTCAAATGTATAATGACAATGAATGTCTACGGTGGTATAAGCCAAAGTTTACACTGATAATGGCCTTAACAAATATTTACTAACACACAGCCTATATGAATGAGGAGAAGTGAGTGAGTGACTAAATCCAATGACTAAATCGATGAATAGATAGATGATGGCTGGCTGTCTTGAATTGAATTGAATGATGGGTAAACCTAAGTATTACAGCCAAAGAATACTAATGAGTTTCTAAGTTATTGAATTTAATGTTAAGGATAAACAACAGTCTATACAATATCTAGAATCCTCTAATATAATGATAAGACGAAAAAAGATAGGACAACAGAAAAACATTAAACCAATATTAATAAGTAGTAGGAAAATTTTAGTTAAGTGTATTGCATTTTTGAAAATATACACTTTGTTTATATACAACGAAATTTATTACTTCCAGTTGTTCGTAGTATATCCTTTAAGTGTACATATTTATATGTCATGTTTATCCTTTTTATGTTTATACATTATGGACACACCTATCTTCTTATTGTTGTTTTGCTGGATGCTAAATATAGATGATATTGATAAACAAAAAAGAACATTTATTTTTTATGATTTGTCATAAAAATATTTTTCCATGAATATATTTATTTTTCATAATGGTATTGGTTATGCTAATAAAGATAACAGAAAATTGCTATGTTCATCATAATTAAAATCATATTCAGTATTTATGAAAACATCATTTTAATGACCGGAACAAATTTGTGGTTTATAGCAAATATTAAATCTGCAACCACTTAACATTTAGAGAGAATGTTTTAATAAATTATTATTAGCTATAAAAAGCTAGAAAAATATTACTTAAACTAGACAACAATAAAACTACAAAACTGCAAAACATATTGAGGCTTGGTTAGAATTACAAAATAATCTTCAATTATAGTTTTGATAGCAATTTTAATTTAATAAAAAAAAATTCAATGGACTTTAGACCAAGCTAAACTAGAAAACTACTTAAAATTTTATTGGCTACAACAAAACTACAAAACTACAAAATAATTGAGGTTTTTTTAAGACTACAAAATAATCTTCAAATGAAAAATAAATTTTTTTTTAACCTAATCTTATGAAAGGTCCACAAAACTGCTTAATAATTGCAGTTTTAGTTAAACTAAAATCTTATTAAGAATGAAAGATCAAGTTGACCTACAAAACTACTTTTAAATGCAGTAAAAAAAAATAGAACCACAAAACATGTAAATATTTAAATCTTACATGAATTCAAAAACTATTTACATTTTAAGTTATAAGCTGATATACACAACTACTTATATTTTATCTTAAGCTGAGCTTCAAAATTACCATTGCTTGTAGTTTAAATTTACTTTAAAAATCTAAGTTTAGGCCCAACCTTTATTACCCTAAGTTTGGGCTTCGATATAGATTATAATGTTAACCTCAAAAAAATTAATTTAAAGATGTATTTTAAAAACAATCATTGCTTTAGCTAAAAGTGGTGTTACCATAGGACCTTGCAGTTCGGTCTACGGTAATGTATGACCTAAAGTAGGACTACAAAATAAAATTACATAAGAGACCTAAACTATACGCACAAAATAAATTAATTTAGATTTTTTTTTTTTGTTAAATTGGGTTTAAATAGAGTTAGCTAAAAAAAATTCAAAAACATATTAAATGTCGAGATGGTGTGATTATCATGTATTAAAAACTAAATTCAGGTTTCAAAATTTCTTTGAAATATAAAAATTTGTTTCAAACTATTTTAAAACCTTTTGTCAATTTGTGTTTAGTTTAGAATTTACTGAGCCTTTATAAAGAACAACGATTAATTTTAAATACAAAAAAAATCATTTAGTTCAAGTGTGAACTAAATATAAAACTTCAATAAGAGTTATGATTAGTTCAAAATATGAACTTACGAATAAACTAAGATTAGAAACCGTTTAGTTCAAAAAATCAACTCCTTTCCTTTATAAACTACAAATTAGTTAAAAATATACAATTCAAAAAAAAACTACATTTAGTTCAAAATATATACTCTACAAAGAACTACAGTTAATACAAAATATGAGCAATATAAAGAACTATTATACGCTTAGTTCAAAATATTCACATTATGAATTAATATCAGTTCCAAATATAAGACTTTCAAAAATTACCATTCATACAATATATAGACAATATAAAAAAGCTAAATACATTTATGTATCATTTTAAAATAAAAATATCTCTAAACAAAATTATGATGAGTTAAAAATGCAGTTCATATTTTTTAATAAAAATATAGGTCTAATAAAGCAGTTAAATTTTTTCAAAATATTGACTATAAAGAGAAATGCGATTTGTTCCAAATATGAAAAATATAAAGAACTACTAGGTAAACACGTGCTATAAAAGATGAAATAATAGTTCAACATAGGGCGGTATATGTTACTAAAACGAAAATGCACCTTTTATATGGCGATGGACTTTACAAAAAAATACAATTAGGTCAAAGTACAAATGAAATCAAGTAAAACGAACAATTCAAAATATGAACTTAATATTAAACTGCAATAAGAATTAGTTCAAAATATTGTTTATATAAAAAAACCGTGATTAGTTCAAAATTTGACCTAAGTTTAGTTCAAAATTTGACCTAAGTTTAGTTCAAAATTTGACCTAAGTTTAGTTCAAAATTTGACCTAAGTTTAGTTCAAAATATGAACTAAGATTAGTTTAAAATATGGAAGAGATGGAAAAAATTAAAACAAAAATTAGGACAGCAGTTAGTAAAACATATTGAATGCTGCAACAATTTTATGAAATGAACAGATAATTAGCAGTCGATTTGACAGATTGAAAATCAATAAATCAAAAATAAAAAAAAAATAAATTTATTAAGAATAGTTTGTCGGAAAAAATTTTTTAATTAACATTTTAATATTTTTTAAATAACTAAAACGTCAAACTTAGTTCCAACCACAACCAAAATGGATTTATGTTTTAAAAATTATTAATCTGACATACAATTAGACAGGCAATTTGTTTGACTTTAGTTAAAATTTCAAACATTTTCTACATTACCCTCAAAACATTGCCCACTTAATCCCAAAACGAGCTGTTTGGAAACATCAGTTAGAAATTTACTAAAAACAAAAATTAATTATACACCGTTAAGTCAGAAACAAATTCTTTAAAAAAAAAAAAACTTTATAAGTAGATACTTTTTTGAAGTCAGATCAAAACATTTCTGTACCATTGCCGCCACAAACTAACCACATAAAGCTTTAGCACCATCTGTTTGTATCTTTTGTAGGACTACACTAAAAATTTACATTTATAGTTTTGTTTACTGCAAAAAAAAATGTAATTATATTTAATTTTTTTAATACTCATAAAATGGTGGTTTTATAAAGACTACAAAACTACTTATAGCATATAAGCAAACAAAAAAAAAATACTTGCAGTTTTGTGGCTTGAAAAAAAGGTTAACATTTGTGGCTAAATTTGTACCACAAATAAAAAACTACTAATGTAGTTTTAAACATAACTTTCTTTTTATTGTGGTTTTATTTAAACTACAAAAAAATACTTGTGTTACTACATTAAATGCACAACAGCCATATAATGTGGCTGGAGCTAATGAGGTTTAGCTACAAAAATATAAATCTACAATTGTGGCTAAAGTTGATGCCACAAAGAGTAGTTATTATTAAGAGTAAGACTACAAAAATACCAGTATTTTTTTGGAAAATTAAGTTAGGCGACAAAAGCGCGTAAAATTGTTTACTACAATATGGAAACGTATGAATATTATCTTACTATGCTGACGAGTATAAGAAATATTTCATTTCATATTACGTATTTTTTACAATCATGTTTCCCATTATTTTCAATTAAATAAAAAGTGATAAAAATCTGTTGTCATCATAATATTGTTGTTGCTGCTGCTGCTGTAATGTAGCAACCAACTAATTTCCATAAAATGTCTCTGCCATTTAATTAAAAAAACAAAAAAACAAAAAGAAGATGGAAATATTGTAAGCTCCAAAGTAATTTACAAATAAAATTAAAACAATAAAAAATAATCCAAACCACAAAAAAAAGAAAAAATGTTACTAAAGAAATATATTCAGCATTAAGCAGAAGAATTGTTAAAAAAAACAAGAGTCCCGTATTTACGTAATGTTTCACGGTATACTCGTGTGGCAAGTATATATTTTGTCAATCTTGTTTTTATTTTTGGAAAAAAAAATAAAAAAATTAAAGTTTTTATTTAAACAAAAAATAATATTAAAACCAACTTGCAACACATTTGTTGCCACCAAACTGTTACCACTATTTTACATTTTTATAAAGTGTTTTTTGTTCTTTTTTTTGTTTCAAGTTGTGCGGATTTTGTTTTGTTTATTTCAGTTGGTTTTTTTTTTTTTCTTCTAATAAAGTTTCCCATCATTTGTTTTTTTGTTCGTCTATTTTTGTTTTCTTTTTTTGGTTTTTTTCTTTTTGGGGGTAAATTTGTTGCTTCATAGTATTACAACCAAGTCTTGTTGGTATTTTGTATCTACTTTTAGCCTGATTTATATTCTTGACTTAAACAGTTGTTAATATTTTTTCTGTTTGCTGTTTGGTTGGCTGTTTATGCAACATGTCTTTAATAAAGTTAAAGTATGTATGTTGCACACACACATTAATTTAAAAAAAAAGTATTAAGGTAAAATTTAAAAAATTTTCTACCGTAAAACAAAACATGAGCAAGAATCATTTACCGCTAATTTTAAAGTTGTATGTTAAACTGCAAAAAAAAAAAAAACTTCAAAATATTTACTACAGAACTACTTAAGAATCATCCACAAAAAGTCCACTATATTTTTGTAGCAAAAGATAAACTGCAAAAATTATCTACTACAAAGCTACTTTATATTCAGGCTTTAATATCGACTGCAAAGCTTTCCAATTAGTTTTTCATCAGCTGATTATCATAAAGTTGGTATTTTAAAACGCAAATATTTTTAAAATATCTACTACAAAACTACTGAAGATGGTAGCTTTAGATAGACTGCAAAGGGCTTTTTGTGTTTTTTTATTTATTTATTTATTCGGTGCAAGAATTATCCAGCCTCTAAAATAAAATTCTATATGCCTGAAATTAATTATAAAGTATTTTTGTAGTAGAAGTTAATTTGACAAGTCCACAATATAATTTGTAGCAAAAGATGCACCACAAAAACTATCACTACTACAGAACTACTTCAGATTAAGTTTTTAGATCGACTGCAAAAAAGCGTCTTAATTTCTTATATTTTAAAAAGGTCTTAATAAATGAAAGTATTTCTAAAGCAAAAGGTTAAACAACAAAAATTATCATACTAACTGCTACAAAACTACTGAAGATTGTGTCTTTAGTTGAGAGTACAAACTTAATTTGTTTTAGATTCATGAAGTACAAGAATCATCCCTACTCTAAAAAAAGTGTTGTATTGATAAAGTAGATTAACAGTTCATGTTGAACTACAAACCAACAAAGTTCTTTTTGTAGCAAAAGTTACACCACAAACTACCCTAAACTACTAACTACAAAACTACCGGAAATAATGGTTAAAATATTACAACAAACGACCAAAAATTGTATTTAGACTACAAAACAACCTCAAGCCACACAACTACAAAAAGTGGTAGTTCATGTTAAACTACAAAAATTTGGCTCGTTAAAAGTTTTAGAATTTTTGTTCTTCTCGTGTGGAATAAATTGCATTTTTTTAACAAATATTTCTCACCCTAATGCCACACATTTTTTGTTGTTGTTGTCTTTCGCTCTATACATAGCGATTAAATTGTTTTCAAACCATCTAGATATGGACCATATTTAAAGACATTTTATTTATTACAACACCATTTGTACTGCTGATGCTGCTACAATCCATTCATTCATGCCAGACCAGACCAGACCATAGCAATAGCATTACATGCATGCTGCTGCCATACATGCAGTAACAATGCGACAACGAGATTTGTATTGCTAACAACAAACAAACAAAAATACGATATATAGCAACTTTTTGTAGTGATTTTTTTTTTTTATTTGAAGTCGTTATTGCACTTCGTCTCTCTACTAACTATTCTTTAACAACGACGATAACAAATTGTAACAATTGCTACAATTTTTAATGAATTTGCGTCAGCTGTAAATGACAAAATGGGAAAAATAAATATTGGAAAAATGACAACAATTATTTTTTTTTGTTGGTTGGTTTCACAACTTCAAAAAATGTTGTTGAAATCATTTTTAGCAATAATGAGAAGTTTGATTTAAAGAGTTAAATAAACTAGAATTAATGGTGATTAAAATTTTGGAATTACAATTAAATGTACATAGATTTTATATAACTATTCGTTTTTTGTAGTTTTGTGGTCCTGGTGCAACTGAAAATTTATGTTAGTTCGGTAGTATTATATGAGCTCTTAGGACGTTTTGTAGTCTAGCAAAAACAATAAAACTAAAATCATTAAAATGTAGTTTTGTAGTAGGCCTAAATTAAAATTAAACCCTAAATTAAAATTAAACCCTGAGCTGTGTTAATGTGACTTAAAGTCAAAATCTTAGGTAATATTGCAGTAAATATTTTAGCAGTTTTGTAGTAAATATTTTGGTCGCTTTTGTGGCTTAACTTTTTTTTGCAAAAGTATATTGTTTTGTAGTTCAACTGAAACTTCCAAATAAGTTGGTTTTGTGATCTTAATAAATATGCTAGTATTTGTAGTTTTGTGATCCTGTGCTTGAACTACAATTTTAGTATTTTAAAGAATTTAATAAAATTAAATTTTAAACCTTTTTGTAATCCAATAAGCACAAAACTACATTCATGAGTTTTGTAGATTAAATTTAATTTCTAGTTCAAACAGGTTTGTGGTATTCAACATTTAGTAGTCTTGTAGTCTATATTGACATTAAATCCTGTGCCGACATTTATTTCTATCTAAAATCATAGGCTAAAGTAGTTTTGTAGTAAATACCTTGGCTAGTTTTACGATTTACTGTTGGCTACAAAATAATATTGTTTTGCAGTTTAATAAAAACTGGCCTTCATAAATCTAGTAATAAAACTACTTTGTAGTTTAACTGTTAGTTATTGGCGTTTAACTATGTTTATCTAAATATTTCTTTTTGTAGGTTAACTTCAACTGCGAGTTAAGGTAGTTTTGTGGTGCAGGTTTAGATAGTTTTGTAGTTCCATTAATAAAATGGATTTTAAGGCCGTTTGATAGTCTAACTGAAGGAAGCTTTGTAGTAAAAACTTCGGTAGTTTTTTTTTTTTTTTTTTTTTTTTTTTTGTAAATACAATATAATCTGTGTGTTGCTGGGTTTATGTGCCTAATTAAAATGGTTTTGCAGTCCAACTAAATTCTCCATATCTGATACATGGTTATACAGTTAGAAAATGACTATGAAAATTGCGGAAACAAACACTTGAAAAGTTTCACTACTTTTTTACATTGTTCGTCCTCAGTCAATAACTCTTAATATGTTAAACATCAAAATTGTATAAAATACTTTCGATTGCAACTACAATATCTAAACTATTTCCTATAGAGGACTTTTTTTATAGAAAAGCCTGAATTCTCGAAATTACAAATCTTTTTTAAGGTGACAAAAATTCTACTTTTTTAAATTCTTTCTATTACAGATTGTAAGGACTCTGATTCTAAAAAAAACCCTAATAGATAACCTTAAAACTTTATAACAAAAACTTCTTCTATATTTTAAGATTCCACTAATACTTTTACGTAATATATCCTCCCAAAAGAATTAGTCACTAATTTAATTTTCGCAACATAGAGAAATGGTCATTATTATTTTTTTTATTCCACAATTTTTTTTAAGGATATCATGTTAGATTATAATTTTACTTCTTTTATCTAAATAAAACATTTGAAATTCTATAGAATAAGACAGGTTGAAATTTTAAAAATTAACAACAACTTTAGAAGGACAGTAAAAACATTCCACAAAACCTTTATACTTTTGGCTAAGAAAACTACCAATTAAGAAATATTTCACTGTAATTGCAATAGAACTACACAAAAAACATCATACCAAAGTATACTATCAATAATGACTTTAGTAATTATGTATGTACGTGACTTTAGTTGAAATTGAAAATTACTATAACAAAAATAACACAAAACAAGCAAACGAAATAACAATACAAGGATATTAAAATTTTATGATAACTTGCCAGCCAAAGCAAGGATATACACTTTAGATGAAATGTATTGAATGTACTTAATGCAAATGTTGAATTGTAGTGGTCAACATTTTCCTAATCGGATGTAGACGAAAATGGAGTGTTTTTTTTAGAAATAGATAAAAGAATAGCATAAATGTCCCTAGGGCGCCATTAGAAAGTTTTATAGCAGAAAAAATTTCTCAGCCTCAGGAGGTTTACCTGCACAGCGAGAGTTATTTTTTATATTTTTTGCAGTTTTTAGATTTTACTTTTTTGTTTTAATTTTTATTTTAATATTTATTTTTTATTTCGATTTTTTTATATTTTTTATTTTATTTTATTTTTATTTTATTATTTTTATTTATTTAATTATGTTTTTTTTTTGTTTTATTATTGTTTTTTATTTTATTATTGTTTTTTATTTTATTATTGTCTTTTTATTTTGTCATTGTTCTTTTATTTTATTATTGTTTTTTATTTTATTATTATTATCGTTTTTTATTTTATTTTTTTTTTTTTATTTTATTATTGTTATTTTTTTTTTTTTGTTTTATTTATTTTTTTTATTTTATTTTATTTTTTTTTTGTTTTATTTTTTTTTGTTTTATTTTTTTTTTATTTTCTTATTTTCTTATTTTCTTATTTTTATTTTATTATTTATTTTATTATTTTTTTATTTTATTATTTATTTTTATTTTATTATTTTTTTATTTTATTATTTTTTTATTTTATTATTTTTTTATTTTATTATTTATTTTTATTTTATTATTTTTTTATTTTATTATTTATTTTTATTTTTGTTATTTTATTTTATTATTCTTTTATTTTATTGTTTTTTTATTTTATTATTTTTTTATTTCATTATTTTTTTATTTCATTATTTTTTATTTCATTATTTTTTTATTTCATTATTTTTTTATTTCATTATTTTTTTATTTCATTATTTTTTATTTCATTATTTTTTTATTTCATTATTTTTTTATTTCATAATTTTTTTATTTAATTATATTTTTATTTCATTATTTTTTTATTTTATTATTTTTTTATTTCATTATTTTTTTATTTCATTATTTTTTTATTTCATTATTTTTTTATTTCATTATTTTTTTATTTCATTATTTTTTTATTTCATTATTTTTTTATTTCATTATTTTTTTATTTCATTATTTTTTTATTTCATTATTTTTTTATTTCATTATTTTTTTATTTCATTATTTTTTTATTTCATTATTTTTTTATTTCATTATTTTTTTTTTTCATTATTTTTTTTATTTTATTTCATTATTTTTTATTTTATTTCATTATTTTTTATTTTATTATTGTTTTTAATTTATTTTATTATTGTTTTTAATTCAAATTCCAGGTAATCAGTATTCAAGCTTAAGGTATATTTTATACAAAATTATTTATTTGTTATCCAATATTTCGCTATCTCAATGGATAGCTTCTTCAGGGATTTTTTGTTTTTTAATTATTCAAACAAAACAACAATTTTGTTGTTTCATTAATTTTGATTTGTTAAAAAATTTGTTTAAAATTAAAAAACAAAAAATCCCTGAAGAAGCTATCCATTGAGATAGCGAAATATTGAATAACAAATAAATAATTTTGTATAAAATAGACCTTAAGCTTGAATACTTATTACCTGGAATTTGTATTAAAAAGGTCGAAGAAATTGAACTGAATAATTGTTTTTAATTCATTTTATTATTGTTTTTAATTCATTTTATTATTGTTTTTAATTCATTTTATTATTGTTTTTAATTCATTTTATTATTGTTTTTAATTCATTTTATTATTGTTTTTAATTTATTTTATTATTGTTTTTTATTTTGGTTTTGTTTTTTTTATTTTACTATTGGTTTTTTATACCCTTCACCACAGGTGGAAGGGTATATATAAGTTTGTCATTCCGTTTGTAATTTCTACAATATTGATCTTAGACCCTATAAAGTATATATATTCTGGGTCCTTATGAAGAGCGAAGTTGATTTAACGATGTCCGTCTGTCCGCCTGTGTGTTGAAATGGGTTTTCCGAAGAACCCAGACGTGATGAGGACTTGATTCTTTTTTATTTCTGTTACATGTGATCCATTTCTGTTTGCTATTAAAAATCAGACAGATCGGTTAATAAATGGCTGAGATATTAGCAAAAAACCAGGACTACCTCTAATTTTTCCAGTAAAATCCCTTTGTTTAAAATGTATGTAGAATTTTGAGCATAACAACACATCCATGTGTTAAAATTCTTTTCTTTCATCTCCACCATTTATACACAAACAACACACATACAAAGATTTGTCATTTAAATAAAAACTAAACAAATCCCTAATGACGAAGACTTTTATATATGTACATCTATTGACGATGATTTTGTGTGAGCTTCAATAGCTCAGTTGTCTAGACGCTATGTCACAAATACTTTTTTTCTCTAAGCCCGCGGAGTTCGAGGTTCAAATCTCGCTCAGGTCAATTCACTTTTTTTTTTGTACATTTTTTTTTATTATTTTCTTAATATTTTTTTTTTTTTTTGCTTATTTTTGGTTTTTTTTTAACATTTAATAATTAATTTATATAACATTTTATATTAATAATTAAAATTCTTTTCTTTCATCTCCACCTTTTATACACAAACAACACACATACAAAGATTTGTCATTTAAATAAAAACTAAACAAATCCCTAATGAACGAAGACTTTTATATATGTACATCTATTGACGATGATTTTGTGTGAGCTTCAATAGCTCAGTTGTCTAGACGCCATGTCACAAATACTTTTTTTCTCTAAGGCCGCGGGTTCGAATCTCGGTCAGGTCAATTCACTTTTTTTTTGTACATTTTTTTTTTATTTTCTTAAGATTTTTTTTGTTTTTTTTTTTACATTTAATAATTAATTTAAATAAAATTTTATATTAATAATTAAATAATCCATAAATAGGCTAAAAACATCAAAATTTTTATAAAAACCCTCTGATACTAACAAAATACAAACGGTTTTATTTCTTTTTTTTGCTCCGATTTAAAAGAATTTATAAAAAGATTTTTAAACCATTTTATTTCTCACATATTAAGAACATTTTATACATAATTTACCTTTGAGTGCAACTATTTTAGGTCATAACTTATAATAATTTATAAAAAAAATTATAAACTATTTTCCTTCAAATTTTTAAAATTAAGCTAAAGAAATTACAAATATTTCTAATAAAAAAGCGAAATAAAATCCCAAATGTAAATTTGCCAGCTAAATCAAACTATTTTGTAGAAATAAAACACATGCAGTTGTAGTGATTTCTTTTAACGATTTGTTGAAATTCTTTTCTTTCACCTCTTCACCTTTTATACACAAACAACAAACACTATTCTAGAGCTGTATTATGACCAATGGATACGTCTTATATAGCAAAAGATCAAAAATCTTTAGTATAACATATTTGCTGAAAAACTCGGAAATATCGGTTCAGATACAAAAAAGTTATGCCCAAAACATAAATTTTTTTAAAGTACCTATATTCCCGAGTCCAAGTTTTATCTCCAAACTAAATGGTTAATTTCCTCTTAAAGGCGTCCGTATATAAATCTGTCCATTCCATATATGTCCATATATAAACTTCAGTTTTTTCCCAACCATGGTGAAGGGTATATAAGATTCGGCATAGCCGAATTTAGCCGCTCTTACTTGTTTTATTTTACTATTGGTTTTTTTTTTTTGTTATTTTACTGCCGATTTTTTATTTTCATTTTTATTATTTTTATTTTCATTATTTTTATTTTTATTTTCATTATTTAAACTTTTTTGATTTTTATTTCAGCTTTTATGATTTTTAAATTAACTTTTATTTTTATTTTTTTTTTTAAATCTTTATTTTTCCTTTATCTTTATTTTTTTCTTTATCTTAACGTTTATTATTATTTTTATTATTTTTATTTTTATTATTTTTATTATTTTTATTTTTATTATTTTTATTATTTTTATTATTATTATTTTTATACTATATTATTCTTTAAAATCGAGTTCAAGATCCTTTTTATAAAAAATAATAATAATGATTATTTATTATTTCTTGAACTCGATTTTAAAGAATAATATAGTATAATATTGAAGATCGAATAAAGGAAAATAAATATTTTTATTTTTATTATTTTGATTTTTATTATTATTATTATTTTTATTATTATTATTATTTTTATTATTTTTAATTTTATTATTTTTTTTATTATTTTTATTATTATTATTTTTATTATTATTATTTTTATTATTTTTATTTTTATTATTTTTATTTTTATTATTTTTATTTTCATTATTTTCATTATTTTCATTATTTTCATTATTTTTATTTTTATTATTTTTATTTTTATTATTTTTATTTAAACTTTTATTATTTTTATTTAAACTTTTATTATTTTTATTTAAACTTTTATTATTTTTATTTAAACTTTTATTATTTTATCTATATCTTATATCTTTGTTTTTTTTTTTTTCTTTATTTTTATTTTTCCCTTTATCTTTGTTTTTATTTTTTCCTTTATATTTATTTTTATTTATTCCTTTATCTTTATTTTTATTTTTTTCTTTATCTTTATTTTTATTTTTTCCTTTATCTTCAAATTTTTTCCCCATTTTTTCTCTATTTTTCCTTCTAAATCCGCTTATTTTAACTTCCTCTGTAAAAATTTGTTCTGCTATTTTTTTTTTTTTGTTTTTAGCTTAAAATAACTTCATGTTCAAATGAAACCACCAAAAAATTTCTTATATGAATGGCATTAAACCATTATTTTTTTTAGTTTTTGTGGAAAACAATAAAAATCGAATTAGCCCTGAATGATGTTATTGTAACACCATTTTGATGTTGATGATGATGATGGCGGAAACAGGAAGTTAAAAAAAAAAAACGAAAAAAAAGTCATAAAAAATTTGTGGTGTGTGTATTTGAGGGGGAAATAAAATTTGCAATTGTATTAAACGTTTGTTTAAGAGTGTTAGTTAGTAAATTTAAGAAAATAGAGGAGAACAAGTTAAATTTACAATATCAAAGCTTGATCATTTAAACCTGCCTTTTTACTTTTTTAACACTATTTGTACTCTGTAATTTGTCTAGTTTATATTGGTTGGCAACTTATAGTTTTGTTTTTGCTGGTTTGGAAAAATTTGCATTTTTTTCCATTCATTTTTCGCTTGGTTTTTCTTTTTAGTAGAATTGAATACATATATCCTTGCCTTCCACATTTTTAATGGCATTCGCTGAAACAGCATTTCATTTTTTTTTTTCTTCCGTAGTACTTTTTCCATTTTGTTTTTTTTTATATACTTTTTATGTAGTAACCACATCCATTATTTGGTAATTTCTTGTGTGTTTGTTATTGTTAGTGATTTATATTCATGTATTCCATACCAATTGTAATACGTAGTTTCTTTCTATTTTCCGAGTATTCTTTTTTTATCCCTATTTATATGTTATTGCTGTGTAAGGGGTGATTTACATAGCACTCCTTTAGCTTAATGTGGTTAAAACTAGAGTTAATGCTGTTGGATCCATTTTTTTTTTCTTTAAAATATGAATAAATCTTCCAAGTTTAATGTGAAATTCATGTGAAAGCATTTTAGTGATGATTAAGGATTTTTACACCTTTATATAAGGGAGTGTAGGAAGAAGATTTGCAAATTTATAGGATTGTTAGCATTATTTGAAAACGTGGAAGGATTTCTATAGACTTATTTCACAATTTAAAATTTAATAAAGTACACTTTGCTAAAAAAAAATTAGATTAAT
The DNA here is from genome assembly GCA_949748255.1 of Eustalomyia histrio. NCBI lineage: Eukaryota > Metazoa > Arthropoda > Insecta > Diptera > Anthomyiidae > Eustalomyia > Eustalomyia histrio. Next base: position 115,581,548 of record OX456527.1, read on the forward strand.
TTACTTAAATTAAGTAAAATCTTACTCAAATTTTTTGCTTGAATTTTTAATTTTACTAAAATAAAGTACAATTTCGGCTCATATTTTAATCTGACAGTAGAATTTTATTTTTAATTGGGTAGAAATACCTTAAAAACAAATAAATGTTTTTGAACTAAATTTTATTTTGAACTAAAATTTATGTTGAACTAAATTTTATTATGAACTAAATTTTATTCGAAACTCAATTTTTAAACTAATTCGCAGTCTTGGATAAACTTAAATCAAGTAAATGATTAATTTAAAAACAATTTAATTCGTTTATAGAAAATTAAACAAAATTCAAGAAAAACTGAACTATATAGGAGTGAACTTAAATTTAGCTAAATATTTCCTACAGCGTAGAAAAGTTTTTTTAGTATAGAGATAGGGAAAAAGTGCATAAAATTTTTAATTTAAAATTTTTCTAAATAAAATTTTAAATGTACTGTCTCTGCCCAAGCGCCGTGAGAATATTAGAAGTTCTATCTATAAGAAAAAGTACACCAAATCAGAAAAGAAGTTTTTTATTTTAAAAGAAATACTTTGCATCAAGAATTTTCTTTAAAAAAAAAATCCTTGAATGTAAAAAGTCAAAAAAAACATTTCCTCAGTTTGGGCGCTATAAGAAAATTTTCATAGAGAGGTTCTTAGTTTCAATAGGTTTTTATATGGAAAAATGTACTCGTATTTAAAAACAACAGCTTTTTTTTGGAAAAAATGCTTTAAATCAATTTTTTTTAAGATGACATTTTAAACACAGATTCTATGCAGAAAGTGGAAAAAATAATATTTAAAATGTTTAAGTGACTTAGATAATTTTTTTGTTGACAATTTTAAATTATTGTCCCTGCTTGGGCGCCATAGGAGTATTTTAAATCAAGAGGTTTTTTCTATTGTAAAAAGTAATCTAAATCAGAATAGAAGTTTTTCTACCGAAAATGCTCTTTAACTAACAAATTATCTCCGCTCAGGCGCCAAAGTAATCTTAAGGGTATTTTTTAAGAACAAAGTGCACCTAATTGCATTACTTTTCAGGTTGAGAAAAATATTTGGAAGCGAATGGATTTTTTTCTACAAGAAATCTACATAATACAAATTTAAATAAACTGTTTCTGCTGGTCGCCATAATAGTAGTTTTAGTAAGTATGTACCTAAACTAGGGTTTTTTGATTGTAAAATTATATTAAGTACTGTAGTGTTTTTATTACGTTTTAAACTATTTTAAACTGACATTGTTAAGATTAATTCTATTGAATTAAATTTATTTTATCGTTAAAGAAATAAACAAAACTTAATAATAAAAAAAAATTAAAACTAAGGCAAACACTCTAAAAAAAAAGAAGAATTTTCCAAAAACCAATAAGCAACATTGTTAATAACACTTGACTGAGTTGGATGGTTTGTTGAATGTTCTTTGAATTTTTTTGGATTTTTTTTTAATACTTTTTCCCTTCAAAATAATCATGCTGATCAACAAACACATCAAGAATGCAATGCATACTCTTTAAATATTATTTTTCCCCCCAAAAAAAAAAAAACAACTCAATACAAAGTATATAAAAAGGGCGTTTTGTGGGATTGTTTTAGTTGAACTAAATATGTTTTTGAAATGTTATGAAGAAAAAAAACATAAAAAAAAAAATTAAGGAAAATGGAAATATATGTATGTGTGGCAAAAACCACACAAAATTTTCTAACAGTTTTCATGTACAAGCCATAAAATTTAAGCCTGTTGAGTAAAATTGTAGAAACTGCAATTGCAACAAACATCAGAAGCCCGACCATGCCACATGCCACAAACATTACCGCATCGTATTTTTTTTCATACATTCTTTGCCTTTTTCCTATTCTTTCCTTTAGATAATATAATACTTAACATAATGTTTACTATGTAACATGAAATTTATTTTTTTATATTGGCCAAAAATTCTTTTCTTTTATAAAAACTTTTTATTCTTTATTCTTCCTGGCTTGTTTCTTAAGAAAAACTTTATTTTCTTACAATAAGATAGTGGTTTCTTTGGAGAAAGAACGTAAAATAATATTATACCAAATTAATGGTCTTTTTTGTTGTTATTCTAAATATATATTTTTTTATTATAAAAATAAAATTTAAGAGACGTTTTGTATGAACAATTAGAGTGGAAAATTTATAAACATTTTTTTAAACAAAGCTACTTAAATTTTAAAGCAAATTAAATATTTGTTTGTTGTTTTTCCCCAAAAATTGCAATTAAAAATCAGTTATTTTATATCAATCTGTATTAATCAACATCATTACATATGTTGTTAGAAGTAAAAGAGTTGCCACATTAATTAAAGTGCTTTTTTTTTAATAAAAATATTAGAATTTGAAATCATATTAACTAATGAATTGAAACTAAAATTATCTTATTTTGAAACGACTCTCTAGTTGGGCGCCATTTTTTTATTAAATTCAAAATCCCAGACTCTAAGGAGATATTTTTTCTTTGAAACCCCAATCAGAGTTCTTTTTCACGTAGGAAAACCTTTAGCAGCTAAGGACTTGATTATTCCCTTTAATAAAATTGTTGTTTAAGGGAAAAACTTACAAATCTCAGAGCCAATAGCACCGAGGCAGGGACTTGTTTTTTACATCCTCTTAATTGTCAATTATTTTTCAGATTCGAGGGTCTTATTAGAAATATAAGTTTGAAAAAAAAAAAATATTAATACAATTTTCAGATTCTACGGAGATTTTCCATGCCCAAGAATGGCGCCCGAGCAGGGACAATATTTTAAATACATTTCATTTTCTTTAATTTGTTGAGACTTTTCCTTAAAAAAACCCTTTGACTTCTGTTGAAATAATCTTAAGGTATAGTCACATTGAATGTACAAATCTGGCGTCTAAACAAACCTCGATTTAAATTATTTTTCTCTATTTTTTTTTTTTTTTCTATGGAAAATATTTTCAAAACTTTTTCTTATGAAAAGAAAACTAAAACTTCTTATAATATTGCCTTAAAAGACTGTATTATATATTAGATAACTTTTCTCTCACAAATGGCGCTCTGGCAGGAACTTGGCTTCATATATATTTTCCACTAATTTTTCAAAAAAAAAAAAACTCAAACTCGGAAGGTTTTCCATTAATTCCCCAGTGTTCCATATTCAATTGGAAAATCTGGCCAGCCTTTTTCAATTTCATATCATAGAATAATAATCTCAATATTGCTCCCATGATTTTGGGTTTTTTTTTAACGAAGCGTTAAATAATTACTTAAAACATATTTTTATTTTTCGTAGTTTCTTTTTTTTTTTGTGAAAATGTGATTGTTTTGGTTGTTAGAGTATATAATTGAATTTAATTTTGTATTGTTATTATGCGCGCGACTAAATAGTTATTATGTTGCAAACATAAAATACACAAAAGAGAATATGCCTTAAAAATCCCAAAAAGGCAAGAAAATTTAATAAGGTGATTCACTTTTATTAAAGAAAAATAAGTTAAATAGAAAAAAAGTGCTCCACGTATTCAATATATAAAGTAATATTTATGAAAAGCTTCAAAAATTTTTGCAGAAGCTTTATCATATTTAGAAAAAGATTTAACATAAATATTTATGAAAAGCTTTAATAGTTATGAAAGGTTTTTTACATATTTATGAAAAACTTTCAAAAATAAAAGCTTTTTCATATTTCTTTAATTGACCATTATTGCAAATATTCATTAAAAGCTCTATAAATTTTCTTAATATTAATGATATGCATGAAAAAGTTTCTAAATTATTGTACAATAAAATTTTTCATCATATGAAAAATTTTAATAATTTACCAGTATTGATAATATTCATGAAAAGCGCCATAAATTTTTCAACAACAAAATGTTAATTTTATTTATGGAAAGCCTAATCATTTTAAACAAAGACTTTTATCATATTTAGTAAAAGCTCTAACATATTAATTAAAAAAAAAAACTTAATCATATTTAAAAAGCTTCAACATATTTAGTAAAAGCTTTATCATATTTATTAAAAGCTTTATCATATTTATTAAAAGCTTTATCATGTTTATTAAGAGCTTTATCATATTTATTAAAAGCTTTATCATATCTTTTAAGTTTTTTTATATTTATTAAAACCTTTTTCGTAATTATGAAAAGATTTTTCGTAATTATGAACAGCTTTATCGTAATTATGAAAAGTTTTACCATATTTATTACAAGCTTTATAGTAATTATGAAAACCTTTATTATTTATGAAAAGCTTTTTATATTTGTTTAAAGCTTTATCATATTTATTAAAACCATTATCATAATTATTTAAATCTTTATCATATTTCTTAAAACAATTATCATATTTATTAAAAGCTTCATCATAGTTATCAAAAGCTTTAATCATATATATGAAAAGTTTTATCATATTTATTAAAAGCTTCATCATAGTTATCAAAAATCATGATTAAAGAAAAGTTTTATCATATTTATTAAAAACGATTTATTAAAAGCTTTAAAATTTTCATGAATACCTCTGTCATCTTTATAGAAAGCTTTACCATATTTATAAAAAGCTTTATCATATTTTTAAAAAGCTTTACCATATTTATGGAAAATTTAAGCATAAGTAAAATGCTCGATATCAAAACTACAAAATGTTTCATCATATTTATAAAACGTTTTACATTATTAAAATATTTCTAAATTAAGTATAAATTGATAGCTTTTGACTAGTAAAGCTTTATTGAAGAACTTTTATTATATTTCCCTTAAGGCGACCTTACTTCTAGGAAACTCTTATGTTCATTAAAACACATTTACATTTTTCTAAAATAAAATAAAAATGCATTTATGTAATCTTTGAATACCCTAAATGTTTTCATCATTATAGTAACAATATTACTCTGATGCTGTCACTATTTATTGTTCGGTACGTCAGCAGTGTCTGTTTATTATGTTCACACACTGTAAAATAATGCAGACAGCATTACCACATAATTGACATTTACTTTGTATATGATGTGTGTTAAATTTTGTTTTTGTAAATTTTTTAATATTTTAGACAAAAAAAAATATGAAAAGAGCCAAGAAATTGAATATTTGAATATTAAATGGGTAAGTAATTAAATAAAAAATCAAGAAAGAATCAAATTTCCGATGAAAACAAAACTTACAAATTAAGACACCATTATTGTGTAGTTCTAATAAGAGTTGAAGACTTTTTGTAGTAACATACATCTTAAGCAACAAAATGTAGAAAGTTTGTTGTTCAAATTAAACTACGTTTGTTTTAAAGCTTTTAAATTGTTGGTCCCTGCTCGTGCGCCATTAGAATGAAAGCCCCATATGTTAAAAACAAGTTATAACTATGACGTGCTGTTGAAAATTTCTTATACGTTTTTTTTAGCTAATTTTCTATTTAAGCTGCTAAAGGAATACAACATTACGTTCAATTGCTCAAAAAGCCTAAGATGGGATATTTTAGAAAATTGCTTTTTATAACTTTATTGGCTGGCAAAACATTTACTATATTGCTCTCACAGGGAAGGTTTCCTTGGGGTAGAAAAATGTATATTGAAAGGTAATTTTAATATTATAGAGGAAATAAAATTAAAGAAAGAGGTATTATGGGACTAGTCAAAATATAAAAAACTTTTTTAAATCATTATTTTTATAAAGCAAAATGTCGGGTATTACGAACAAATTTATTATAAAGACCTTTCAAACAATATATGGTATCACAAAATCAATAAAGTTTCCTTAGCATTCATTCAAATATATATTTTGCATTTAACAAATGAATATTTTTATAATTAATTGCCATAGCTGCAAAATTTGTAGTTGTTAGTATACACAAAGAGAATTTTTGTATACGAGTTTTATTAAATTTTTCTGTAAACTAACATTTTCACAAGTTTTTTAAAAAATTACATATTATGTTAAAATTATTTCGTTATAAATGCACATATTATAATTAAAAAAATTTGAAAATTCACATTTTTGTAATTAAAAATAAAAATAGGTTTTGTTAAAAAATTATTCTGTACTAAAAATACATATATTGTTAAAAAAAAAAATGCACATTTTGTTAAAAATGCAAAATGCATATATTGTAACAAAATACATATATTGTTAAAAAAAAATGCATATATATTTTTACAAAACGCATACATTGTTACAAAATGCATTTATTGTTACAAAATGCATTTATTGTTACAAAATGCATATATTGTAATAAAATGCATATATTGTAATAAAATGCATATATTGTTAAAGATTTACACTTTATTCAAAATTTATATTTTTTAAAAAAAAAACCGGTTTTATTAAAAATGTATATTTTTTTAAAATGCATATTTACTAAAAATGTATATTTACTAAAAATGCATATTTACTAAAAATGTATATTTACTAAAAATGCATATTTACTAAAAATGCATATTTACTAAAAATGCATATTTACTAAAAATGAATATTTACTAAAAATGCATATTCACTAAAAATGCATATTTACTAAAAATGCATATTTACTAAAAATGCATATTTACTAAAAATGAATATTTACTAAAATGCATATTTACTAAAAATGAATATTTACTAAAAATGCATATTTACTAAAAATGCATATTTACTAAAAATGCATATTTACTAAAAATGAATATTTACTAAAATGCATATTTACTAAAAATGCATATTTACTAAAAATGCATATTTACTAAAAATGCATATTTTATTAAAAATGTATATTTTTTTAAAAATGTATATTTTTTTTAAATGCATATTTACTAAAAATTTATATTTAATTAAAAATGTATATTTTATTAAAAATGTATATTTTATTAAAAATGTATATTTTATTAAAAATGTGAATTTTATTAAAAATACAAACTATATTAAAAATGCACACTTTATTAAAAATTTATATTTTTAAAAATGTATACTTTTTTAAAAATTCGTATTTTTTCAAAATGCATATATACTAAAAACTCATATTTTTCTAAAAATGCATATTTTATTAAAAGTGCATATTTTATTAAAAAAGTATATTTTATTAAAAATAATTATTAAAATATTTTATTGAAAATGCATGTTATTAAAATGCAAATTATGCATTTTTTTATAATAATGCATATTTTGTTGAAAACATATTTTTGTTTAAAATGTTTATTTAGATGTATATTTTATTCAAGATTAATTTTTTTTATAAAATTTTATTGCATATTTCAAAATTTTATTGCATATTTCAACATTTTTTTGCATATTTCAAAATTTTTTCGCATATTAAAATATGATTTAACTAAAAATAAGAATTCTTAACAGAACACACTACACTAAAACGCATTTTAGAAAGGAAAACTTTTAGGAAACTTTTCCTGAATACAGTGAAACAAAATCATCGGTTTTGTGAAAGTAAAAAAAATTAAGAATCTTCCAATATTTCAAATTCCATTCTATTTCGAGGCAAGCTTCCCCCTTAAAGTTTATTGTTGGAGTTTAGAAATGAACAAAAAGAATATTCCACTTAAAGTTAGTCTACATTTTGTGGGAATTTCATTTTTTTTATTGTACATTTTGCCAATCTAGTCCCAATTTTTTGCATCTAGGATTATATGGCCTTTTTTTTGTTGGTGAAGAGCAGCAGTTGAAAGTTTTCTCATAAAATTCAACACGATTTTATGTAATTTTCAAAAAATAAAAAATAGCACTTAAAAAAAATATAGAAATTCTACTAAATCCTTCAATAAAAATAGGGGAAAAAACAGGATATAACAAAGTTAAACATATTTACACTCTATACATGATAGTTCAACTAGAGAGAAGTTGTACAGAGGAAGTAATAAACCAACACCAAACATAAATTGAAGCAAATGTTCATGATTAAACTTTTTTGTTATAAATTTACCAACTTAAAAACTACATAGATTTTTTTAAGAAAAAAAATATGCACCATTTTAATAATTTATAAACAGTTGATTCTCTTTGTATTTTTCAAAGGACAAAGCCAGAAATTTATCTAATTTTTCTCTTATTCATTAACTTGTCAAATCTTAGTCAACGCCATGTTTTTTGACATACAACATGACATTTTTGCTTACAGATTTTTGAACTATAATAATAAAACAACTAAATATCAGTATAAAGGCAAATTTAAATAAAAAAAAGAAATCTTTTAAAAAGCAACTTTCAAATCTTTATGCAAAAAGCAAGAGCAACAAAAAGAAATAATCATTATAAAGAAAAATTTAGAACAAAAACCCAAATGACACATTATGGCTGATGTGTGATGGAAAGACATATTTTTCTTGTTTGTTAGCGGTTTTTTTTTTCAATTTTTAAAAATATGTATGAATAAGTTTTTCATTTTATTTTTTTTTCTTCAGACTTCAAATTGTCTATTATGTAGTGAGTGTACAATAACTTTTAGTTTTGTACAATTTTGCAATTATTAATATCATGTTGATGTTATTTATTATTAGTGCAAGCAAGCAACTACATCATCTTTCCATAGCCCCATATTGTGAATCTAGTGTCATCAAGTGTCAAAATATTAACATGTACACAAAATGAATGATTGCTTTTCAACAAATTAAAAAATAAAAAATAAAGTGCAAAATGTAATAGAAAAAAAATTATAGTTTTTCAATTAATGTATATTGTGTTAATACAACATTTTAAATATTGCAATTATTAATTTGTTTATAGAAATAATGAATTTAAATAAATTTGTTACAAAATATATAAAATTGTTTTTAGTATATTATATATTGAAATTTTTGAAGTTACTAAAAAATTAAATAACGATTTGTGCAAAATATTAAAAGAATTCACACATAACTTAAAAAAAAAAAAAAAAGTTTTTCATTAAATGTATGAAACTTTGGTTAAATATATGAAATTTTTTCATTAAATATAGGAAAATTTTTTACTAACTATATGAAACTTTTTATTTAATGTATAAAACGTTTATTAAATTTATAAAACTTTTTCATTAAATAAATGAAACATTTTTATTTAGTGTATGAAACTTGTTCATTAAGTGCATAAAACTTTTACATTAAATACATGAAACTTTTTCATTAAATATATTACTTTTTCATTTAATTTAGGAAATTTTTTTATTAAGGGTATGAAACTTTTTCATTAAATGTATGAAACGTGTTATTAAATATATGAAACTTTTTATTAAATGCATGAAACTTTTTCATTAAATGTATGAAACTTCTATTTTCTATTAAAGGTATGAAACTTGTTCATTAAATGTTTGAAAATTTTCAGTAAATGTAGGAAATTTTTCTATCAAAGGTATTAAACTTTTTCATTAAATATATGAAATTTTTCATTAAATGTATAAAACTTTTCATTAAATTCATGAAACTTTTTTATTAAATGTATGAAACATTTTCATTGTATATAGGAAAATATTCATTAAATGTAGGATATTTTCTTTTAAAGGTATGAAATTTTTTCATTAAATGTATGAAACTTTTCATGAAATGTATGAAACTTTTTCATTAGGTGTATGAAACTTTTTCTTAATTATAAGTCATTTTATAATGGAAAAACTTTTTATTGAATCTATGTAAGTTAATAATATATTTTAAAAATTTAAAACCCCCTCGCCGTTCCCTTTGAAAGAGGGTACAGGTACAGGTATGACCTGTAAAAAGGAAACGTTGAATTTTAAATTATGTTTTGAAAAACGGAAACAATTAATTGAAAAAACATCGTTTAAAGTTTATCGTCCTAAATTTACGTAACTACCGTCCGTCCGGATTTAAACCAGTGCCAAAGCTGCTGTATTTAAGGTTTGATGTATTGAGAACATTTCTTAGTAGAACACATTTGTGATTTTTATAAAGTATTTCTGTAGAAAACCTAGACTTTTTTCTTCGAAAAGAAGTACCTCCAACATTGTAATGGCGCTTGAGTAGGGACAGTTAATATTTATAAAAAAAAAAAATATTGTTCTTGGAATTTATAAGGACTTTTATTATTTATCAAAACCTTAAGAAGCAGTGACGACAAATATGGCGCCCAAACAGAAATGATAAATTTCTCGTTTCATTTAAAAAGGGGACATCTCATTTTTCTAACACATCTAAATTTCTTAGTCATATGAAATTAATAATTCCTCGCCAGTTTTAAAAATTTGACTTTGACAATTTTCTTTTAAAGATTAAAGCGTCTGATTGTGAATGGCGCCTGAGCAGAGACAATTGAATTAAAATTATATTTTTTTTATTAACTTTTAGAATTTCTCCTTTACTTATTATAAATTTCTATTAAACTGTATTTAATCTCATTATAAGTTAACAATTTAATTATGAACAAATTTCCCTAACTATATTATATAATGCAATTTATTGATGTTTATCCCCTATTGTAATAGTTAATTCAATTATTTAAATATTCAAATAGTTAAATAGATTTGAAGCACTAGTTACTAACTATATAACAAAAAAAAAATAAATAAAATGAAAGCTAAATGCTGGCATTTCAAACAACCGCACGTATTAAATAAACTATATGTAAAAACAATTTGAGATTATCAATTTACAATCTAGTATTATAGATACAATAGATTTATACTTAATAATACTACATGAGTGTTTTTTTTTTATATTATCGCTATAATACACTATACTGTAACTATATAAAACGTGCGATAATAACAATAATATAGAGTTACATTTTATTAAAAACATATTTTTTGTATTAAAATTAAATAGATTTTCATTGTTTTTACTTCAATAATAGAAATAAAAAAAACTGATTTTATATAAAAATTTTAAATTTATTTTTAATAAAAAAAAATATGCAAATTTGTATTAAAAAAATAAAAACCACAGGAATAAAAAAAATTTTATGAAAAAAATGTATTTACATACATATGAATTTGTGTAAACAAATACAAACAAATGTGTATATACACAAAGAAAAATTATATCATATTGAAATTGACATTAAATATTTTTACAAACATTTTTAAATTAACTATGAATCTGATTAAAATAAATATGATTCTAGTTAAAAGAAGATTTTTAGTAATTAAATTAATATTTTTAAAAGTTTAGATTTTGTTTTTGAATTTTAAAAATAAGTACAATATATTTAAATTTATATATTCCGACTTCTGACCGTCTGCTTGATGATATGAAAATATTTTTTTCTGTGTGAACTGTTTCCATACAACTATATTTTTCGACCGCAGTAAAAACGGGATAAAAAAACTGCCATAAGGATTTTATCAACGATCTGGCTGGTTATGAAGTGGTGGTAATGGTTTTGTTTGCATTATATAAAAAGAATAGAGTTATTATGTATGGAAATAAACCTATAGTTTATACAAAAAAAATATATATGTATAAAAGTATTCACTTGCTTTTTACACTAAAAATGGCTACAAAAATATATAACCAGGAATAAATAAAAATGACTCTATTAATTTCATAGTAAAAGGATAAAAAAGGAAAAACCCATAGTTAAGATTTATTACTAAAGCATACATAACAGGACAGTGGGTAGTATATTAAATATAAAGGAAATATTATATGTACATATTTCGTCGCGAAAATTTAGTTAAATTATCCCTGCTCGGGCGCCACTCAGAATTTGATAATTTTCAATACATTTTTTAGGGTTTTCGAATTCGGATACATTTTGATATTTTAAAAACCATTAGATAGAGCGCCCCGGTAGGCTAGTTGGTAGCGTGCTAGCCTATCAGTGCGGGGGTCGTGGGTTCGATTCCCACCAGAGGCTCTGGTCTGTTTTCGCTACAACGAGCTGAAAGCCTTCGTTGCTAGTGCTCGGTTAGGGTATTAAAATATAATTTGTAATTATATGTTTAATAAAATTAATAAATAAATAAAAACAATTAGATATTATAAATTAAAGTTATTACCAGAGAAAACAAATTTCCTTTTTTTTTTGGCTGTTTTTACCTTTTTCTGTTTTTTTTTTTATTTTTCTTGAGATTTTTGAGCTTTAAATTGTTTTTTTTTTTAATTTTTTTTTTTAATTTTTTCTGTTAGCTTTGTTCTTTTTTTAAGAAAAAAAATTATTTTTTCCCCAATTTTTTAACTTTTGTGTTTTTTTTTTACAATATTTTTTTCCTTAAAATATATTGAATTCAACTTTATTAGTCTTCTCTGTTCTTTAAAATATCCATTTGTTGGATTATTTTAATAAAAAGTTTATAAAATAACATGTAAAAAAATCTGTATTTTGTCCCTGACCAGGCGCCATTTTAATATATTCACTGTTCTTTTAGAGACAGCTATCATAATCTAAGGATTTTCTTTTTAAGAAAAAGAGCATAAGATCTAAAGGATTTTTATAGAAAAGATTATTCTATTGAAAAACATATACTTAAGAATCTGTATAATTTTCGCGACAAAATTTAACACAATTTTGTTTGTTGTAGTCTACAGTGCTTTTACAATATTTTATTGCAAAAAAAAAGCAATATTTTATGACGCATATTGTGTATCTTTAGTATATTTCATAATAGAGCACTAAAGGAACAAAAATACACAATTAAACACTTAAGTAATTTCTTGTTTCAAAACTGATACTTTTTCTATGACATGATAAACATAAAACAAAGGTAAATATTTATTTTAGTCCTTTGAAAATTAATACACTCGTAACAAATATTTTGTTTGCCCCCATCACACTTGTATTTCTAATGAAAAGAAAAGAAACAAAAAAAAAAAAAGAACTACAAACTATACAAAATATTATAGACATTAGAAGAGATGAGGTTGCGGAGAGAGGGTGCTGCGCTGATGCCAAAGCAACTGGAAAAATCAACAAAATGTCAAAAATGTCAAATAGTTGACATATGAGGACATACTACACACCATCACTAATACTACATATAACAAACCACAAATAACATCAATGTAACTACTACAACACATACGGACGGATGACTATTCTACACACTTAACCACTAAAATACAACAAACATCATCATGCATTCGAGGCATTGATTGCATTTTCCTTACACATACACACAAGCACACAAGCAAGGCGTTCTCTCTCAGTCCATACATTGTTTGATGGATGCACTTAGAAAAGATAGACGACAGACAAACAGACATATATGGCACCTTTTTTTTTTTTTTTTTGCTTTGACATAAAATACTCGATAATCAGAAATGAATACCCATACACAGTTATGCCAAACTATTCATGGGAGTATCTTTTCATGTATTTATATTAAAACCTTGTATGAAACTACACACAACACCCCCACACAAACTGCATACAACAAAACAAACAACCTTTTTTTTTCTCCGTCTACTGACAAGGTGATATTTGTCAAGCGAGTGTAGGATGAAAGGAAGAATACATAAATGATGGTCCAATTTATAAAAATATATATTGTAGACATTATTTTTATTACAATATATGCTATATTAATGTGACCTCTCCATTACCGGGGACGTGATGTTCAATGTGGATGGAATTTAGGAGAAATTGTTATGGGAGTTTTTGTCAAATTTCATGAATAGTTTTTTGTTTAAAATTGTATGTCTTGTTTCTATATCAAATTTTATGTAAATATTCATATCAACATTCATGTCAACATTTATGTCAACATTTATGTCAGCATTTACGTTAGCATTCATGTCAACATTCATGTCAACATTCATGTCAACATTCGTGGTAAATTCATGTCAACATTCATGTCAACATTCATGCCAACATTTATGTCAGCATATATGTTAACATTCATGTCAGCATATATGTTAGCATTCATGTCAACATTCATGTCAACATTCATGTCAACATTTATGTCAGCATTTATGTTAGCATTCATGTCAACATTCATGTCAACATTCATGTCAACATTCATGTCAGCATTCATGTCAACATTCATGTCAACATTCATGTCAACATTCATGTCAACATGTATGTCAACATTCATGTCAACATTCATGTCAACATTCATGTCAACATTCATGTCAACATTCATTTCAACATTCATGTCAACATTCATGTCAACATTCATGTCAACATTCATGTTAACATTCATGTCAACATTCATGTCAACATTCATGTCACAATATTCATGTCAACACTCATGTCAACATTCGTGTATATATTTATGTCAACATTCATATCGTGACATAAATGTTGGATATTCAAGTGAATATTCATGTCAATATTAATGTCAAACATTTATGCCAATTTGCATGTCAATATTCATGACAGGGTCCACATTTTTTTTTTCAATTTTAAAGTAATAATTTTAGTTTCAGATCAAGAGTAGTCTGAAAGCTTTCTTATTGATAAATCCCCACCATGAGAAGGCTTTTTCGTAAAGACAAATTTTTTGGAAGGACTTTTTTCATGATTTTTTGAATTTAAAAGATTTCGGATGGAAAAATTCTGAGATTACAAAGAAATTCTTCCATAGAATAATATAAGATTATATTAGCAAATACCCTGCGGGAAAAAAGGGGTCAGTTGGGAATTGGGACTTGTCCCTTGAAAGGTGAAAACTGGACCGGTTCGAAAATACATATCACGAGATAGGTGAAAAGAGGACCGGTTTCTAAAGTACCTACCACGTGACCGATTCAAAAGTCATGACATGTTCTTTTAAATCAGTCCTTTGACATGTTATAGAGGGCAATTGAACCCTTCTAGGACAAGCCCATGTTAAAGTAACCGGTCCCATGACCAGTCACATGACGTATCCTGGGATATGTCCTTTTTCTGCAAGGTAACTCATCAGAAAAGTCTTATACTGAAAATACTTTTTTTATGGGTTAAAATAAGTTTTTCCAAAAGCAAAATCTCACAAGGAAGATTTTTTTTAGGCTAAACACAATCAAATTTAATCAAACCTGTCCCGGAAAAAATAAAACTTATATAGAAAAAGTTTCTTTAGAAGTTGTTTCTATAGAAGAATTTTTACACTTTCGATTAAGAACAATTATTAATAGATTACAAGATGAATCTGTCTCGGAAAAAGAAAACTTCTACAGAAAAAGTTTCTATATAAGAAGTTTCTATAGAAGAAGTTTCTATAGAAGAAGTTTCTATAGAAGAAGTTTCTATAGAAGAAGTTTCTATAGAAGAGGTTTCTATAGAAGAAACTTCTTCTAAAGGGTGGTTAAATTTTAAGGGCCGATGTTGAATGTGAACCACACCTAAACATCAAGTTTTTTTTTTTGCATTTCATTTGACATTTCTCAATTTCAGACTAACTCAATTTGAACCATGGAAAGATACACAATTGAGCAACGCGTTAAAATTATTCAGGCTTATTATGAAATGAGCGTTCAAATCAAAATGCACTTTGTGATTTTTTTGGTCAGCATAATCGACCAAATGTGTCCACAATTGGGATAATTGTGCACATATTTCTGCAAATCGGGTCTGTAGAAAATGAGAAACACCTGTGCATGCTCGCCAAGTTCGTTCTGCGGAAAACATTGCTATCGCGATATCGTAACGGATGTCTTGAAGCCAGAAATAAATGATATGGATGTGCACGATATGTTGTTTCAACAGGACGGGGCCACTTGCCACACAGCTAACGAAACAATGGCTCTTTTGAGCGACAAATTCAATGGCCGTGTTATCCCACGTGGTAGCGATGTCAATTGACACCATTGAACTTCTTTCTTTGGGGTTATTTGAAAGAAAAGGTGTACGTCGATAAGCCAGCAACAATTCAGGAGCTAAAGGATGAGATAATTCGGCACATTAACGGCATAGAACCTCAATTATGCCTCAGCGTCATCGAAAATTTGGACCATTGGATAGAGGCGTGCCGCCGAGGTCGATATTTTGCTCCATACATAATTGAACCATACCATATTATCATAATAAAAATCAATGGCAATAATTTCCAAAATAATTTGTGTTTTATTCAAAATCAACATCGGCCCTTAAAATTTAACCACCCTTTAGAAGAAGTTTCTATAAATGTAGTTTCTATAGAAGAAGTTTCTGTAGAAGTAGCTTCTATGGAAGAATTTTTAGACTCTCGATAAAAACAATTTTTTATAAAACAAATTAAAATTTTTTGAAAACTCTCATGCAGATTTTAAGGATTTTATGTTATAGAAAATTTTTGAAATAGCAAGAAGTTTTTTATCAAAACAATTTTCGTTAATATTTAAAAACAGGAAAATCTTTGATTAAGAAACTTCAAGATTATAAATACTTTTTTTCTTACACAAAAAATGTATAATTTTCAAAAATATTTTTCAAAGAAAATTTTTCAAAATATAGAAAAATTTTTCGTAAATAAAACCTAGTTGATTTTCATATATTTTTCTTTTAGAAAATTTTTGAAATTGAGGAATTTTTTTTAGGGAAAATTTTTTAAAATTTAAAAAAAAAATGTTAAATAATCTTTTGATTCTAAAAAATTTTTGTTATAGGAAATTTTATGTAAATTCCATTTTTATTAGCAAAGACATAATTTTGGTAAAGATTCATTTAAGGATTAACAGAGTACATGATGGAAAACATGGTACAATTGTACTTTTTTTGGTACATTTTTACCTTGGTTGGTACCGTGGTACTACCGCGGCTCATTTAGTACAATTTGAAATTTTTTAAATTTTTAATTTACAACTTGATAAAACAACATAACATAAAGTCGACTTTTTTTAAAAGCAACTTTAAATTAAAAACCTGTTTTATCAGCTATAGTACAAAATAACGTCAGTTTTAAGTTGAACTTGCTCTAAATTGGTGTCACATCAAATATTTCCATACACATTGTTTTAAAATACTTGGAAGTGGCAACATTGAACAGCTGATTTTAAATTAGCTTTCAAAACAAAAAAAAAAAAATAAGAAAAAAGTGTATTATTGTTAAAAAGCTATTAAATGCCTTAAAATTTTTTAATAGCAAATCCTGAAAAGGTTAAATTGCCCTCCAAGGGAGGCGGACAACCAGAAAAAAAAAGGTGTGACATAAAAATTAGAGAAAAATTTTACAAAGTTTTGTGGGAATTATACGACTACATAAAATTAACGATAAATTTTGTTTCACCTGGTCAATTAAAATTGTTTTAAGTATTTTTAGTGTCTAAGCAAATCTGATTGAATACGATAAAATTGTTAAAAAAAAAAAAAAAAGCGGAAAAAATTTTGATACCGTGAGGATCTAAAAAGTACAATTTGTTTGTCTGGTTAGTGCAATCACAGAAGACATATTTTCCATCCCTGACATGAAATGATTAAGGATGTAAAGTTTTTTTTACGTGCAAATCAATACAAGCCAGCGTTTTAAAGGGGAAAAAGTTTTTCAAGTTAAATAAAATCTTTAAGAAAAAATTCCTTTAATTGTAAGAAGTTGAGGTAAAAACAAATATCTAAAAAACATATCTTAGCAGCTGAAAGTTAACTATGGCAAATCCCATAAAATCAAAGTAATAAAACTATCCTTATATCCCCTTATATCATCTCTATTTAAAAGTCCTTTAACAAACAATGTATACAAACATATTTTAAAAGTTTTGTGTAAACTCATATTGCTGTATGATTAGATTAGTTTTTCATTTCTCCCCTTTTTTTTTATTTTCTATCTCTTATACGATTTAAAATATATTGCATATTTAATTCAAATTCAATATAAAAATATAATTTCATACATTATATCATGGCAAATATTGGCAAAGAGGATTTTTGTGCATTTTAAAGCAAAACTTAATAAACTATTATTCGATAATATAGAAAAACAAGTCCTAAAGCTATTGTAAACAGAGTAAAAAAGAAGAGTAGAGAATTTTAAATATCCTATATGGCAGTTTTTGCATCACCAAAACTTTTTCTATTGAAAATTTAGGGTATCGTCAGAAGAAAAAAAAAATGAAATAAAATTATTCCTACCCAACTAGTTGCAGTTGCAGTATCAGTTGACGTTGTCTACTATCCTAGGGTATTTTTATATATTTGGCATTGTTTACTGTTGGCTGACTATCTCTAAACTCATAAGATTTGGCTTTGTTGGCTTCATTTTACTATTTTGCATTGTCGCATATTCAGCAGTTTCTTTTCTATTTTTAACTGATAATAGTTAATATATGGATGATGGTTTTTCTTCAGTCATTATAAAGTGGAAAAAACAGCAGTTTTAAATATTATTTTAAATTAAGAATTGTTTCCATATTTGTAAGACTTTTCTAATAGGATATACAACAATTTGGCGCCCAACCTAGTGCTCTTTAACACCAGCAACAGGCAAATATTATTGGCTAATATAGTTTTAAAATTTTGGCGCCCAACGTAAGTCTACTTCATCACTAACATTAAATATTCCGTATAAGTCATTGGAATTTTTGTATATCAATTTAATTTACATTTAAATGTACTGTTCATTTGTTTTATTGCTTGATCTGTGTTCGACTTGATAATCTTCTTTATTTGCTTTGTTTTATATTAAGTGCATGAGAATTTTTATTTCTTCTTCCATATAAGCTTAAGGATTTTTTTTTTTATTCTTTTATTTCCATTTTACAGATTATGCATTTTTGTCAATATGTAGGGTGGTGGCGCAGTGGATGATAAGGATTGTCCTTGTCCAGTTTGTAGTTTGTAGTATGTAAATAAAATGACATTTATCTTTTTTTCCAGTTTTTCTTTCTTATTTGGATTTACTTGTTACAACTTTTGTTAACTATAATCCATATACTTAAAAAAAAAAAAAAATAGCTATTGCTAAATACATCTTTATATAAATGTACGACATATTCAAATTGAGATAAATAGGGGAAGATTGGTGTGGCGAAAAAGGAATAGAGTTGCCAAGTTTTAAAGCAATGATGTAATTTCAAACTGCAGTATCATAGAAAATACCCAAGAAACCTAAAGAATAGCCAAGGAAAACAGAAAACATATATGGCTTTAATTTAATATCAGCTGATATCCGATTGGGCATATGTAAGAATTGATAGAGCTTACTAAACACAGCTAGAGTTCGTAAGTAAATTTCGTCTTAACTCAATAAAGTTCTCATACAGCTTTTTTCCTTTAAATATTTTTTCTATATGTTAAACATACACTCAGAAAAAAAGAGTTAGTAGAAAAATTTCTAAACAATTTTCAATCTCACTTTACTATTTTTGCACTAATTTTTAGTAAAAAAAAATATTATTTAGCAAATCTTTTTTCTATTTACATTTTACAAATTACAGAAATTTTACAGAATATTTACAAATTTTTATTGATAATTTTAGAAATCATTTTACAAATTTTTGAAAACCAATTTGCTAAAATTAGCAAAAAAAAAAATTACTAATTTAAAAAAAGGAAATGTTATTTCTAATTAAAACTTACACCTACAAACTTAAATTGAATTAAAATGTTACATATAAATGTTGAATATACCGACTCATGTCTAAAAATAGGATATCCACTTAAAAAAGCACTAAAAAGTTTTTCAAAAATCAGCCCCTAAAATAAAAATTTGACCTTAAAAGTAAAAAAAAAATTGAATAAAATATTTTTCAAAACAGAAATTACCAAATTAAAACAAAATGATAAAATCGTTTATGTTTTTACCACTTTTAAGCCTTTAATTTTTTTTTTTTTTTTAATTTTGTCTAAAATATTTTTTGAGAAAAAATAAAATTTTTTTAAAATTTATGCTCGATAAAAAAAATTTGAAATTTTGTATTAATATTAATTATATTTATTAAATTTTTTTGCTGATTTTAGCAAACCGATTTTAAATTCCACTTTATAAAAAATTTACTAAAATTTAGTAGCGGCAGCAGACATGTGTTGCTAAGATTAGCAAAAAAATACCGCTGGGATCAAATTAGCGAAAATTTCCGTAATAACAGCAAAATTTGTAGTTGCCATTACAGACTTTTTTTGGTGAGTGTATTTACATATTCAGATTTTTTTTTTAATTTTTATCAACCGGTTATTAGAGCATTATTTTTATAGAAAACATTTTAAATTTTGATGATTTTATTCTATAGGAAACCCAAGAATTAAAGACATTTTCCTAGAGAAATAGTAAAAAAAAATTCAACTAAAGGATTTCAGATTCAAAGCATTTTTTCAGAAAAAAAAAACCCTCGGGTTTTAAAAATATTTTCCATCAAGAGTTTCTAGAAAAAGAGGACTTTTTCCTCTGAAAAAACTTTTAGGTTAGATTAGAGTGGCAGCCGCTGTCAGTTAAACCAGCACACCAGCTTCTGATAAGACTTCAAAGCTGAACTAGACCTTCGTATAAGACTGAAGAGTTGCGAGATTCTAACTCCCGACACATCACTGAGGCCATAAAACTACGCCGATCAAAGTGAAAGCATCCTAGGCCCCGCTAGGGCCAGACCCTAGCGGAGAAAGTGTTCGATGCTTTCAAAACTTCGTTCATGCAGCTCCTACAGAAGTAAGGTGAATTCTGCGCATTCCTACCGATAAAACAGTGATCATTTCTAACCGCCACCACATCTAAAATATCTCTCCTTATTAGCTATAGAAGTTTCCTGGTGCTTCCCGTAATGCGCTTACTAGTCAGCAACCTCCCGATCTTTTGTAATAACCGCTGAAGCCACCCCCTGAATTGATAAAACCGTAATTATAGAGTCCCGCTAGATGTTATTGAATATCCAAAAAATTTTAGAAAATAATTTTTCGAGCGCCCCGGTAGGCTAGTTGGTAGCGTGCTAGCTTATCAGTGCGGGGGTCGTGGGTTCGATTCCCACTAGAGGCTCTGGTCTGTTTTCGCTACAACGAGCCGATAGCCTTCGTTGCTAGTGCTCGGTAAGGGTATTAAGATATAATTTGTAATTATATGTTTAATAAAAATAAAAAAAAATTCCTACAAAAATTAATCTGAGATATTTATAGATATTAATAGAAAAATATTTTTAATAAAAGCTGTTCGTCTTCTATGGATTTTCTCTTTAGGAAAACTACGATTTTAAGGATATTTCTCTATAGAAAATATCTTGGATTCTGAAAATTTAATTTTTTTCCTCTAAAAATTATATAAGTGTGACCATAAAATTTGACATGAAAGTTGGCATGATTGTAAATATTAAAGTTGAAAAAGAAGCCGACGCAATCATAAAAAAGTTGATATAAAAGTTGACATAAAATTTGATATAAAAGTTGACATAAAAGTTGACATAAAAGTTGATATAAAAGTTGACATAAAAGTTAACATAAGTTGACATAAAACTTGGCACAAAAGTTGTCATAAAAGTTAACATAAAAATTGATATAAAAGTTGGCATAAAATGTGTCATAAAAGTTGACATAAAAGTTGACATTAAAGTTGGCATAAAAGTTGACATAAAAGTTATCATAAAAGTTGATATAAAAGTTGGCATAAAAGTTGACATAAAAGTTGACACAAAAGTTGTCATAAAAGTTGACATAAAAGTTGACATAAGTTGACATAAAACTTGACACAAAAGTTGTCACAAAAGTTGTCACAAAAGTTGACATTAAAGTTGACATAAAATTTGACATAAAATGTGACATAAAAGTTGACATAAAAGTTGACATAAAATATTGAAATAACAGTTGGAGTAAAAATAGCCACAAAATATGATATAAAAGTTAAATTGAGGACATCAAAAATAATATAAAATTGAGAAGAGTTGACATGAAATTTGACACAAATAATGACATGAAAGTCGATATGAAATTTAACATTAAAGTTGACATAAAAGATGACATTAAATCTGCAATAAAAGTTGTCATCAAAGTTAACTTTGATTAATATCAAAGTAAACATCGAAAATGACATGAAAACTGACACAAATATTAACATGAAAACTGACACAAATATTAACAGGAAAATTGACATAAATAAATTGACACATAATGTATATGTATGAAAAACTGACAGGTAAATGAAAAATTAATATAAAAAAACTGTCCTGAAAATTGTCAACAAATTTTACATGGAATTTTTTTGGCAAGAAATTTGAGAGGAAATTTAACATAGAATTTGACATTTAATTTAAACAGGTAATTTAACTGCATAAAATAGAAAAAGCATATTTATTTGAATATCTACATTTTGATATAAAAAAGAAACGGTTTAATGTCTCCGATAAAATATCTCACATGTATAATACAAAACTTTTCCATTTTGAATGTCTTCTTTTTAAACAACTTTTCGAAAAATAAAATTCCTAGAATTAATATATAAAAATATTTCCTTTCATTTTCTTGACACTTGTTATAAACTTTGAGAATCCCCCCTTCAGTTATAATCTCTCACTCTCCCAAAAGAAGAACAAAAAAAAAAGACAAAAACTTTGGCAACAATTATTTTAAATCCAAAATAAAGTCATATGTGTCACATAACATTATTGTTAATGTCAGCAAATAAACTATATATAAATGGCATGATTGCTGCATAATAATGAAAATATATTTTATTAATATTGAAATTTAAGATATAAAATTTAACAAATTAAAGAACTTTTCAAAGTCATAAGCATCTTAAAAGTAACAAAGATTTTATATAATATTTAATCTGTAAATGTTTTTAATTATTTCCATTACTAGTTGTAGTTGACTTAATACCCAGTAATTAACACAACTTATATATCAAATTCCTACATAAACTTTATTAAAGTATAGTTTTAAATACTAACTAGTGTTTATGGGTATGAAGAAGAGGTTCAATGTCAAAAGTGTAAAATTTCAGTTATCATGAATAAAACAAATGCCAAAAAAAAAAAAAAATAGTGGAAAACATGTTAACTTGACACCTTATTAGAAATTGAAACTGTAATTGAAATTAAAAACAAATATGATAAAAAAAATATGTGTACACCATCATAATAAAAACCACATTTTTGTAATCATGACAATGAAAACAAAAACTTTGCTATTGAAGGGAATCCGATTACTACGGTCTGTGAATATGAGATTAAGAGAGGAAAAACAGTAAAAAATACCACTAAAGCACATGTACACAAAGAAAATATGAATAATAAATGTATGATAACTTCAAATTTAAATAAATAAATTTTTGGATGACATGAAATTTGACATTGACAATTATAATTAAAAATTTTGTAAAAATTGACTGGCAAAAGAAGTGGAAGTAAAGAAGATATTAAATTTCCAGGACATAGATTTTATGAAACGTAAAATTTGACAGAAGACATAATTAAAGACAATATATAAAATTTAAAATTTGATATAGGGCATAAAATTTGACAAAATTTTGAGAAATCTGATAAAAAAAAAAGTTTGTGAAAATTAAAAAAAAAAAGTTTGTGAAAATTAAAACAAAAAGTTTGTGAAAATTAAAAAAAAAAAGTTTGTGAAAATTAAAAAAAAAGTGTGAAAATTAAAAAAAAAAGTTTGTGAAAATTAAAAAAAAAAGTTTGGAAAAATTAAAAAAAAAGTTTGGAAAAATTAAAAAAAAAGTTTGGAAAAATTAAAAAAAAAGTTTGGAAAAATTAAAAAAAAAGTTCGTGAAAATTAAAAAAAAATTTTTAAAAATTAAAAAAAAAATTTGTGAAAATTAAAACAAGTTTGTGAAAATTAAAAAAAGTTAGTAATATTAAAAAAAAGTTTGTGAAAATTAAAAAAAAAAAGTTTGGAAAACTTAAAAAAAAAGTTTGTAAAAATTAAAAAAAAAAAGTTTGTGAAAATTAAAAAAAAAATGTGTGAAAAGTAAAAAAAAAAATGTGTGAAAAGTAAAAAAAAAAAATTGAAAATTAAAAAAAAAAAAGTGTGAAAATTAAAAAAAAAGATTGTGAAAATTAAAAAAAAAAGTTTGTGAAAATTAAAAAAAAAAGTTTGTGAAAATTAAAATTAAAAAGTTTGTAAAAATTAAAAAAAAGTTTGTGAAAATTAAAAAAAAAAAGTTTGTGAAAATTAAAAAAAAAAAAGTTTGTGAAAATTAAAAAAAAAAAGTCTCATGAAACCTCAGAACTGCAAAGAATATGTCAAAAATGAACATGACATGAAATTTGACAAGGACATGAAATTTGACATATAATATTTGACAAAACCAAAGAAAATTGACAAAAATAAATAAAATTTTAAAGAGAAGAAATTTAAAAAATGAAAGGATTCCACGAGACATGAATTTTGACAAGACATGAAATTAGACAAAAAAAATGGAATATTTGAATCAAAAAAAAATTAATTTAAGATCAAGCTCTTTTGTATTTAGTTAAACACTTGCCGTTTAAACTAAATGTTGTATGACAATATTTGCAATAAAAAAAATAACTAAATAGTCTTAAACCATATTATCTGTATAGTCAAGTCAACAACTTGTAGTTGTTTATTTGTTTCTTTCTTGACTACTAAAACACTTTAGAATTTTCGCCCTTTTTTTTGTATATTTTCTATGTATTTTTGAAAACTATAAAACCTTTTTGCATTTGTCTTATAACTCTTTACTCTCAATGTATTTATATGTAGACTTTAGGTAACTGGAGTACATGTCCTGGTCCTTCGTTGGTTTGTTTGTTCAAAATGACTGTGTGAAGTAAAGGGAAAAAAAAAGATCTTGAAAAAAATCCTACAAAATGGATAAAAAAAAAACCCATTTTGCATTTTTTGTTTCCGGTAATTTTTCATTTCTAAGTAATTCAACATTTTTACAACTACACTTTGAATGTTTGTTTAGAAATTTTTAACCAACATGCAAGACAATAACTTTGTTAAAAGAAACAAAAAAAAAATATTACAGAAACTACAAAAAAAAAACAAAAAAAGAAATAAGTGTAGTAATGATTGTTGTTGGTTACTTTTAGAAATAGCAAAAATAAAACAAACAAAAAAAATATCCTTTTTACTACACTTAAGTACTTAAGAGGTACATTATGAATGAACAAACTCATATGAAGAATGGTTTTTAAGAAAGATGTACAGATGAATTTTCATGAATGTTTAGATGACGGTGGAATTTTTTTTTTTTTAATTTAGGTTTAAAAATAGTGAAAAAGTTTAGGAGGGTTTAAACTGGATTAGATAAATTGACCAAAATATTTATTTTATAGTGAATTTTAATTTTTAGAGTCAATATTAATTAATCAAGACATGAAATTAGACATCAAGTCATAATATTTGATATCAAGACATGAAATTTAGCATCAATTTATAAAATATGTCAAGACATGAAATTAGATATTAAGGCATGAATTTTGACAGCAAGTTATAAAACATATTAAGGCAGCAAATTTACATCAGGAAATAAAACTTGACATGACATGAAATTTGACATTATGACATGAAATTTGACATCAAATCATGAAGAAGAAATTTGTTAAAAAATAAGTGAAATATATAGGATATGAAAATCAAGACAAAATGACATAAGATTTTACATCAAATAAAACAAATTTGATTATTAGAAATAAACACATGTTATTCAAGTGAGGATTTGAAATTTAACAAGGAAAAAAGACACAAAAATGGTGAAAATTTGCAACAACAGTACAATACTTGCAATTTGACTAAATCATGTAATTTGATAACATGAAATTGGAATAAAAGAAATTTAACAGATATATGAAATTAAGCAGACATGAAATATGACAAAGACATGAAATTTAACAGACTTGAAATTTGGCAGACATAAACTTTTGGCAAGGAGATTAAAATTGTCAAATACATGAAATTTAACAGACCCGATATGACACGTGAAATTTTTCAGACATGAAATATAAAAAATTTAACAGATTTGAAATTTGGCAAGGACATTAAATTTGACAAAGACATTAAATTTGACAAAGACATGAAATTTTACAAAGACATGAAATATGACAGACATAAAATTTGACAAAGACATAAAATTTGACAGACATAAAATTTGGAAAAGATAACAATTGGTAAACAAAATAATAAAGCCATTAAATTTAAACCAAAAATAACAAATCTGACAGACGAGATAGACATAAAATATGATCGACGTGAAATTTATCAGAAAAACAAGAAATATGAAAAATATCACAAAAACTTGAAATTTGGCAAGAACATTTGACAAATTTGACAAATACATGAAATTTTACAGACATGAAATTTGACAGGCTTAAAATTTGGTAGAAATAAAATTTTGGCAAGGAGATTAAAATTGTCAAATACGTGAAATTTAACAGACGCGATAGACCTGAAATATGACACGTGAAATTTATCAGAAAAACATGAGATATGAAAATTTTAACAGGCTTGAAATTCGGCAAGGACATAAAATTTGACAAAGACATTAAATTTGACAAAGACATGAAATTTTCCAGACATGAAATTTGGAAAAGAGAACAAAAACTTGAAATTTTGCAAGGACAGTAAATTTGAGAAATACATGAAATTTTGCGGACATAAAAATTGACAGACATGAAATTTGACAGACTTGAAATTTGGCAGACATAAAATTTTTGCAAGGAGATTAAAATTGTCAAATACATGAAACAGACGCGATAGACCTGAAATATGACACGTGAAATTTATCAGACATGGAATTTGCAAAAATTTAACAGACTAGAAATTTGGCAAGGACTTTAAGTTTGACAAAGACGTGAATTAGACAAAGTCAAGAAATTTGACAAAGTCACGAAATTAAGAAAAGAGAACATTTAGTAAAGAAATAAAAAAGCAATTAAACTTAACACAAAAAAACAAACAAATTTGGTCACGAAAAGACATTAAAATTGACAAGAGAAGGCATGGAATTTAATACAAATAAAAAGTATTTAATTTTAGTCAGACAAGACCTAAGCTTTGACAAGAAAAATTATACAGTTGGAAAAGACTTGAAATTGACCGAAAAACTAATTTTTCTAAGAATACAAATTTTTTTTTTTTACAAAATTTGATCAAGTTTATATAAATGTCATTTTAAAAGTTTTTATAATTTTTTTTTAATAAAAATTTATGAAAAATATAAATATTGGTAATTTTTAATTATTCAGTAAAACACTTACCACTGTGATGGGATAGAATGGATTTATAATAGTAAATAACAAAATATGATTTGGCCGTGCAGCTTCCGGGCGTTTTCTTCTTAAATCATCATTTGATTTGTTCAACAATGGATGCTGTTGAGTCTGTTGTTGGGTTGTCTAAAAATATATGGGGAGGAAAAAAGAAAATAATTATAAGAAAAATATTGAAAATAATAGGATTTTTTTAAAATATAAATTTTCTTTAATCAAAATAAATTTTTTTAAAAACAATATTTCAAATAGCTTTGAAAAAGTCCTTCAGACATTTGTTATACGATTTTATTATTCCCTAAAAAAAGCTCATTTTTTGCCGCAAAAAAACCAAGTTTTAACAATTTAAGCTTAAAAGATATTCTTCAATAAAGATTTATGTAAAATCAAAAAGTTTTTAAACTTAAAAAAAGAAAAACTTTAGCAATTTGTTATTTTGCAACTTAATGAGATATTTTTTGTTATTTTTTGTTTTTCACTCCAATCAAGTTTTAATAATCATTTTAGCAATTTTTATATCAGAAACACAGCTAATTAACCACAACTGTAAAGAAAAGTAAAAAAAATAAAGGATAAAATGGTAGAAAATTGTAACTAATTAATGTGCTCAAAAAACAAAGACATTTATACAATCATAAATCAAAAAATTATAAGTTTGCAGATAAAATTAAAAAACAAAAAAATATGTGGTATAAACAGAAGGTGTAATGACTGCTGGTTTTAACTTGGTTTGTGAAAAATGAAATGAACAAAAAAAAACAGCAGGGAAAATCTATTTGAAGTTTTTGAAGAGTCTTCAGATTTTTATGTTCCTTTCTCTCTCTCCCTCTCTGTTTCTGCTTTTTCTACACTTATGGATATTAAAACATTAATTAGTCGTTAACTATGTTTAAAGCCATGACTTTGGCACTTGGTTGGCTTTTAGAGTGTGAGTTACTTAACAATAATTTCTAGACTGCCTTCCAACCATACAGTTGTGTGGTAAAAAGGGTCATATTATACTATAAATTTTATGGCATTTAAGTTTTTTTTTTGTAGTTAAGTGTTTGGTCGAGACTTGTACTTGAAGTCCATAGAGATGAACAGTGGGAGAACATAATGCTTTTAAAATGATTTTAGCATTTATTAGAAAAATCATACTCAAAATCTGTAAGCCGAAAAGAATGAAAAATTTAAATGAAGGCAAGAAAATTGTAACGAGTTTTTAAAGATAAATTAAAAAAAATTCCAGTAGGAATGTATTTATCAACTTATGACGATCTATTAACTTTCACTTAGAGATTAAAATATGATTCAAGATCATGAAATTTTACAGAAGATCATGAAATTTGACACAAGATCGTGCAATTTGGCACAAGATCATGAAATTTGACACAAGATCTTGAAATTTGACACAAGATCATGACATTTA
Organism: Eustalomyia histrio; assembly: GCA_949748255.1. Lineage (NCBI taxonomy): Eukaryota > Metazoa > Arthropoda > Insecta > Diptera > Anthomyiidae > Eustalomyia > Eustalomyia histrio. The sequence goes on from OX456527.1 coordinate 115,609,851, forward strand.
ACACAAGATCATGCAATTTGACACAAGATCATGAAATTTGACACGAGCTCATGAAATTTGACATTACATGAAAGTTCACATGAAGACATAAGGACATGAAATTTCACACGACAAGTAGAATGTATCAACATATGACCATCTATTAACTTTCACTTAAAGATTAAACTATGACTCAAGATCATAAAATTTGACACAAGGTCATGAAATTTGACGCAAGGTCATGATATTTGACATGTGAAATAAAATTTTACACGACATGAAATTTGACAGACATATTGACACAGATATGAAATCTGGCACTAAGACATGAAATTTAAGGCAAGGACACGAAATAAAACACAAAAACAAGACATTAAATTTGACTCTAAGACATGAAATTTGACACAAAGCTATGTAATAGAAAACAATTTGAACTTCAATGCCTAATATTTTTAGATTTACATATATACATTTTAAATATATTGCCTAATTTTAACGTTTTTTATTTATAAAATTTGACAAACATGAAATTTGAGGGACATAAAATTTGACAGACATAAAATTTAACGGACATGAAATCTGTACAAAGGCACGAGATTTGACACAGACATTAAATTTTATAAAAGAGACAAAAAAAATAGGATACAGACATAAAATTTACACAATAACATGAAATTTGACACAAGCTAACGGAATTTGAAACAAGCACATGCGGTTTAACACTTATAAGATTACGATGGCTTGATTTGAACCAATTTTTTTAAAAATATTTTCAAAAGCCCACGTTGCTCGAAAGTTACTGTTACTTTGAAAATGTTTAGTTTTTGCATTTAACAAAAAGACGCATGTTTGTTATTAACAGAATATTAATTTTTGAAGACACAATTTACATTTTAAAACCTTCAAACCACTGTGTTTATTAAAGTTATTCCCTTTCCACCGTTATTCTTACAATTGCTCCATTACAATTTTAGTTTATTATGCTATCTGTATGATTTTGAAAGGTTGCTATATTCGTTAGTGATTTTATATTGTAATTATAATAATAATGACAGTCTTAAAAATGATAAACGGAAGTTCATTAAATGGTTTTAATTTGTCAAAAACACGAAAAATGAAAATGGAATCTTGTATTTTTAAAAATTTGTCTTTAAAGCAATTCATAAGCAACTCGATGATGAGTTGTTATTGGTGTGAGGAGTTTGTGTTAATACATTTAACTTAATTCTTCAGATATAATTACAAAGTTATATGTGTTCAAGTTTTAATGACCACTTGTCTAAATAATTATAATGATTATTATTACATGGTATAAAAAAAAATACATGTATATTTTTGTTGTAGCTGTATTGAATATATGAATACGATTGACGCAAGTTCTAGTTCTAAAAGTGGTTCTTTTAGTGTAATTTTTTTTAATAGTGAAAAACTTTGTCTACATACAGAATTGTAGATGAGTGTATTTTGCTGTGCACATTTCTTTTGGTCCAAATGGAATCTCTAATGAGAAAATTTACAGGTGTTGTCATAATTTTCAAATTATGTTGACTTTTTGACTCAACAAATGAAAAAAAAAAAAAGAAATAATAATTAGAATGTACAATATAAATATTTTATACTCTACATGAACCCTAGAGGTTTAAGGTAGTCTTAAGTTTATGATATCAATTGTAGATCAGATCTAATTTGTTAGTAATCTAATTTGCGATACATCGATATCTTTAATTTTACTATCGATATCTTTAATATGAGACTAATATGATGATTCCATATGATGATCGTCGTCGCGAGACAATAAAGGGTCTACATGCATTTTGTTTTGGTGCTGTATGAAACAAAAAGTGAATTGGAAACAGAGATAGCGAATTTAATAAAAGACATGAAACTTGACATATGGAATTTGACACTTATACATAGACATGAAATTTGACACAGACATATAATTTGACACAGACATGGAATTTGGCACAAAGGCAAGGAAAAGGACCAAGAACAAATTATTTTGTAGAGAATATTTTTCAGAGTCCAAATAAAAATAACTTCAAGACCCAACGTTGGGCGCCATTTAAATTTGTTAAAAATTGTATACAACAATGAGTAATATATTACATCCTGGGTATAAAAATATCGACCAAGTTTAAAACTTTAGTCTAAAGTTAAATCAAGTTTGAAAATATTCAAGCCTGAGTATGAGACTTTAGTCTAAGTACGAACTTTAAGTATGAATAAGATGGATTTAATATAGTGTACACTGAAGACCTTTTGAAACTTAAGTACACTATTTGAACTACTTAAGAGGAATTTTTAAACAATTTTTAAGCTGGACGGTCTTAGAATGGGTATGACAATCTTAGGTACATAATGCTTAAAACATTTTAAAAACTTGAAAATTCGAGAAAAAAATATTAACTTAAACTTTAATCTGAGTATAAGACTTTAGTCCAAGTATAAGACTTTAGTCTAAGTAAAAGACTTTAGTGTATAAGACTTTAGTGTGAGTATAGGAGTCTAGTCTGAGTATAGGGATCTAGTCTGAGTATTAAACTTTAGTCTGAGAATGCCACTACAGTAGCAGTATAAAGCTTTAGTCAAAGTATAAGACAAAACTTTAGTCCGAGTTTAAGACTTAATATAAGACCTTAATGTAAGTACAAGACTTTATTCTGAATATAAGACTTTATTCTCAATATAAGACTTTATTAGACTTTATTCCAAGTATAAGACTTTATTCTGAGTATAAAACTTTCTTCTGAGTATAAGATTCTTATAGACTTTATTCTGAATATAAGACTTAATTCTGAACATAAGACTATATTAGACTTTATTCTGAGCATAAGATTTTATTCTGAGTATAAGATTTTATTCTAAATATAATACTTTATTAGACTTAATCCCAAGTATAAGACTTTATTCCAAATATAAAACTTTATTCTGAGTATAAAATTTTACTCTGAGTATAAGATTTTATTCTGAGTATAAGACTTTACACTGAGTATTGGACTCTATTCCAAGTATAAGACTTTATTCTGAGTGTAAGACTTTATTCTGAGTATAAGACTTTACTCTGAGTATTAGACTTTATTCCCAGTATAAGACTTTATTCTGAGTATAAGACTTTATTCTGAGTACATGATTTTATCCTGAGTATAAGACTTAATTCTGAATATAAGACTTTATTCTGAATATAAGACTTTATTCTGAATATAAGACTTTATTCTGAATATAAGACTTTATTCTGAATATAAGACTTTATTCTGAATATAAGACTTTATTCGGAATATAAGACTTTATTAGACTTTATTCCAAGTATAAGACTTTATTATGAGTACACGACTTTATTTTGAGTACACGACTTTATTATGAGTACGGGATCGTAATCTGAGCACCAAACATTTGTTTGAGTATAAGACTTAATTATGACTTTAGTTTGAGTATAAGAATTTTATAAGTATCAGATTATAGTCTGAGTATAAAAATATATCGTTCGTATAAGACTTTAATCAGGGTATTTAATTACGGTCTGCATATCTAACTCTGTGGTCCTAGTATAACGTACTCAGTATGAATATAAGACTATAGTTAAGTCTATAATCTAAAAGTATAATCATAAGCGCAATGCTGAGACTGCAGATTTCATATAATGTCATTGTCTTTACAAAGAATCTTAGTCTTTATTATAAGGATAGTCAGAGGCATGATTTGAACAATCGTAATGAGTATACAACTTTATTTTAATGACTATAACTGCTGTTATCTCCACTTTTTTTTTTTTAATATAAAAAAAGTCTGTCTTTCTATTTTTTCCTTGACCCATTAACCATTTGCTTTCTCTTAAAACATTTCCATATATTCTTGACATTTTCAAACTAATTAGCTATAGGGTGTCATAGGGTTTTGTCTTAAAACTAATAAGTTCATATAAATTGTTTTTTGTCTTTTTTATTTTGTTTGTGAAAAACAAGATGCGTTCTAATTAAAATGTCTGTTATTTTGGACATAACAAGAACATGTTAAAAACAGAATATTTTCTAAACATAATTTTTTGTTAATTAGCACTGAGATTTGTTTATAAACTGTCAAATTGTTAAATATTATGACAATCTTTGCAAAAGCAGCTACACACTAATGGGATGCAAAAATAATGTTTAGATTTCAAGGGAACTGAGAAAGTGAGTGTAGTTTAAAAAGAGTTTTACAAAACAAAAATACTAAAAAGAAAGGTCAGCCTTAACTAAAAAAAAAAGAAATATATTTAATTTAAAATCTTTTAACTGAGTTTTGCAGGCAATTTATAAAATTTATTTAAGTTTGTATTTTTTTTTTACTTCTCATTTATTGACATCTATTTAAATTGACCTTTTGGTATTTAAAACTTAATTAAATAGAATTATAAATCAATTTTTGTTCTTTATATAACTAAAATCACATTTTATTCAATTTTTACTAATCAAGATTTAGTTTTTTTAATTTTCTTATATTAAATTGCAAACAGAAAAAGATAAATACATTTTGTAAAGAGTAAAGCAGACGCCGTCCTACTATTCATTTTAGTATTTTGCTTGTAAACACATTTTAGCCTAGAGGGCTTTTATAAATAGCAGAAAAAAATACAAAAAAAAACTAGACGAAAAAACTAAGATTCTAACCTGCTGCTGCACATTTTAGTAAATGAAAACACAAAGAATTCACTCGACCACAAATAATTCATTTGAAATTCTTAAAGTGTATAAAACATACGTGCACAACATACATACGAAAACAAAAAAAAAACTATTATACCTTCAAAACACCATTTACAAGAATATTTAACAAACGAAAATATGTCGGAATGAAAACTCTAGTATGAGTATAAGACTAATTTGAAAGAAAAAAATAAAAGCTGAGTAAAAGACTTTGGTCCGAGGATAACACTTTAGTCTGAGTATAAGACTTTAGTCTGAGTATAATATTTAGTCCGAGTATAAGACTTAAGCCTGAGTATAAAAATTTAGTCCAAGTATAAGACATTAGTCTGATTATAAGACTCTAGCTTATAGTCTGAATAAAAAAAATTTAGTCTGAGTATAAACCTTAATTCTTAGTATAAGTCTTTAGTCTGAATATAAGCTTTAGTCTGAGTATAAGACTTTAGTCTGAGTATAAGACTTTAGTCCGAGTATAAGACTAGAGTCCAAGTACTAGTCTGATCATAAAAAATTTGTCTAAGTATAAGACATTAGTCTGAGTAGAAGCCTTTAGTCTGAGTATATGACTCTAGTCCGAGTATAACAATTTAGTTTCAGTATAAAACTTTAGTCCGAGTATAACACTTTCGCCTAAGTATAACAATTTAGTCTGAGTACAAAACTTTAGTCCAAGTATAACACTTTCGTCTGAGTATAAGAATTTAGTCTGAGTATAAGACTTTAATCTGAGTATAAGACTTAAGTCCGAGTATAAGACTAGATTCCAAGTACTAGTCTGATTAAAAAAATTTAGTCTAAGTATAAGACATTAGTCTGAGTAGAAGCCTTGAGTCTGAGTATAAGACTATAGTCCGAGTGTAACAATTTAGTCTGAGTATAAAACTTTAGTCCGAGTATAACACTTTCGTCGAGTATAACAATTTAGTCTGAGTATAAAACTTTAGTCTGAGTATAAGACTTCTCTGAGTATAAGACTTAAGTCTGAGTATAAGACTTAAGTCTGAGTATAAGACTTAAGTCTGAGTATAAGACTTAAGTCTGAGTATAAGACTTTAGTCTGAGTATAAGACTTTAGTCTGAGTATAAGACTTTAGTCTGAGTATAAAACTTTAGTCTGAGTATAAGACTTTAGTCTGTGTATAAGAGTGAGATAAAACATTAGCCTGACTGGAAAGTCGCCTAAGGCGGACTTATAAATAGTAAAGCAATTTGAATATGTTGTAGAAAAGAACCCCTATTGGTTCTTAGTCAAAATGTGGAGTCAAGTCTTCCCATTCTATTTCTAATCAAAAGAGTGGTATTTTAAAGATGTATCCAATAAACACGTTCTCAGAATTTGGGAAATTTTTTTTATAGAAAAAAGTTTTTGGAAATTGAAGAATTTTTAATTGGAAAAGGTTCTCACAATCTGAAGAATTTTCTATAAAACATCTGATACATTTTTTTAGTAACTAAAATCCTCAGCTTCAGATTTAATTTCTATAGGAATACCTAGTCCTCAAAATTACAGAATTTTCCGCAAGATAATAAAATGTTTTTAGAATCCAAATATTTTTCTTTAGGAAAAAGCGGCCCTCAGAATCTGAGGAAAAATCTAAGGAAAAATTCCTTAGAATCTGAGAATTTTTCTAGAGAAAAAATTCCTTAGAATCTGAGAATTTTTCCGGAGGAAAAAGTCCTCATAATCTGAGAATTTTTCCGGAGGAAAAAGTCCTCAGAATCTTAAGATTTTTCTATAGGAATAAAGTCTACAAAATCTAACCATTGTTCTATAGAAAAAAGTTTAAGAATCTTCAAGCTCAGAATCTCAAGATTTTTTTTAGGAAAAGGACCTTTAAAGGTTTCTCTATAGAAAGCTGTCCTTTTCTATGGAAATATATACCAGCATCAAAAAAATTTTCTGAAGAAAAAAATTCCCAGAATCTGAAGGATTTCCTATAGAAAAAAGTCCCCAGATTCTGACATATTAGAATCAGAGAAGTTTTCTATAGGAATGACCTTAAAGTTTAGAGATTTTTCTATGGCAAGAAGTCATTAGTCTTAGAAATTTTTTATGCAAATAATTTTCCGGATTCAAAGAATTTTTCAATATTAAAATTTTTATAATTTAAAAAAAATTCTAATAATTTAAGAATTTTGTTTATAAAGTCGTCAAATTCTGAAGAATTTAAAAAAAAAAATGGAAAAAATTGAATTGAAATCCTTAAAATCTGTAAATCTTTCAATAAGAAAAGTCAACTGAATTTGGGACATATTCTGTGGGGAAAAATTACTCCGCATAAGAGAATTTATCTATAGGAAAAATGAGGAAGAATCTAAGACGTATTTTTATAGGAAAAATCTCACAGAATATGAGGGGTTTCTAAAGGAACAAATTCCTTAATATCAAAGAGGTTTTCTACATGAACAATTTCCAGCAATCTGAAATTTTGTCTTTTGGAAAATTTCGCCATTGTGAGGATTTTTTTTTTGTAAAGAAAACTATTAAAATCTTAGGGTTATTTATAGGTTGTTAATCTGGACGACCTTATTTTTACCAAAATTTAACAATATCTAAGGAATTTTCTATTGGAAAAATTTGAGTATGGAAATGGTGTCAAACGTGTATATTTTAAACAATTTTATAGACATTTTTGTAAATACTCGTACATAAAATTTTGTATAGGTATGTAAATATGTTTGTTCTATGCTAAAATCTAATAAATAATACAAAAAAAAAAAAAAAAACTTGGCCAATGGCTTATGGGGGCCCCGAAAAACTATAAAATGAAAAGTGTTTATAGATAATAGAGGTGTATAACAAACGGGAAACATAGTACTTAAACAATTGACCAACCACTAACATACACTCTCATACGCTCTTGATGATATAGTTATTATTGTTGTTGATGATGATGATGACGATAATAATGATGATAGACCATCGTGTAATAATGATTGTTAAACGTGTATATAAAAGTAATACATATAAGACTATCAAGTGTATAAGACTTTGTATAAGTGTATGTACACATGTAGTGTTTTACCTCAACATACCAAATGACTTGAGAAAAATATTATTATAAGCTTACAAACACAAGCCTTAAGCTTGAAAAAGACTTGAAAATATATTGAAAAAGGCTATCGTAACAATTGTAGAAAAATCAAAACGGAAATATTATGTATGTATGATTACTATAAGCTTATTCTTGCAATTGTAGAATAAGCTTACAAAAATAATATATTATTAATAGTTGAAAAAGAGAAATCATAACTATTTTCTTTTCTTTTCTTTATTTTATTTTTTATTTTAATTTTAACAATAAATAATAATAACTCATTTAAAATATAAAAAATAATAATTCATTTTAAATATAAATGATAATAATTAATTTTAAACATAAATAAAAATAATTAAATTTAATATGCAATTGCACGTTCACTATATAAAATTTACAACTAAATGTACACACAAAACACGTTTGACAAATTTAAAGAAAAAGTAATGGCACTTATTGTATGCATTATAAGCGTAGAACAAAGACAACAAGACTAGAATGTATTAAAAAATATTTCTATTTCAATCGTCATATTGCATTGTTGTTGTATGTTGTTCATAAGAATACTTGAGAAAAAGTTATGTATAATAATCTTTTCACTAGCATTGTTAAATACTGCTTGTGAATTCACATTTTATAAATATTATAATAAGCGAAATTAAGAAAAGCTTAAAACACACTATTAATATAAGCTTATTCTCAAGTTGTATTGCAGTTTGATTGCTATATGGTATATTGGGACACTACACTTTTGTAGGTTTTTGAGTGTTTGTTTGTATTATTGCTTAAAATATGTGTTGATTTACATGTGTGTAAATCATTTAACATATATAGAGAAGAATAAACATTCTTTATTTATCATTCTTTATGTTCTTACTTTGTATATTTTACATTGTAATATACGTACATATATACAATAGGCATACAATGTTGCAACATGCATAGGACTGACTGCAGCATGACTGTCTTCTTAGCTAGTGGCATTTAAAAAGGAATTTTGTTTAAAATTCTTTTTAATTTTTTGAAAATTAAAAAACCTTTTATGCTCGACTAAGAAGTAAATATTGTCTTTGTTGCAGATTCTGATGCTGTCTGCTAGTATTTTTGCTTTCTTCGGGCGAGACGAGACTTTTTGTGCCCATTTTCTGTGTTGATGTCTTAGTCTGCTGCAAAGATTTTCATCTCGATTTTTATTTACACAATTGTCTTACAAAAAAAAGACAATTTAATTAAGAAATAAAATGAAAAAGAACTCAATTAGATATAAATTGTTCCCCATTGGTTTGAAATGGGTGTGATAGGGGAATTGCAAGATATTATGTTGCAGCAGATATATTCGTAATGTGGCAGACGATGGTTCCATAGTTTTCTTTTTTCTTTAGGAATATTATAAGATTCCATAAATTTCGAATGGTTAGCCAGCCAACAATTACACTTCTTTAGAATCAATTTTCTTGAAAATTTACAAAAAAAAAAAAATATTTTGCCTAAAAATCAGAATTGAACAAAAATTTTTAAAGGAATTTAATTTGGGAAAAAACTGACACAAAATTGTTATACAAATTTGTAATAAATTTTATTTTTTTTTTTTTTTGATCCAAGAAATTATAGAAAAAACTACTGTAAAACTATTACTTTCTGAAAAAAAAAATCTATATTAATAGTTTCAACCTTTTTAACCTGCCTTCCTTTGCAAATTAAATTCAATTTAAATTAACATAAATTAAATATTTTCCTCTTCAAAATTGTAAATCATTGAAATTCTTTAAGATGAATAGAACAAAAAAAACAAAAATCCACTTGATACCGCCGCATTAATTTTGCCCATCAGCCAGACAGACATTATAAAAGATTAAGAAAATACAACCCCAAATAGTCGAAAGAAGAAAACAAAATGCTACACACAAATTTTAATTTACGCCAATCAAAATTTTTCAAATAGTTTTGCGTTTTACCAAAAACAAATTCGCTGTGATCACTACTTCTCTACACCCCACACAAAAGGTATGAGAAGAAAAACGTTTTAGCCATAAATTATTAGTGAACAGCTAAACGCTTACCGCTGTCATAAGTGATCAGTGTAGGAAAAGCCACACACACACACACAATGTGCTCAATAAGAGCAACGTCACCACTGTACCGACTACAGTTTTTAAGGAGAAATCAAATGAGTAAAGTATGAATTCCTGAGTAAAAAAATATATGACGCAATATCTGATCTAATTTGATATGTTCAGAAAAATGGTGGATTGAATTAGATCCACTAATATATTTAAGGATTAAGTTAGATTTTAATTAATCCGAAAATGACAGATCGAATAAGATTAGATCCAACAATATATGGAATCTAGTTTAAGTTAAAATTAAAAAAAAAAAATCCCTTGGCAGGATTTAATTTTGAAACCGATCTGCCAGAGTTGTAGTCGACCGCTTAATCCACTCAGTCACATTCTGCTGCTAACTTTCTGGGATTACACTGTTCGTATATTTATGTTTTATAAAATTATATTTTCCGTATTTAAATATAATTTAATAAAGGTTGATATTTAAACCGTTTGGGTTTTGAAAATTGAAAAAAATAAAATGGAAAATTTAAAAAGTGAAAAAAAAGATTTATTTTTAAAGACTATTTTATGTAAATGTTGCCCTTTGGTCCATCCGTGAGCTTCAACTTTGACATACTTTTTCCGTTATCGACCGTTATCTCACCAATTACAGCTGTAATGTTGTTGGCTGGCTTATCCCTGTACACGAGAGACTTTACGTATACCCACAAAAAAATAGTCTAGTGGGGTCAAATCGTATGATTTTAGCGGACAATGGACTGCTCCAAAATGTGAGATTAATTGCTCACCAAACTCGCCTCTAAATAAATTCAAGGTATCAAGTGCCGTGTGTCATGTGCCACCGTCTTGTTGAAACTACATGTCCACCAAGTCCAATTCTTCAATTTTGGGGGAAAAAGTCGGTAATCATCGCACAGTACCTTGCTCTATTAACTGTAACGTTGCTAAAAGAAGTACGATCCAATGATGCCGTCGACGCACAAGCCGCACCAAACAGTGCATAGGGTGCATTGGCAGCTTTTGAACTGCTTCTGGCTACTCCTTACACCAAATTTGGCAATTCTGTTTATTGACGTACCAAACAATGAGCTTATTCGCTTAAGATAATTTTTCGATGGAAAAATGGATCTTCCTCCAACTTTCCTGAATGGCCTATTAATTTATAAAAAAAAAAAAAAAAAAAAAAAAAAAAAAAACGACGTGTAACGTCATTTGGCTTCAGTTCTTGCAGCAGCTGTATTTTGTATGATTTCATACCGAGGTCCTTAGGTAAAATCTTTGAGGTGTTCGAATAACCAAATTGTTGACAACAGCGATGAATTGATATATCGCGATCTTCATTGACACTGGCCGATTCAGCAGTAATATTCTCCTCGGTACGCACTCTTTACATACGGGTTGATGGACTAATGTCCATCGTAGTATTCGGAAGGAGCGATGTGTGGAAAATACTGCAGGTGGGATATGACTTCCCATTTCAGTGTTTCCGAGTAGGTTTTGACTGGTCTTGCAATATGTTGGCAAGCCTTGTCGTGCCTTTCTTCATATTCCGGCCGTTTTTCCTTCAGTTGGCGAGGCTTAAATGGTTTTAGTAGCTCGTAGTAGATCTCGCCGCGCTGGACCCACCAAATACAGATCATAAGCTTCATGCCATAAATATTTAGCTTTGCGAAGGATGTTGATGGGTGTCCAGGCAAAATCCATGACTTTTTGCGTTTTTGTTTGTCGTAATAGATCCACTTTTCATTGCCAGTTACAATGCGATGCAAAACCTCCCCCTCCTTTGTTGTTCACAAGCGAAACATTGTCATTCGACGTCGCGCGCTTCTTTATCTCGTATGGCTCCCAGTTTCCTTGATTTTGAATCAATCTCATGGCTTTTAGGTGTTTGCTGACATTCGACTTTTCCTTTCCCAATGATACTGGCAACTCTTGCAGCATTTGGCATTCGTCCAAATAAAGCAAGGATTCCAATCCGTCGTCTTTAAACTTTATGGGTTGATCCAGCCTTTCTTTGTCCTCACAAGCCCAAAATCACCATTTTTAAAGCGACCAAACCACCTCCGACACGATTAATCAAAAAGAACAAGCTCGCCGTAAACTTGCACTAAGATTTAATGGTCCTCGGCCGCACTTTTCCTCACATTAAAGTAATAAAGAAGAATAACTCCCCAAGGTCTCATTAATTTCAAACTTTAAAGTCCCAGTTAGAAGCTAGCGGGACATTTTGAAAATGTCTCTAAATATAACAATTTCTCCATAAGAAATTTTGATAATTTTTCTCAATATTTTTACATTTTGTCCCACTGTTTAAACGTCTTAAACAGAAACTCTCACATTAATCAAAAAGTACGGGCAAAAATGACGAAAAGCTAAATCAACGCAGCAAAAAACATAATGACAGACCGAAATATGTAAAGACAGACAAACCGACAATAGACAAACCAAAAAAAAAAGACCGTTTGAAAAAAACATCTACACACAAATCGTACAGAAGATACACATTAAACACATGTACTCACACACGATGCTCCCTGATTACAAACACCCACTCTTTCAAGTTATCAACTCGTACTAAAACATGTGTGTGCATCAGCAGCCAAACACCACAAAATATAATGATAATGGTTAATGGCTGCTGATGAAAATTAGAATGATGATGAAGAGGTTGCCGCTGCAGAGTACAACCGATCATTGCATATCTTTGTGTAGATTTTCTATTAAAAGGCAGACAACAGTCAGAATAAATGAATATACCAGACGGACGGATTAGACAGTTTTTCTAATGCTTTATTGTTGGTTGGTATTATTAATATTGAGGGATCTGTTAGATGGATTTTGTTTTAATATTCATGTGTAGTTTGTGTACAAATAAACATTTAAATGGCAACATTTAAAAACTGTTGGCAATAATTTTAATATTTTCGTTCAGTTAATATTGTTGTTTCTTCGATAGATTTTTTTAATAGATTTTTTTAATAGATTTTTTTTTTTTTAAATTGTATAAAAATTATGTTTTTATTAATACAAATACCAATTTGTTTATTTACATTAAAAATCCATTTAAATATTTTATACTTTATAGATTACTGTGTGCAAAGAGTGACAGGAAGAGAAAGAGAGAGAGACAGAGAGACAAAGAAATTTAAATATGTACTCATATCTGCAATACTCTTTATATTAGCTTTACAGTGTGTTTTATAAGTTTGTAGTCATTTTTAGTAAAGTTGTTCATTTTATTGAATTGTTTAAGAAAATTGCATTTATTTTTAGCCAATTTTTTATTTTGTTGTAATTTCTTTTAAGTTTTGAGTTTCGCACACAAAGATTTACATTTTTTTATTGCTATTTTTTATTTGGCTGTCACATTTTTTTGTCGGTTTTGTTGTTTATTTGTTTTCTTTACGATTAAAAAGTTCTTGCCACTAGATGAAAAATAAAAAAAAACACTTTAATAAAAGAAATAAGTTTTAAACAAAATTCCTTTATCGGTTTGTTAGTTATTTTTATTTGGTGGCAGTTGTAATTTATTTTTATTATAGACAATTTTCCTATTTAAATTGACATTTAAAAATGGAGTTTAATTTATTTATCTATTAAAAGAAAAAGGATAAAATATTTAAAGACTTTTTTATAGACAAAAAGCTTAAAATTTGACAAATGTTTATTTTACAATAAAAGAAATTAGATTCTGGGAATTCTTAGTTGTTCTCAATCGATTTATTTTAAAAGGACTGCATTCGTTTTTATTTAATCACGGAATTTAAACGCTTGGAATTCAATCGATTTACTTACTCTTCATTCGATTTTCTTTTATAAGATTCGAGTAAAAATAACCAAAATTGCAAAAAATTTCAAGAAATCACCAGAATAAAAAAGTTTCTAAAATTAAAAAAAAAACAGCTTAAACTGCAAAAAAAAATCGTTAAATTTAAAAAATCGCCAAAAATTGAAAAATTCTTTAAATAGAAAAAACGCTAAAAATTTCAAAACTCCAAAATCTACAAAAAGAAGTGACAATTAAAAAAAAACGCTCAATAACGATAAAATCGCCGAAATTAAAAAAAATTGCCTAAATTAAAAAAAATTGCCTGAATTAAAAAAATCGCCTAAATTAAAAAACTCTAATATTTAAAAAAAATATCAAAATTAAAAAACCACAGAAATGAAAAAAAAATCAATTGAATCGGTTAAATTCATATTTAATCGTCCATCGATAAAAATAAAAGGCGCTAAAGAAAAACTCTGCACCAGAGGGCTAGATTCTTAGATCGCGTTTATCTCGAAAACTATTTATTGCATAGAGAGGGCTATATTTGGCGAAATTAAATTTTTTATTTTTAAAATTTTTTTATTTATTTTTACAATTTTTTTTTTATTTTTCCTTTTTTTATAGTTTTACATTATTTTATATTTTTTTCTATTCTTTTCTATTATTTTCTATTCTTTTCTATTTTTTCTATTATTTTCTATTTTTTTCTATTCTTTTCTATTATTTTCTATTTTTTTCTATTCTTTTCTATTCTTTTCTATTTTTTCCTATTTTTTCTATTTTTTTTCTATTCTTTTTATACTTTTCTATTTTTCTATTCTTTTCTATTTTTTCTATTCTTTTCTATTTTTTCTGTTTCTTCTATTCTTTTTTATTTTTTTCTATTCTTTACTATTTTTTTTTCTATTTTATATTTTTTCTATTTCTTCCATTCTTTTTTATTTTTTTTCTATTCTTTACTATTTTTTTTTCTATTCTTTTCTATTTTTTCCTATTCTATTCTATTTTTTCCATTCTTTTCTATTCTTTTCTTATTTTTTATTCTTTTCTATTCTTTTTTATTCTTTTCTATTCTTTTTTATTCTTTTCTATTCTTTTTTATTCTTTTCTATTCTTTTCTATTCTTTTTTATTTTTATACCCTCCACCATATATGGTGAGGGTATATATCAGTTTGTCATTCCGTTTGTAATATGTCGAAATATAGGTTTAAGACCCCATAAAGTATATATATTCGTGATTCTTATGCAATTTTAAGTCGATTTTGTGATGTCCGTCTGTCTGTCCGTCTGTCTGTCCGTCTGTCCGTCTGTCTGTCTGTCTGTCTGTCTGTTGAAATCACGATCACGACGCGAAGACGGTCAAGCGGTTCAAAAGTTATGAGTGAAAATGTGAAGGTACCTCTAAATTTTCCATACAAATTTGTACAATTTTTCTGTATCTATTTTTTTTTCTGTTAAGTAAGTAAAAATGTTATTAAGTCTTCTTATTGTTCGATTACATTTATTGTCTTACATACTATGATAACTAAGTTAACGTAAAAATGAACAATGTTAAGTCGCTAACAGAGCAGACCTCTGTAAATAACATTGCTAAAACTAAATAACAAAAGTTCGTTACATAAATTGACAAAACATATTCATATTACAGTTCATGCAAAATTTAGTATATACGTATATCATCTTCATCCCCTTTGGTGGAGGGTATTCAAAGATTCGGCACAGCCGAATTTAGCCCTTTTTTACTTGTTTCTATTCTTTTCTATTTTTTCTAATCTTTTCTATTCTGTTCTATTTTTTCTATTCTTTTCTATTTTTTCTATTTTTTTCTATTTTTTCTAATCTTTTCTATTCTTTATTATTCTTCAATCCTTCCCTTTTTTTTATTTTTTTTTACACATTTTTTCCAAATTATGAGGATATTTGTAATTTGAGCGATATTTGCCCGTTTATTAATTTGAGCGATTTTTTCTTAATTTAAATTTTGTCCGTTTTTTATTTTTGCTATTTTTGAAAAATTTGTAGATTTTTCTATTTTGGCGTTTTATTTTAAATTGAGACGTGCTATATTCAATTTGAAAGATTTTTTTCCAATTTTTGCTTTTATTGGAATTTTTTTTATTGGAACCATTTTTATTTATTTTCAACGATTTTTTCAATTTTAGCGATTTTTTTAAATTCTAATTTTTTTTTTTGCATTTTGGCATTTTTAATTTTTTTTCTTCACTTTTGGCGATTTATTTTAACTAATTAATGATTTTTAACTGTAGATTCAGTTCTTTTTTTTTTGCTTTCTTCTTGTATTTATATAAAATTGTTAAATTAAATGAAATAAAATAACATAATTGTTAATCATGCAATTTTTATTAAATCGAATGAATAAAATCGAATATCATTCACAAATTCCTCATGCACATTCACAAATTCCTTAAGCACATTCACAAATTCCTTAAGCACATTCACAAATTCCCCAAGCACATCCAAAAAAAAATGAAGCGAGTGAATGATCGAATTCCTAAATTGTAAATTGAATAAGTAAAAAATCGAATGAATTCCTAACAATTGATTTTAATGATTGATAAAACCGAATGAGATAAATTAATTGAATTTTTCGAATTCTATCGGAATTTTTAAAAGTAAATTGAATTCAATTTTAAGGGTATTCATTCAAAAAGAATTTAATCTAAGGATAGGATTTTTAAAACGTAAAAAAGTATCGAAAGTCACAAAAAGTTACCAAATTTTCACGACTTTGTTTTAATATATTTATTTTTAAGTTTTTGACGTGTTAACTACTAATCTCTAGTTTAACCTTAATGCATTCCTTTCTTATATATGTATACGCTTTATCTCTTCGACTTAAACCACTTGTATGACTTTACACTTAATTCTTTGGTTGGGTGTTTTTTTTTTTTTTTTTTTTTTTTTTTTTTTTATTGCATTTAATATGAAAACATATGTACAGCAAGGTTTTAGCCACCAACATTATGTTCATCATTTAATTACCTACAACAAACATTTCTAATTCTTGTCTTACACAAAGGGGGAAATGGAAAAATAACATAGAAGTGAACACATAATCAAAAACAACTACAACAAAATAACCACTAATTGGATCACAAAAAAAAACAGCTAAAATCAGCAAAAAAAAAAAAAAGAAAACTGCAAGTGAAATTTTCATGACAAATCA
The DNA here is from genome assembly GCA_949748255.1 of Eustalomyia histrio. Classification (NCBI taxonomy): domain Eukaryota; kingdom Metazoa; phylum Arthropoda; class Insecta; order Diptera; family Anthomyiidae; genus Eustalomyia; species Eustalomyia histrio. The sequence goes on from OX456527.1 coordinate 115,626,579, forward strand.
CAAAATTTACAACGACTAGGAGAAAATTTCAAAACTTAAGACATTTCTAATGTAGCTGCATGTATTTCATATGATGTTGTTTGTGTGCATGAGTTTTCTGTTAATTTTTATCAAAATAATAAAGGGCAGCAACAAATGTGCAACTAGTGAAATCAAAAAAAAAATAGACATTATTGTAAATAAATTGAAAAAATAGTTGGAAAACAAAATCCAAATGGAAGCAAGAACTTAAGAAAAGCAATAACATTTAATGCGTGTCTACATGATTGTCTGTCTTCTTACTGCCTGGCTAAATGACTGCCTGCCTGCCTGTAGTACATATTTGTGCGTAGATTTCTTGGCAACGATTTTGAAAACTTAGAAAATATCAAAAATGCACCAACAGCAGCAATAATAACAACAACAAAATATTGTAAGACGATTTGTTGTTTGACTTTTTTTTTCTTTTAATTTGACTTGAAAACTTCAAGTGAATTTATTTTCATTTTATTTTTATAGATTTACAAAATAAATTGCAAAAATTAAATTGAAATAAAAAGATTTTACATGATAATATTGGTTGAGGGAAACAGTAAAGTTCTTAATGGGGGGGACAATAAAATTAGAAAATTTTGGAAACTAAAATATGTGGTAGTTTTTTTTTGGCGCCCAACATAAAGGCCTACCAATATTTAACAGATTTCATAATTACATCAAATTAATTTTGGCGCCCAACTCAGAAGTCTACAACGCAGCCATCGTTAATAAAATAAGAGCTATAAAAAAACCCCAAAAAAAATATTCCTTTATTCACAAATTTCCACCTAAAAAAAAAAAAACAATTTCGGAACAATTAGCCCCCCAACGCTCTTTGCTCAACAAATTTGTTACCCCGTTTATAATAATAATTACCTTCGCAAGTAAATAGATATTGTAAAATTTTGTCAAATTCTATTTTACCTAAAAAAAAAACATAAATATTGTGAAATTTGTTTTACAAGAAAATTTTAAACATTAGATATGTATTGTAGTTCTGCTTAACAGAAAAGCAATTCATCTTCTTTTCAGTGCTGTTCAACATGAGTGAAATAAAGGCATTTTATTTAAATAGTTTTATATGTCTGGCATAGGATACACAATATACACAATACGCAGCGAATGATACCTCTTTTGACATCATTTAATTTATAACGAAAATAAAAATTACAAACAGAAATCAAATTAAATAAAGAACTTATTTTATTTTATAACATAACTTGTTTACACGGCTAAAGATATTTTAAATTGATCAAGATCTTGTAAATGAAAAATTAAAATTGAGGAGTTCTCTTAGTAGCACAAAGGCTACCAGAAAAAATATTAAAAAGTACCACAATAAAGACTTCAAAAAAGGACCAAAAATTCATACCTTATTCACACGGTTAAAGAAAATTTTAAATGGATTAAGATCTTCGAAATGAAAAATTTAAATTGAGTCATTTTTGGTGCAAAGGCCCCCAGAAAGAGCATTAAAATGTGCCATGAATAAGATACTTTGAAGAAGTACCACGATTAAAATTTTTATTACCAAAATTTAGACTAATTTTGTAATCGACTTGAAAAAAGTACCGGTATTGGGGTTTCCTTAGTACTGCAAATGGAATGTGAAATAGTACCGAAATTGGAAGAACCATACATATACTTCCTAAGTCACGACTATCTCTTGACAAATACCAAAACTGAAGATCTCTTAGTACTACCAGGAGCCTTGGAAAAAATATATAAATTAAAGTTCGAAAAAATCACGATTTGAAGCCGAAACAGTTGCCAAAATTATGACCATAAAATGGACATGCCAATGGTAATGGCAATGTCAGATGCTTTTGTAATGACAATGCTAATGCGAAAACCAATGATAATTTCGATGACAATACTAATACCAACGCTAATGCCAAAGATAATGATAATGCCAATGACAATAATAATGACAATAATAATGACATTGCTAATGACAATGACAATGCCAATGTTGAATCCAATAATAATGACAATAATAACGCCAATGATAATGCCAATGACAATGTACATTTTATTGTGAATGTTATTTCTAATACCAATAATAATGCTAATGGAGACATTACCATGTCAAAGATAATGATAATGTCAATGACAATAATAATGGTAATGATAATGATAATACCAATGATAATAACGCCAATGCCAATGATAATGACAATGCTAATGTCAATGATAATGACAATGCTTATGACATTTCTAAAGACACTAATAATGTCAATACTAATTCTAATGGCAATGCTAATGACAATGCTAATGGAAATGCTAATGACAATGCTAATTTCAATGATAACGCCAATGATAACGTCAATGTTAGTGTAAATGGTAATGACAAAGATAATTCCAATTATAAAGACAATGCTTACGACAATTTAAATAATTATTTTTAACTTTTATTTAACCTTTTTTTATTTTTAACTTCTTAAATTTTTTGGGCTTAAGGTTGTTTTTTTTTTATAAAAAAAAAATATTTTTATTTATTAAAAAAAAATACCAACCATAAGCTCAAAAAAGTTAAGAAGTTGACAATTTTAATGTCAATGCTAATACCAATGACAATGCCAATGCTAATACCACTAATTTTGCCAAATCATTCAAGAATTAAGATACAAAAATGTATAGTTTTTGTAAAAGAAACATTTCTTAGAATTTGGAGTATTTTCTTAAGCAAAAATTACTCCGATTCGAATACTGTTTCAACATAAATTCCTCCAAATCCCAGCATTTCTTTCATGCAAATATTACTTAAATCAGATTAGATTTTTCCAAAACAGAACGATAACGAATCTCTGAAGAAATTTTTTTTAGGATCTTATTTATAAATGCCTCATGATGTGAGGGTTTTCTACAAGAAAAAGTTCTTAAAAGTCTAGGATTAAAAATATAGCTCAGAATCTGAAGATTTTTATCAATATGGGTGTGATTTTTCTCAAGAAAAACATACTTAGAATGAATGTTATTTTTCAATAGAAAATAGTCCGAGAATTTTTCTATAAGAAAAAGTTCCTAGAATATGAGAATTCCTAGAATCTGAGAATTTTTCTATAAAAAAAATTCCTAAAATCTGAGAATTTTTTATAAGAATAAGTTCCTAGAATATGAGAATTATTCGATAGTAAAAATTCCTAAGATCCTTTGATTTTCTTTAAAGCATGAGACTTTTTTTTACAAGACAAAATCCTCAGAAACTGGAAACTTTTCTGAAGGGAAAAGTACTCAGAATATGAGGTTTTATCCATAGGAAAAAGTCTTCAAATTTTTGGTATTTTTATTAAAAAAAAAAACAACTTCAGAATCTGTGGGGTTTTTCTATAAGAAAAAGTCCTCAGATTCGAAGAATTTTTTTATAGAAAAAACAATCAGATTAAGAATTTTTTTATAGAAAACCACCCCCAGAATCTTTAAATTTTTCTATGAAAAAATTCCGTATAATTTGATTATTTTTTCAGAATAAGAAAATTTTTTTAAGTCTTTAGAATCTGAAAATTTTTCTGTCTTGAGTATCTGAAACTTTTTCAATAGAAAAAAGTCCTCAGAATATGAAGGTTTTTCTCTAAAAAAAATAGTTTCCTCAAAATTTAAAGATTATTCAATGTTGCAAATTTTTTCATAGTGTAAACACACGCCATATTTCTTAAATATTAAATTTACAAAGATATTTAATCACAGGGCATTATTTTTCGTGCATATTGCCTTTCTTTAGATCTATCAAAAAAAAAATTAAGAATTTTTATAAATTTTGAAATTTAATCAACAGACTCTTTCCGCATTCTCAACATAGATATTTTCTTTATATTTTAAAGAAAAAAAAGTCAAAAACAAACCACAAAAAGTACAATTTGAAATGTACAAGAATCAACTAACGAACAATATGTTGACAGACACTAAAATATATTTCAAAAAAATTAAATTTTTTATATTTTGAATTTTATGAAATACGTTAAGGTCCATATACTACCTACTCTACATACATACAAAAATGTCTATTTTGTACAAACTATATTTAAAGATTTTCATTATTCTTAAGTTATTTCAAACTTTTTTTTTTTTTTTTGATGAAAAACAAATGTTCAATCTACAAACAGCTAAAAATATTTCAAAGAAATCAACATAATTATAAAATAGAAATGTTTGTTCGTCAATATTGTGGAAAAATAATTCAATTGTATGAATGGAAAATTTAAACAAAAATACACTGGACGACAAAAAAAAGAACTTATCTGTGAAAAAATACAAGTTTGTAAGCATTTAAAACAATTTAATCCCCAAGTAGCAGTAAGTAATATTATAACATAAATAGCTGACTTCAAAATTACAAAAAATTATACAAATTTTATTTTTAGAGTGCGATTCAACTGTCAGAAGCGATTCAACAATGTCTCTGTATCTGTTGAAGTCCTAATCACACTACTGTGGTATAGGGAACTCTTAAAAATGTTTCTTACAATGCTACTGACTAGTTTTAATTTTAAAACTTAAAAAAAATTAGTATCACTTGACATTGAAACCAAAAAAAAAAATCGATTCAGATATACATAAAACAAATAAGTGAAAATATGCAATTTGTTACCCAGTGTTATTTTAAATATGTTTCAAATAATTATTTAACTAACAATAATATTAAATTACAAAGTAAATAAGTATTTAAAAATGCCACAAAATTTACAACAACTTTGTACAGAAAAAAAAAAACACACACAACACAAGTTGGGAGGTTGTTTTATTTTTATCGACTTGTATGTTATGTGAATTTAAATATTTTCCATTTTTCAATATTTGGTTTTGTAAAAATCTTAATAGCGCCTCAATACTACATTTCATTGCTTTATTATATGACTATTTTTTTTTGGCGGGTTTTCTTCAAGTACAATATTTATATGTTTTTGAGTTTTTCTTGTAAAAAAAAGAAACACATGACTTTAAAATGTATTTAAGTATTTTTATTATTATTATTTTTGTTTAGCAACACGTTTTTGCTTTCATTTAAAAATTGTTTTTTCATAATTGTATTTATTCATAAATGTTTTAAAAAGAAATTTGAACAAAACAGAAGAAGAAAAAAAATACAGCACAATTCAGGGAACTACGTCAGCTGATGATTAATAACAACAAACGTAAATATCTATAAGTTTAGGAATATTTACTCAGAAAAATTAATAATGTTTCTGAAAACAGAAAAAACTGCAACAACAACAACAATGGTGGTAGAGTGGCAGCAACAACAACAAAGGAAAGTGAAATTAATTTCAATACAAATAAGGTGACCAATTTAGCGAAAAAAAAATATAAATGAATGAAAATTAGTTCAATACATGATCATATTCGTCCATGCATAGTTCAATATATGATCATATACGTCCATGCATAGTTCAATATATGATCATATACGTCGATGCAAAGTTCAATATATGATCATATACGTCCATGCATAGTTCAATATATGATCATATACGTCCATGCATAGTTCAATATATAATCATATACGTCCATGCATAGTTCAATATATGATCAAACATGTTATATAATATATGAGCATACGTGAATAATATATGAGCATACGTGAATAATATATGAGCATATATAATCATATATGAGCATATATAATATGTATGAGCATATATAATAATATATGAGCATATATAATAATATATGAGCATATATAATCATATATGAGCATATATAATCATATATGAGCATATATTATCATATATGAGCATATATAATCATATATGAGCATATATAATCATATATGAGCATATATAATCATATATGAGCATATATAATCATATATGAGCATATATAATCATATATGAGCATATATAATCATATATGAGCATATATAATCATATAAGAGCATATATAATCATATAAGAGCATATATAATCATATAAGAGCATATATAATCATGTAAGTGCATATATAATCATATAAGAGCATATATAATCATATATATATGCTCATGACGTCATGTATGGTCATATATTAAACCAAGCGTGGTCGTATATGACCATGTATACCCATAAATGATCATGTGTGTTCATATATGATTGAAAATTTTTAAAATATATAATCGAAATAAATAAATCCAAAAATGGCAATTTTTATAAAAATATGAATGAAAATTATTGCGATTTTCAATAAAAAAAAAAACAAAAAACATTTCTTTAGTTAAAAAAAAAATAATACAGCGCAATAATTTTTAACAAAAATTTGTGCTAAAAATTATTTGATCTTTCCAGAAATTGCTACATTTTAAAGAACAATATTAAAGCAAGAGCGAATTTTTTAATGCCGTTCTAATTCTCATAAAAATAAAGCTGTTTGAAATTTAATTTATATTGTACTTTTAACAAACAAAGTTAGACTCCGATCAACTCTATGAAATGGATCCTTAAAAAAAGAAAAATAGATGATGGCGCCACATTAGTTGCCCGCTGTAACTGTAATTTAATAATTGAGTGAAAAGCTTTGAAAGCTTCTAAAATGTTAGTTACATTTTACACTAGAATTATTAGAAATTTCACAATTGCTGCAAAATTTATAAGCTTGCCAAGTATTCGGCTACGGTTTCGGTCAAAAAAAGAAAATTGTGTCGAACACCAGTAATTTATATTCGAGTCATGAATGTATAAATATTTTTAGAAAATTTTCAAATCGTGAATATTTTTAACGATGAAAATTTTCTGTAATTTTTTTTCCTCCGAACATTTCAGGATTGACTCCCAAAAAAAAAGTTGTAGGAATGTAAGGAATTTTTCGATTTGTTGAAATACTTCTACCGATCTCTGACTTTGTCCGCCTTTTTTGGAACTGGCGTAAATCTCTATGGTTTTCTGATAAATGAAAGAAGATGGTATTCAACTATAGTAAGAAATTATTATTTATCGTCCCAATTTTATGGTACAGGTGTCCAATTTATGCTTGCTTCCAAAAGAGTCTCAAATCGCATTTCGGCCGTTTATTGGAAAATAAATTCAAAATCTGTTTTAGAGTAAAATTTTCTTAGAAGCCATCGGAATGTGACTGACCTTTTCTTTAGTAAGAAGTAAAGTTCGGAACATTTTTTGTGTAGGAAATAATTTTGTAAAACGAGTCTTCTGAATCTGTTTTAAAAGTCTTTAAAATCTGAAATTTTCTACCAGAAAAAAAGATGTTTTAAAGAAAAAAAAATTATTTGAATTCGACTTTTCTTTAGGAAAGACTAGAATTTAATGAAATATTTCTGGAGTTTCACAATTTCAATAACTATTTTCCAACACAAAAAAAAAATCTGATTTCTACACTGAAATAATTGATTTAAAGCTTTTAGCCCCCACACGCAGAGAAAAAACATGGTTAGAATATGATCACTGCTACTATATTGTACTTGCTGCAATCGGGTATGGTTGTCACAACCAAGTTTTCTAACCATCAACATGGACGCTACCATCATTATATAGTAAATATTTTTCTATTTTATGATTGGCACATTCAATTTTCACAAAAATTCTGACTAGGAAAAAAATATGATAATTATACAACGATAAAATGCTGGCAACATACAATAAATAATTATACAATAAAAAAAAAAAAAAGTTCTCAAAGTCTATGATTTTTTCCTTAACAATTTTTCTTCAAAAGGTCCTTAATATTAAGTTTTTTTTAGAAAAAATATTTCTAAAGGAAATATTCTTGAATTTAAAGAGCTTTTTCATAGTTTGTAAGAACTTTTCCTTTAAGAAATTTCCTTAAATTATGGATCATATAATAATAATATAGTTATGAGGGACCATAATATGATAACATTTTGAGCATACTATGATTACGTGCGATCATATTATGATAAATTCAATATAAAATGTTTATATAGGACCATAATATGGTAATTTTTGAATCATAATATAACTGTAGGAACCATATTATGGTACAAGTATGGTTATTTTATTATCATAATATAGTACGATTATATTTGGCACAAGCATAAACCCAAAAATATATGATGCTCTTCGAATATGATTGACCCAACTATGTTTTTTCTTTGCATGCACAGACTATGTAACGTAATGTGGATCTGGTTCCAAAAATAACCAAAAATTATTTTTTTAGAGTGGTTTATGATTTAAAGGTCTGCGTTGAGGAAATTCAACTATTTAAAAAATTTTAAAGAATTTTTCGAAATACATATCTACATCCTGAAGGATGAGCTCTCAGGATATTTTTTTTTTTCGTTTTTTGAACATTTTAAAATATTTTTAAAATTATCTTTTTTTTATAAAAAGTAGCATTCGAGAAAATTTTTTAAACAACACATTACACTGCGCCACAATATTTTACAGGGATGGATGATTTTTGCATCAGATATTTTTTATAAAGGAAAATATTTAAACAACTTTTTCTATCTAAGAATATCATAAGAGTATCATTGAAGTGTCTACATTTTTATACAAATTTTATAAAAAAAATTAATTTCAGCAATATGGATGTTCTTTCATAAAGAAAAACTCATTGCTAAAACTAATTTTGATCATAATTTAAATATAATAACATGTCATTTACTACACTACACTTGTTTATAAAATCAAAAAAAAAAAAATAGAGAAAAAAGAAAGATGGCCAAACCTCAAGTAATTATCGGTAAATGAAAAAATTGAAATTAGTTCAAAGTCACTGTATGAGATAAACAAATTGTGAAAATCAGAAACATTTTATAAAAAAAAAATAACTAAAAATATATTATTTTGCCTTCATCGTCATCAGCATATAAAATATTAGGAAATATTTAAATAAAAATGGTGGAAGAATATGGCAAGAACAGATGGGATAGAAAAAGGAGGATTACTCATTAAAAAAATTATAAAAAAATTAATTGAAATATTTAATATAAAATTGCAAAGAAAATTAAAGTGTATGCAAAGTATTGACACACACTGTTATATAACCAACAAATAAATATAAATAGAAAAGGATACAAGGTTTGTTTGAAAACAGTTATGCCCGCCTCCTTTCTAAGATACAATGATACTCTCTCGCTTACAAAAAGCGATAAAATAATTATTTAAAATAGTTGCACAAGCGATTGAAATAATTTCGTAAGCGATTAATTTTTAAACAAATTGAAATTTCAAAATAATAAAACTGCACTATGAATTAAAAATTTTTCCCAGCTTGGTTTCATATTTTTGTTTTTACAAACATATTAGAAATTCTTTAAGCCTTACACTATTTGTAATAAATTCATATGGTGTAATATGCATTTTGAAACGTGTCATCCATATTTTAACAAAAAAAATTGTAATTGTAAATATATGTACGTGCTTATCGAAAGCTAAACTAAAATTATAAAATTCACAAAATATTTTCATTAAATTATGAATAAAAACATTTTCAGTTTTTAAACTGATAAAATAATATACAGTAAAACAGATAAAAATAATATACAGTAGTAAACAAACAGCAAAACAACTGATTCTGCAGCTGCTGTTCAAACAATGTAAAGTTGCAAAACAGATTTAAATTTTATCATTTAAATCAAAAAATATAAAGTTTGAAATCAAATATTATCGTAAATGTAAAAAAGCTAAATTTTACACTTCTATGAGAAGATTACACAAAAAAGATAACATAAACGCCCCCCACCAACTGGTTAACAAAAATTAATATGATATCAAATTATTTGATAAAAAAAAAAGAAAACTGTTTGTTTTAAGCAATTTTATTTATATTACGAAATTTGGAAGTGAGAGAAAAGAACAGAAGGGGAACAGCAGAGACGGGAATTTGGCATTAAACTTAAATTACAGAGATCGCACTGAAACTTAAAAAAAAAAATAGTTATATGGCAAGATACTTTTTTGTCAAAAGGTAGTTTTTAGTCAAAAATGTGCATATTGATCAAAAAGGTACTTTTTTGTCAATGGAACTTTCTTGACAAAAGGTAGACTTTAACAAAAGTTACCTTTTGACATAAGGTACTTTTTGTAAATATGTATTTTTTTTTGGTAAAAGGTACCTTTTTTAATAAAAGGTACCTTTTTTAATAAAAGGTACTTTTTTAATAAAAGGTACCTTTTTTAATAAAAGGTAATTTTTTAATAAAAAGTACTTTTTTAATAAAAGGTACTTTTTTAATTAAAGGTACTTTTTTTTTAAAAACTGTATTTTTTTATTAAAAATAAAAAAATACTTTTTTAATAAAGAAAATACTTTTTAATACAAGATACTTTTTTTATAAAAGTTACTTTTTTAATAAAACGTACTTTTTTAATAAAAGTTACTTTTTTAATTAAAGGTCCTTTTTTATAAAAGGTACTTTTTTATAAAAGGTACTTTTTTAATAAAAGGTACTTTTTAATTGAAAAGTGCTTTTTCAGCAGTACTTTTTTATTGAAAAGTTCTTTTTTAATGAAAAGTACTTTTTTATGGAAAAGTAGTTTTTTTTTTTTGGAAAAGTACTTTTTATGGAGAAGTAATTTTTTATGGAAAAGTACTTTTTTATTGAAAAGTACTTTTTTATTGAAAAGTACTTTTTTATTGAAAAGTACTTTTTTATTGAAAAGTACTTTTTTTTTGAAAAGTACTTTTTTTTTGAAAAGTACTTGTTTATGGAAAAGTATTTTTTTTTTTTTTTTGGAAAAGTACTTTTTATGTAAAAGTACTTTTTTATGGAAAAGTACTTTATTGTGGAAAAGTAGTTTTTTATGGAAAAATGCTTTTTATGGAAAAGTACTTTTTTATGGAAAAGTACTTTTTTATGGAAAAGTACTTTTTTATGGAAAAGTACTTTTATATTGAATATTGAAAATACTTTATAGAAAAGTACATTTTTTATTGAAAAGTACTTTTTCAGTGAAAAATATGGGAGAGATTGGGGTATAGTGGTTAAGGCTTTCTTTTTTGTATCCCTAAGAAGCAGCCGCCAATAATTTTTTAAATTCGTTAGATCCATTTGAAAGTGTTGTTAGTGGCCTAACTTTATATTCATACAGGATACATACAATGAACTAATTTGGCTTGATTTTTTCGGAGTAAACTGGATAATAATAAAAATATTTGAAGATTACCATTTATTTGATATTGCTGGTACTTTTTGTGCTTTAAACAGACACACAATTCCTGGAAATTTAAAGCTTGTTACCACTTTCAAGATCTGAGCAATTTTTTTTTTAAATCTCATCTCTAAGTATACTATTGACAATATTGAACACCATTATAGCAAATGGTAATTGTCTTCCCAATTCTCTAACTATTTTTAAATTTTAAACAGAGGGCAACCAAAAAAAAAACACTCAAATAAATGAAACTATAGTTGTGTAAATAAAATGAATTGGATGGAAAATTGCGAAAAGGGAGAGAATAGTTGTTTTTATATAAAACTAAGAGAAAAAATGAAACCAAAAATAAATAAACTGTTGGTTCGTTACATTTGTAAATAAACAACAACAAATACATACATATACATATATACGTAATATAAACATAAAAATAACAGTATTATTTTGCAATACGAATTTATTTTACAATTGTAATCAAAATTTTTGTATAAGTAAGCAAATATTTAAATTCAATAAAAATTCGATATGGGGGAAAGTGTGTTACAAAATTAATTAATTGATTTTATAAATAAATTAAATAAAAAAAATAATTTCCCAAACAAATTTGTTTTCTAGAGTTTTAAGTGTTGCCAACTTAAATGTTAATGTTGAACACATCTCCCTTAATCGTGGCGTGTTTTTTTTTTTAAATAATTTTACAATATACAGTGACAGCTCTCTAAATATCTCTTTAATTAATCATTTTATCTTTTACACACATTTTTAAATATATTGTCAAAGACCATAAACAAATAGCGAGTATTTTTTTAAAATAAAATGTATCTTGTTTATTGTTTAACTTGCTACATCATGCACGTTATATGTAACAAACAAAAAAAAAAACAAGTATTCATTCCATGTAATTGATATAATTTTTATACTACAATTAATTTAATTAAAAAAAAATAACAAAGCACAAATACAATAACCAAATCATTCATAGTGTAATTAAATATAAAAGTTTCTAATAATTGTTGTAATAGCGCGCACTATAAGCAAAATAGGACAGTATTATACTAAACCACATAGTTTTATATAAAAATTTAATTACGCGTAAAATTTAAGCACGTAATAGAAATTAGAAAAACAAATAGGCTTTTGAAATAAAAGTGGCTGCCAATATGAATACATTTTACAAAAGCATTGTTTAGAATATTTTTTTGATTCGGGTCTTATGTTGGGCGTCATTCACTTTAGTACTAATGGTGAAGTGCAGGTGAAACGAAATTCAAAGTCGAGCATCAAAGAGAGGAGAGGTGATATTTGGGAGCCACTTATACCAAAAGATAATTATGGATCAAACTTTGAGCAAAAATTTCGTAAAATTTTTAATATCTGAATAATTTGTTTTTAATTAAAAAATTTCTTAATACGATCTCATAATCCTAAGAATCGTAGTTTCGGAATCTGCCGTAGGGTGGCATTTATAACAAATGGGTCCAAAATATGTGTTAGCTTATAATATGGTTTTTCAGATTTTTTCAAACCACTCGAGAGAGATAATTTACTTCTCTCTTTTTAGCTGGTTGATTTTTTTAAACCATATTTTTATTTTTCAAAATATGCAAAAACTTACTATTAAAAGCAAAATGCAATAAAAATATGCAATTAAATGCAATAAAATGCAAAATATGAAATAAAATTCAAAATATGCAATAAAATGCAAAATATGCAATAAAATGCAAAATATGCAAAAGAAAAATGCAAAATATGCAATGAAATGAAAAATATGAAATAAAATTCAAAATATGCAATAAAATGCAAAATATGCAATAAAATGCAAAATATGAAATAAAATTCAAAATATGCAATAAAATTCAAAATATGCAATAAAATGCAAAATATGCAATAAAATGCAAAATATCCAATAAAATGCAAAATATGAAATAAAATTCAAAATATGCAATAAAATGCAAAATATGCAATAAAATGCAAAATATGCAATAAAATGCAAAATATGCAGAATATGCAATAAAATGCAAAATATGCAATAAAATGCAAAATATGCAATAAAATTAAAAATATGAAATAAAATTCAAAATATGCAATAAAATGCAAAATATGCAAAATAAAATATGCAAGAACATTTTTAAAATATGCAAGAACATTTTTAAAATATGCAATAACATTTTTAAATAGGCACTTTTTTGTAACATATGAGGGCGGATCAATAAGTCTGTGACTGTTTGAACTTCTTCCCTCGCAGTTATGTGAAATGCAACACTGATCCCATCAAGTATCACCTTTTAATAGACTACTGTCAAATTTTGAGCAAGTTCCGTCATTTACTTTGCTTAACAGCTATTCAAAACATACAACCTCGTGACTTTTTTTTAATGGAAAAAAGTAAATTTCGAGAGCGCCCCGGTAGGCTAGTTGGTAGCGTGCTAGCTTATCAGTGCGGGGGTCGTGGGTTCGATTCCCACCAGAGGCTCTGGTCTGTTTTCGCTACAACGAGCCGAAAGCCTTCGTTGCTAGTGCTCGGTTAGGGTATTAAGATATAATTTGTAATTATATGTTTAATAAAATAAATAAATAAATAATAAGTAAATTTCGAGTGCTCATTAAACATTATTTTTTTTTTTTTTTTTTTTGCGAACCGTCAATCAAACCAAGGAAAAGCTTGATATAAATACTATGGGGACTCTGCACCATCGATTACAATTGTAAAAAATTGGTTTACTGACTTTCATTGTGGCCTTACAAGCACGGAAGATGCCGAACGTTCTGGACGCCCAGTTGAATTCTCTACACCCAAAACCATTGAAAAAAATTCACGATATGGTGTTGGCCGATCGGAGATTGAATGTGCGATAGATTGTGGAAGACATAGGCATCTCACATGGCTCAGTGGTTTCAATTTTGAATGATCACTTGGGTATGAGAAAGCTTTCCGCAAGATGACTACCGCGCGTTTGCTCACAATCAACCACCAACGGAATCGAGACAGCTTAGTTTCAATTCAGTATTATTTCCAAATTTGGTGTCACGATTATTTGTAATTTCGGTTCCTTTTTTTACCCTTTATTATATGACATTTCGGTGCCTTTTTTGTACCACGAACATTAAGTCATAGAAATGCTTTTTTTGCACCGTCGACTATTTAAATTTTCTGTACTATTTTGTACCCTTCAAAAACTCCACAATTCCTTGTAATTTTTCGTATCCCTATTATTTGTCATTTGGGTGCATTTTTTTTTTTTTTTGTACCACGAGGATTTATCATTTCAGTACATTTTTTAATCCATAAATGATCTTCACATTACTTGCAATTCTAGTTTGTAGTTTTGTTACAGTTTTTGTACCCAGATTAACTGCCATTTCAGTACCTTTGTGTACCCTTAACTAATATACACAATTATTTGAATTTTAGGTAACTACGATTATTTGCAGGTTTAGTTCCTTTTTGTAATCACGATTATTTATTTGCAGTTTTGGTACTTTTTTGTAACCACAATTATTTGCAAAGCTGGTACCTTTTTTATAACCACAATTATTTGCAATTCTGGTACCTTTTTTGTAACCACGAATATTTGCAGGTTTGGTACATTTTTTTGTAACCATGATTATTTGCAATGTTGGCACCTTTTTTAATGGTAATTGTGGTTACAATTATTTATAATTTTCGATACCTTTTTGTATCATAAATATATCCATTATTGTTTTGCAAATTGTCAGCCATTTTTTATCCTTAATACACCCACGATTATTTGCCATTTTGGTACCTCTTAATATTTTTAATAGATCCACCATTTATTTTGCAAATTTTTAGCCTTTTTTGTATAAAGCAACATTTTCCATTTTGGTACCTTTTGTCTCCTTATAGATCCACAATTTTCTTTTTTAAATTTGATATATATTTTGTGTCCTTTAATACACCCACGATTATTTGCCATTTCGGTACCTTTTTATACTCTTAACAGATCCATTATTTTTTGCAAATTTTTTAACCTTTCTTTGTCTTTTAATACACCCACGATTATTTGCAATTTCGGTAACTTTTTGTTCTTCTTACAGATCTACTATTACATATAAATTTGGTACCAGGTACTTATTTGGTATCAGGTACTTATTTGGTACCAGGTACATTTGGTACATTTATTAGTTGCCTTCATAAAATTAAAACTTTTTGTGCTTTTTTTACCCTTATTGAATCCCTATAACGGTTTTAAAGTCGTGAAATGTAAATTTTTATAATTTTGTTTATTTCTCTTTGTTGTGGTTATTTAAAATTTGATATTAAATCAATATTGTATGTGCATATTGTGTATAAACACATTTAAGTTTGAAAATATTCCTAAAAAAAAATTGTGTGTTCCTTCTCTCAAGCAAAGTTTTGAAGATCGTATCGCGTGTTTTGTAATTTTTGGTATAAATGCACATAATAATGATACTGATGATGACGACGTACTCTTTATTTTTTTGTTAATGCCTGTTGTTGTAGGTTATATATGGTTGGATGACTCGATTGCCTGAAATGTGTGTTTGAATATGTTTGTTTGCTTGATGATAATGATGATGTTGGTGATTTGACCTAATTTTGAATCCCCAAAAAAATACTTCTTCCTTGTTTTTTTTTTTTTTTGTGGTTTTGCAAACTTATTTTAAAGTATAAATTAAATTGAAAATGTGTGTTTTTGGGTGTGGGGGGAACGACAACAAAAAAAAATAACGTTGTAAGGGATACTCAACCAGGCATAAACTTGTTTTTATTTTCTCTTTCTCCTCCTTAGGATATTTGATTTATATATAGGCTGGCTAACAGTCTTTTCATTGTATTTTATATGGTGTTTGTTATAAGATTTTTTTTTTCTTTAATTTTTATTTTATTTTTCTTTTAGCTTTGAAGAATTATATGCATGCTAAAATAAAAATTTGAACAATAAATGCAGATGTCAACAAAAATTTCCAAATGTCGTTCAACTTTTGCTGCCAACAACCACAAAAAAAAAAAACGTGCGTTGTTATTTGTACAAATGGTTGTATGCAATGTAAGTTTATGTGGGAAATTGTATGTATTTTAATTTCTTTTTTTGATAATTAAATTATTTTTCGTATTATATTCTTTGAATTACACAATAGTAAGTAACTTTTACTGTACTGTGGAGATAATAAAAAAAAATACATATATAAAAGAATGCATTCATTGAAATTTTTGTAAAGAAAATATTTTTCAATTCTGAACCATATTAAAAATAGGTTTGGTCCCACGTTGGGTGCCAATAATTTTCGATGTAGAATACAAATTTTACTTCAGGCGAGTGGGAAAAATAAGTTTTGGGTTAGTTCAGCTAATTTTTTTAAATCTAAAAACTAATAACGTTTTGATCGAAACGGCAAAGTTTTCAATGGACTTTAATAATTCAGATTCTTCTTTTGTTATAAATAGCACTTAGATCCTCAGAATATTTAAAAAAACTTCTCAGGATTTAATGGGCTCCCTGCAACGCGATATCGTGGCCAATAGTACAAAACGGCGAATTGTTTCCGCGACACAGTTAACATGAAAAATGCAAAACCTTTTAAGGTTCAGAAGGAGCAGCAACTGAGGACTGTGTTTAGCCATGCATGAAACCATCTGTAACAATGCGGATGTGGGTGAAACCACGAGGGTTGTAGGGTAACTAAGGGCCTTAAAGCGAAACCGATCGGGTGGAGTAGAGTTTACCACTAGAAGCTCAACCTATAATTACATATTTAAACCCAATATAACTTTTTAAAAAGTTGTTTGTAATTCCCAGCAATTGGCGCCCAACATAGAGATTATCATATTTATGAACACTTTATTATTCTTAGCCTTACTGCAGATTCAGCTTTGTTGGGAATTTATTGAAAAATTTGTTAACTTTTAAAAATATTTTTAAAGTTTCAATTTAATTTTACGAATTATTTTTTATTTAAATTAATAATTTTAAAAATCAATTATTTTATTTACTTACTAATCATGGAAAATTAAACAATTTATGATGAAAAAATAACTGGAAACTTACCTAAAATGAAATAAAGAAAAATAGAAATTTATTAAAATGGTAACCAAAATAATTTAATATTAAAAATAAAAATATAAAATTTTGATAGTTAAAAAAAATTGAGAATCTTAAAAAAAAAAACAATTGTCATTTTTAAAGAGCGCTTTCCTACAGAATAATGTTATGCAAAGCAAAATATCACATAAAAACATTCTTTAATTTAGAGGTATATTTTTGCTATGGCGCCTGAGCAGGGACATAAATTTAAAACACAAATCATAAGATCAGACATTAGCTATTGCAAACGAGGCAGAATCATTCCAACATTAGAAAAGCCAAAAAATAAATTAAAAATTCGAGAATATTTCGAGTGCAGTTGCTAGCGCACAGCAATGGCGCCCCGGCAGGAACATGATTCTAAATAAAAAAAAAATAAATATATAGAAACCTGCGTAGCAGAGACAAAACTATTCCATCAACATCAAAAGTACAACCTATAAATTTGCCTCATTTTCCATTAAAATTTGTACTTCAAAAAATTAAATATTTATTTTAGTAAATTCCAAATCGCAAAATAATTTCTGTTCGCAACAAACTCCTGAACTGTTTACCGTTAGCTTCCTAATTCAAACAAAAAAAAATTAAACGGCATATTTTTGTATTAAATTTATCATTCAATAACAGGTGTTAAAGTTTAATAACCCTAAAAAATTAAAAAAAATATATACAATTCAAAAATACATATAAAAAATAATATTTAAAACTGTAGGTGTTTTGCTTGGCTTTTTTGCAATTATTCACCCAATTTTTTTTATTATTTATTTACACTTTATGAGGGTAATAATAAGAAAAGAGACACATTAAATGACATTGTGACGTGTTAAAAATATAACAGTAATTTCAAAATTTCACACTGATAACGGAAAAAGTGATAAGAAAACAAAATATGACGTTTGCTTAACATAAACAAAGTGTGAAAGCAAACGATGATAAATAAATATTAATTATATTAAATAAACACTGAGAAGATAAACTAGACCTTTTATGGATAAAACAATAAAATATTTTAAAAATAAAACCAGAAAAATTCAACAATACAATCTGTAGCAAATTTTTGCTATTAATTCTTAAAATACTATTGTTTGTAGAAAGAATTTTTGCAGTATGAATTTTTAACTATAAAAAGGTAAATAGTAAAATAGTAGCATTCGTAAAAGCCATTTATTCAATGTGGGACTCAAACACATTACCAAACCAGATATCTCGGAATAAAATTTTCGTTCCATGTTTTGAAATTTATTGTACCTGCTTGGGCGCCTTGAGGTTTTTTTTTTTAAATCTTAAGGAGATTTCTTTAAGAAAAATTACTCAGAAAATTACTTTTGTTTAACAATTGTTGTCCTTCAGCAGAAATATCGCAGTTTCAAGACACTTTTTTAATATTTTTAAAAATTGTCTCTGCTCAGGCGCCATTGGATTCTGGTAGTTTTCCATAGGAAAACGTGCACAAAATCTAAGGATTTTTTACAAAAACTTAAGAGGATGTAGGTACTCCAAATATAAACTATTTCTATATCCAAAATGTTTTCAGAATTTTAAGGTTGTTTTAAAACAAAATGTTCTCAGAATCTCAAAAATTTTCTATAACAAAAATTCGCATTCATTACCTTAACAAAACTCATTGGCGTTAAATGGCGCCCAAGGTTGGGACAGACAAGAAAATCCTAAGATTGAGTCCCGTGACAGCTAGGCAGTAATAAACTTTGCAGTATTTTTATTTTTAATTGTCCCTGCTCAGGCGCCATCCGAATCTGAATGTTTATCTTCAGGAAAATCTTAAACCTGCTTGGTTTAAGACTTGCTTTACCCTTAGGCTAATGTTAGAGTGGCCGACACAAGCGAAGCCAAGCTAGAAGCGATTAGATGCTACATACCATTACACAACCAGCTTTATAGTCCATACACGCTTCTAGCTTTGCTTTCACTCTGACATCTTTCGAGCGAGCATATAAGAAAACACTAGCAGTGGTTTATAGCGCAGTATTATAGCATCGCTTGTAGCGGCCACTCTGACATTCCCAGAATACAATGAAGTAGAATCTGTGAAAAATTCTATAAAAAAAAATGCTATATGGAAAAGTAATCAGCTCGTAACGATCTTTCTAACGAAAAAAATCCAGAAAATCTTAAGATTTTACTCTGAGAAAAAGTCCTCAGAGTCGTAGGAGTTTTTCTATAAAAAAAAGTTATCAGAATCTGAAACTACTCAAAAATTTCTTAATAGTTTCTATTGGAAAAAGTTCACAGTATTTGGAAATTTTTATAGTGGAAATTTTTTAGTGGAAGTTTTCTATAGGAAAAATGTTTTTCATTCAGAAGATTTCTCATTACGGAAAAATTCATTCTTCAGAATCTGAGTGCTTTGCTGTAGAAAAAATACCTCAGTATCAGAGGCTTTTTCTATAGGAAAAATGTCTCAGAATTCGAGACTT